>CM070621.1:74891961-75445501 GCA_036346255.1 Ampelocalamus luodianensis
CATGCTTGGGCCGGGCCAATAGTGCCATGCCTCGGACTAGCCTGGTTGGCACAGCCCATCTGGCCACCTCTAGTAGAGGAAATGCGAGTTAGGCACAATGGCGGATGCATCCGAAAGTGTTGGGTATTAAGAAAATATTATTCAATGGAAACATTAAAGGTCCATGATAGCTAAAAATAAAAAAATATTTTCGTATAAGAGAAAACACAATAAAGAATTTAGATAAATTACAAAACAATTAAGAAAAAAATTATTTAATTGAGAATTTGGGGTTTGAGATCGAGGAATTGAGGAATAGGGATTGTCGTAGCAACAGAACTAGACAGTAAGAAAAGGGGGACCCTGGTTGCCTTGTGGATGCGACGAAGGGAATCAGGGGATCCTCTAAAGAGGGGACCGGTGTCAAGAGAGGAGTTAGTGTGACTTTATTGCCTTGGAAAAAGTTCTCCTTTATTACATAGGGAAGTGGCTATTTACAGCCTCTCTGCCAGGGTACACGATATTACAATCCTCCACCTAGAAAGGACCTACGCTCGTAGGGGCTGCATGGGCTTTTCCTCTTCGTAGCCGTAGGCTCTGGTCCATGGTGGACCCTCCTGGACCTGGTTCATCGCGATTGTGACACCGGTCCACCAGCGGCCCTTCCCCCCCTCGCTGGGAGCGAAGTAGCTCCGAGCTGATAAGGGGTGCCCGATCTACATGATGTAGGATCAATGATAACTTTGGATCCATACAACCTAATGAACCGATGGCGCCAACCACTGTCAACACAGCAACCTGCGATAAAAGAATCTGTCCAGCCACATGCTCTTGATCCCATCTACTCGTCCACACAAAAGTAGACATCTTGTAGCGAGATCCCATCTACTCAACCACGTAAAAGTAGACATCTTGTAGCGAGAACTCCCAATTCCCTCATGGTGCACATGGCTAACCTAGGAAACAAGAGTATAAATCTCAAAATTCGTTTATTCGTAGTCTTAGTTTACAATGGGGGTCAACCCCTCAATATATATACGGTCTCTCCACCCCTCATGGCTGGCCAAGAGTCCCTACTCCTAGTCCAATTTGGATTCGAAATTAGCATTGAATTCAGATTCATATTTCAACATTGCATGCGGTTTGCTCCAATAGCCATAACTTTCTGTAGAAAGCTCCAAATCACATGTTGTTTGATCTATTGGAAAGTAGACTTGATAAGATTTCCAAATATAAACTTTGTGCGCAATGTTACGCTCAGAATTGGTTCATAAAACTTCATGAACTTTGTGGACAGAACAGCAAACACCATGTTGATTGAAACATGATTGATCTTATTTCCTCCTCTTGGGTCGACCCCCCTCTCCTCATTTGAACCTAACAACAAACAACGACCCGCTATTAGGTAGTATAAAACTCTTCTTAAAATTCAAATGAAATTCTTTAAGGAGTAGATTCACCTGTTCATTAAGTGTCTCTTGCTCTTCAGCTCTTTTACTGAGCTCGTGTTGTTCTGAGGTACTTGATGGATTGAAAACACTATATGGAACAACATAGCTTAGGTTATTCGCACATCCTCCCTTTCTTTAAGAAAAGCCATCATTGGCTATTGATAGCCTGTAAATGTGTTGGACAAAGAAGACAACGCATATGCATGGTATGTGTATGAATCAATTATTGTGTTCTTCTCATTGTTTTGCACAATCACTAGATCTAAATCATATTTCAAGTTGCACAACTCACTCATATGATCAAATTTCACCTTCCCAATGTCAAAGTCATTTAAAGTGGGTGAAAACCAATTGAAAACTTTCCATGCTTCAAATGCGCTACTCTGATTAGTAATACATGTAAGAGATAAACAAGTAGGCATCATGTTGCATTCTAAACAATAGGTATTCTTATTTAAACCCATCTCAAATTGACCATTACATCGCTCAAAATATGGTTTGCGCTAAACATGCAATTTTAAATCAACAAGATTATCACAAGTAATGCATATCCGATAAACATGGAACTTGTTATCTACACCGTAGTCTCCAATCAAATTAAATTTATAAGTGGAGGTGTAGGTACTAGCTAGTGATTTTAAATAAGTAATTTCATAAACTCTCTCAAGCACATTAGATAGCTCTATTGGCTCATCAAACATGATATAGTATAAAGAATCATCAAAAGGTATTATAGTAAGAACTTATTTATGAGTAATCAAATCAACATTATGCAAATTAAGCATATTAAATTCAGAATATATAATCATGAAAGGAACATCAGAGTTCTCAATTTTACGTACCTTTATTGATGAAATATCAATTCAATACAAATATTGTTACCTTGATTGCCCCCCTCAGTTGATGTAGGTGTCGTGGGTGTCACAACTTCCTAATGCAACAACAGGTTAGCAAGTGTTTCTTCTCCAACCGTGGTTATCTCCTCATCTTTCATCTCCAATGGTGCAGGATGTGTAGCGTTCAGTTACTCATCTCCTTGCTTAACTTGCACAATATGATAAACAACACTAGAAATAGAGGATAAGTCATTAGTCTAGAAAATATACTCACTTTCCCTAACTTCTACTCTTTCTTTTCTTTTGGTATATCTCTCACACTCGCAATGTGGATGCTCGTAACATCATATATGGTGGAGTCACACAACTCACTCTATTCAACACTCTCTCAATTTGGCTACGTGGCTCTCATCCTTACATGAGTTTTGATGCATATGATCCTCTATGGACTGTTGAAAGCATCTAGGCTCTTAAAAATGATTTTGGTAATTAATGACAACAATGTGTTAAGGGACTAACATGTGTACTAAGATATTTTAAAGGTTTAGTCCCGGATTATGAATGACAACATGGAAATGGCAATGCAAAGACTACAAAGATTGACATAGCTCAAGGCAAATGTAATTAGTAGCCTAAGGACCCTTTTATCAAATTTACCGGTCTTGATATTTGGTGAAAAGTCCGGATTTGTAGGCTAGATGCCATACTATAAAGAGGGATCGTGGCTAGTGACCTAAGGATTTATTTTGTGCCACATTGATCAACTAAGAGTCATGCATTGCATTTAGAACAACTTCTGAAAAATTTCAGTAAAAACGGTATAACCGCACTGAGGAGCGGTACTACCGCAGTGCGGTAGGACCAAATTCTAGTTGGCAGTACGTTATTTCCAGAAAGCATGTTTTTGGGACTTTTTTCTCCCTTGGAAAACGGTAGTTCCAGTTGAACCGAGTGTGGTAGTACCAGATCTTGTGAGTGTGGTAGTACTGCACCTGACAGCAATGGCTAGTTCAGAATCATTAAATGCACCCCTTGTGACCGTTGAACAGTAGGTGCGGTAGTATCTATCGATCAATGGCAGTAGTAACACACCTGCTGAATTTTTAGGGGATTGCTTCAAACGATCGAATTTGTGGTTGGGGCTATAAATACCCCCTTACCAGCACTAAGCTCAGAATCTTGGATCTTATTGAATACATTTGAGCCTTTGGTGCACTCTACTCTACTTATTTGCTCATATTTCTCATTTTGAGGTAGTTGAGAGCATTCACGTGCATATACATCATTAGTTGATCTCTTTGGCACTTGATTACCTTCAAGCAAGGGCTGTGATTTATTACTCTTAGTGCTTGCCGGCATCTAGACGGCTTGGAGGGAGTTTGTGTGGTGATCTCTTCAAGAAGGTTGTGAAGAGGCCTGACAACGGTTGTGAGTGGTTCGGTGCTCACCATCTTCGGGGTGGAGGAAGAACAACTCTAGTGAAATCAAGGTTCATTAGGCTCAATTTGTGGAGCTGGTCCAATTCGTTTGGGATCACCTCAACGTGGACTAGTGAAGATCGGCAAGTCTTTGATACCACGGAAAAAACAACGATTGTCCTCTTTGCGGTTTTTCTCTCTTAACTATTTCCGCATTTATATTTCTAGCTGTTTTGCAAATTGCTTAGCTAAAATTGTATTTAGTATTGACATAGCCTTGGGGTGTCTTAGTGAAAGCTTATAATATATCTCTTGAACTGTGTTAGAAATCTTCAATTAGATTATACATGTAAAAATTGTTAATTAAAGCGCAAGTTTTTAGAAACCTCCTATTCATCCCCTCTAGTCGGTCGTCCTTGATCCTACAAGTGGTATCAAAGCAAGGTCTCTCTTTGTTTTTAGGCTTAACCGTCGAAGAGAGAAAGGATGGCTAGTAAGGGTATGTCCATAGGCAAAGCACATTTATTTGATGGAACAAATTATGCTTATTGAAAAATTAGGATGTTTATTTATTTAAAGGCCAAGAGCCCAAGCATATATAGAATTGTAAGTGAGGATTTCGTTATGCCACTTGATCCTATACACCCCCACAGATCTTGAGAAGCGAAACTCTCATTTCAATGTTCAAGCGATGAACGCTCTTTTTGGAGCTTTGAACGCGGATGAGTTCAATCGAGTGAGCAACCTAGAAACCACTCATGATATATGGACTACGCTCTCGAAAATTCATGAGGGCACATCCACGGTCAAAGAAGCCAATTTGCATATGATTCGGATCAAATATGAGACATTTACAATGTTGCCTCATGAGAACATCACCGAAATATATTCTAGACTTAACAACAGTGTAAATGAGCTCAAGGGCCTAGGCACTAATCTAACCGATGTTGATATTGTGCGCAAAATGCTTAGCGCTCTACCGGAGAAGTATGAAACGTTGGTGACTCTATTCCTCAACTCACCCGAGTTGTCAAGGATGACACCAACCGGCCTCTTGGGCAACCTCATCACCAATGATTTGTACAAAAAAGACAAGAAGGAGCTTTTGGAGCCATCCTCCTCCAAGAAGAAGATTACTGCTTTCAAAGCAAAAACAAAATCAAGCGATGAAACGGATGATGAAGAAGATGACTCTGAAGAGGAGTTTGCTCTCCTTGTGAGGACAATGAAGAAATTCATGAGAATGAACTTAAACCGGAGTGCATATTTTGACAAGAACAGAAAAGGGCACCTCTCCAATGACAACAAGCATTATAGCAATATCCGTTGCTATGAATGCGATGGAAAGGGGCATATTACCTCTCATTGCCCAACTAAGAAGGATGATAAGGCTAAGTCATCCAAGAAGAAGGAATTCAATGAAAAGAAAAAGTTTTTCAAGAAGCTTCACAAAGATGGCAAAGGTGAAGCATATGTTGGAGAATGGAACTCCAATGAGGAGTATTCTGACTCCGACTCCGATGATGACTAGTCCTCCAAGAAGAGGGGACTTGTTGGCATTGCTATCAAGGAAGCACCATCACTCTTCTCCACCTACATATGATGGCAAAAAGAGACAAGGTAAACTCATTTAATGATAGTGAGCCTACATACGATGAATTAATGGATATGCTTGAAGAATTAAATGAATACCTTGAAAAAGTGAAGTCAAAATTTAAGGTCTTGAAGAAAGAATATATCTCTCTAAAAGACTCTTATGAGGAGTTAAAGGAAGCTCATAACTCACTCCTTCTAAAGGATCTTAACAAATCTCACTCAAATATAGGAATTACATGTGACATCCTAAATGAGATGCCTTGTGTAGAAATTGCTTCGAATGACATTTCTAGGACTAGTGCTTCTACTTCTTGTGATGATTTGTTAGCCATGCCATGTTGTTATAAAATTGACTCTAATTCATGTATGGCAAAGTCATGTGATCCATTGCTCATTGTTGAAAACAATGAATTGAAAGAGTAAGTCACCAAGCTAAGCAAAAGATTGGAAAGATGCTTCAAGGGAAATGCTACCCTTGACAAGTTATTGAGTGAGCAAAGGTGCTCATTCAATAAAGAAGGACTTAGGTTTATTCTCAAGAAAGGTAAAAGCAAATTTTACAAGCCCACAAGGTTTGTAAAGAAAATAAAAAATATTGCTATAAATGCCTTAATGTAGGACATTTACAAAATTCATGTTCCATTACTAAAACTAAATCCTATGACATTTATAATTTGTGCTACATGCTTAAAATATATAGAGATGGTAATGTTGTAGCCAAATTTATTGGCAGTTCAATTTTAGGCGCCAAAAGGAATATCATTTGGGTGCCCAAAGCCTTGGTTACTAACCTCCAAGGACCCAAACAAATTTGGGTATCTAAAATAATTTGATTCTTGTTTTGTAGGTCAACTACAAGACCAGTGGAAAACATTGGGTACTTGATAGTGGTTGTACCCAACACATGACTAGGAATCGAAAAATATTCACCACATTCGAAAATAGAAAAGGAAACAATGACAAAATCACATTTGGGGACAATAGCAAAGGGAAGGTAATAGGATTAGGCAAAACCGCTATATCCAATGACCTTTCGATTTCAAATGTATCTCTAGTTGAATCACTTAATTTTAACTTGCTATTAGTAGCCCAAATTTGTGATCTTAGTTTAACTTGCATGTTCTTTCAAGAAGAAGGGTAAGTCAGGAAAGGAAAAAGGCAAAGGAAAGACTAAAGATGAGATCGAGAGTCTCAAGGCTAAGCTTAAGAAGTTTAAACTGGGTCCTAATCCTAACACAGAATGTTACCATTGTCATGAGACTGGGCATTGGAAGAGAAATTGCAAGAAGTACTTAGCAAAAAAGAACAAAGGAAGTGTGACTTCCAGTTCAGGTATAAATGTTATACAAATTAATCTTGCCACTTCTCCGATCAGTTCTTGGGTATTTGATACCGAATCGGTTGCTCATATTTGCAATTCGATGTAGGGACTAATAAGGAGTAGAAGTTTGGCAAGAGGAGATGTTGATCTTTGCGTAGGCAATGGAGCAAGAGTTGCTGCATTAGCTGTTGGCACTTTACCATTAGCTTTACCTTCAGGATTAGTTATGGAACTAAATAATTGTTATTATGTTCCAGCCTTAAGCAAAAATATTATTTCTGCTTCATGCTTAGGAGCAGAAGGTTATGAATTCAGAATAAAGAATAATTGTTGTTCAATTTATTTTAAAGATATGCTTTATGGTCATGCTCCATTAGTGAATGGAATGTATGTTTTGAATCTTGAGGATATGCCTATTTATAACGTTAATGCTAAAAGACTTCGACCCAATGAATTGAATCCCACTTTTATCTGGCATTGTCGACTAGGTCATATAAATGAGAAGCGCATGATGAAGTTCCATAAAGATGGTCTTCTAACCTCATTTGATTTTGAATCATTTGAAACATGTGAATCTTGTTTACTTGGCAGGATGACAAAGACACGTTTCACGACCAGAGGTGAAAGGGCGAGTGATTTGTTGGCCCTTGTACATTCGGATGTATGTGGACCCATGAGCACTTCGGCCAGAGGTGGTTTTCAATACTTCATAACTTTTACTGATGATTTTAGCAGATATGGCTATGTCTACTTGATGAGACATAAGTCGGAATCCTTTGAAATGTTCAAGGAATTTCAAAATGAGGTACAAAATCAACTTGGCAAGACAATCAAATGTCTACGATCAGATCGTGGAGGTGAATATTTGAGCCATGAGTTTGGTGATCATCTAAAGAAGTGTGAAATTGTTCTACAACTCACTCCGCCGGGAATGCCTCAATGGAATGGGGTGTTTGAACGACGGAACCGAACATTGTTGGACATGGTTCGGTCAATGATGAGCCAATCTGATCTTCCATTGCAGTTCTGGGAATACGCTCTAGAAACAGTGGCTTTCACTTTAAATAGGGTTCCATCAAAAACAGTAGAGAAGACACCATATGAGATATGGACCGGGAAGTGTCCCGGTTTGTCTTTTCTCAAGGTATGGGGTTGTGAGCCATATGTCAAACGTTTGACGTCTGATAAACTCACACCCAAGTCTGATAAATGCTTCTTTGTGGGGTATCCTAAGGAAACTAAAGGATATTACTTTTATAAACAGGATGAAAACAAAGTGTTTGTTGCCCATAATGGTGTCTTCTTGGAGAAAGAGTTTCTTTCCAAAGGAGTCAGTGGGAGTAAGGTGCAACTCGAAGAAATTCGGGAAACATCCGAAAATGTTTCAACTCCTACTGAGCCTCTACATGATGAACAAAATGTTGTTGAACCTGTAGATGAAGCATCAGCCCCACGTAGATCTAAAAGGCCACGTCAATTGCCTATAAGGTATGGGCATGACGTTTTATTAATGAATGATAATGAGCTTAATACTTATTCGGAAGCGATGGTAGACCCAGACTCTGAGTCATGGCTTGAGGCCATGAGATCCGAAATGAAGTCCATGCATGACAATCAAGTTTGGAACTTGGTTGATGCACCTGATGGTGTTAAAACCATTGAGTGCAAGTGGATTTTTAAGAAAAAGATAGATATGGATGGAAATATTCACATTCATAAGGTACGACTAGTTGTGAAGGGTTTTAAATAAATTCAAGGTATTGATTATGATGAAACCTTCTCTCATGTCGCTATGCTTAAGTCTATCCGGATCATTCTAGCTATTGCTGCATATTTTGATTATGAGATATGACAGATGGATGTCAAAACAGCTTTCCTAAATGGAAACCTAAGTGAGGATGTGTATATGACACAGCCTGAAGGCTTTGTTGATCCAAAGGAAGCTAGAAAGGTATGCAAGCTTAAGAAGTCCATCTATGAACTAAAGCAAGCATCTCGGAGTTGGAACATTCATTTTGATAAAGTGGTCAAAGGGTTTGACTTCATCAAGAATGAAGAAGAACCTTATGTTTACAAGAAGGTTAGTGGGAGCAAGCTTGTGTTTCTGCTCTTGTATGTAGATGACATACTACTGATCGGAAATGATATTCCAATGCTTGAATCTGTTAAAACTTCATTAAGAAATAGTTTCTCAATGAAAGATTTAGGTGATGCAGCATATATTCTTGGTATAAGGATCTATGGAGATAGATCTAAGAGGTTAATTGGATTGAGCCAGGACATGTACATCGACAAGGTATTGAAACGGTTCAACTTGCAAGATTCCAAGAAGGGTTTTTTGCCCATGTCACATGGTGTTAATCTTAGCAAGACTTAGTGTCCTACGACCACTGATGAGCGAGACAAAATGAGTAGAATTCCATATGCTTCGGCTATCGGATCTATCATGTATGCCATGCTGTGCACACGACTAGATGTGTCGTATGCTCTAAGTGTTACGAGCAGATATCAGTCAGATCTAGGTGAAGGTCACTGGATAGCAGTCAAGAATATCCTTAAGTACTTAAGAAGGACTAAGGATGCATTCCTTGTATTTGATGGTGATGAAGAGCTGGTCGTAAATGGTTACACCGATGCTAGCTTCCAAACCGACAAGGATGATTTCAAATCGCAATCAGGGTTTGTGTTTTGTTTAAATGGAGCAGTAAGCTGGAAAAGTTCCAAGCAGGGAACGGTTGCTGATTCTACAACAGAGGCTGAGTACATTGCGGCTTCGGAAGCTGCGAAAGAGGCCATATGGATTAAAAAGTTCATTAATGAGTTGGGTGTGGTTTCGAGTGTTTCCAGTCCAATGGACCTCTATTGTGATAATAGTGAGGCCATTGCACAAGCAAAGGAGCCTAGATCACATCAAAAGTCCAAGTATATTCTTCGGCGATATCACATTATTCATGAGATCGTTGAGAGAGGTGATGTGAAGACATGCAAAGTGCACATGGATTTGAATATTGATGACCCGTTGACAAAACCTCTCCCGCAACCTAAGCATGAGGCACACACAAGAGCTATGAGTATTCGATACCTATATGATTGACTCTAGTGCAAGTGGGAGATTATTGGTGATATGCCCTGGAGGCAATCATAGAGATGATTGTATCACGTCTATGTTTATGAGTTCTTGAATAAATGTTATTCTGTTCCTCGAATGAATTGTTAGTTCTGAAGATCAACGAGTATGTGACTTGTTGGTGAAACTCTTCGACTTGTATGATGTCGTTCTAAAAGTATCTCTGGTCGAATGTCACTGATCGGAACACCAGTGACTCTACGACCAGCGCATATATTGATTGATGACCACGTTTCACCGGTCATGGATATAGGGATATCGAATCAATAATGTGAACACATGCTAGAGAACATGGGGTTGGATTGACCCACCTTGAGATACTATTGAGATTGTTATAATTCTATGTGTCATTAGTTGGTCTCAAGCAATGATGATGTATAATCCTTAGACCTGAGATCAGCATGGTTCCCTACATGTGTAATAGCACTCTTAGGGGTTGCCAAACGCTACTCGTAACTGGGTAGTTATAAAGGTAGCTTTCGGGTATGCTATGTGACGAGGATCTGATAATCCTCATTTTATTATTCCATAATCATGTAATATGACGTCACATGGAATACCCCTTAATATTATAAGGGAAGAGCAAGTCAGGTAGTCGTAAGTTCTTCTACGACTACCCCCTAGTCGTAAGCATTTCTACGACTATAGTGTAATCATAAGTCCTGCTACGATTACGTCCGATCGTAAGTCTTTCTACGATCAGTACCCAGTCGTAAGCTTTTCTACGGCTACCCCCCTAGTCGTAAGTTCTGATATGACCAGTTCTACTACGACTTCCTCACGACTAACTGGGTCCACTCGTCAGAAGACCCATTTAATGGTGAGAATCTAAGCAGTCAAAATACGTAGTTATGTCTGACATAACTACAGATAATTCTCCACTATCTCGATCGATAATCGTTTGACAAATGGGAGGTTACTACTCCAGTAATTACTCTCATTATTACGCAATAGTGAGCGACTAATTAGCCTGGAACGGCAACGGCCACCACTGCGTAGTATAAATAAATGTCTTTTAGAGATAGAGAGGAGAGGCTTTTTGGAAAGACAGGGAGTAAGACCCTCAGCTGATTGTAATCCAGATACCCAATACAAAATACACAGGAGTAGGGTTGTTAATCTCACCTGAGAAAGCCCGAACCTGTATAAAAATCCCCGTGTCTCTCTCGTCTGCGTGATCAATTGTGGAGACCCCCCGAATCAAACAATCTTTACGTAAGATCGGTTCTAAAACACCGACAGTTGGCGCCGACCATGGGGATCTTCTGGTAATTCTTTGTTAGCAGTTCTTTCTTTTCTCTTTGATGCTACCATGGCAGGAGAATGGAACGAGGAGAATTGGTTCGACTTGGCCGATTACGCAGACGTCGACATGGATGCCGGTTTCGACTATGAACCGAGTATCGAATCTTCTGACGATGTTGCCGCCTCTGGAGATCTTCTATCAGATCTCGGAGACTACGTCGCCATCGGAGGACAGGAGGGATCCTTATCCCTCACAACAGTACGCCCAGCCGAGGAACCCACTTCCTCAGGGGGCAAGGGTCATCACGACCAACAGTAGGACTGCATTGGGGCAAATTCGCAACGTGGCGAGAGTTTTTCCTCCAAGCGTTCGAGTCCTCCCAAGGCAGTACGACTTGGCAAGACAGGTTCTGGAAGCCATCATTCCAGAAATCCAACGACATCTGATGGTCCTCTCTCTCCGAGTATTTTCGCAGGGAAGAGGATCGAGCATGTTGTTCCTCCAAGTCCAACCGTCCCGACGCAGGATCCACCTGCAGATAGAGACGGTTATAACCCGGAGTTCCCCTACCTGGAGGGGTTTACTCCAAGTCGCCAGATGGTGTCGCTCGACTACTCCCCAAGCGAGGAGACCTCGAGCACAAGTGGAGGTCATCCACGGGAGGCCTTCGTCCTTCCCTCTGATAAGAATCGTTCTCCCAGAGGAATGATTGACGATGCTCCCCGACGAGCATACTCTACACCCCCTCGTGGCAATGGCAGGGGCGCCACCGCTGACGAACGAAACAAACATTTTAATGAATGTACGGGACATCCTCAACATTCTTGCACTCCATTAAAACCAACTCAGGGGTCTGAAATAGGCCATTCTGAGACAACCCGACGGAGGAAAATAGCGGCTCAGAAAAACATTCCTGAGCGTGCTTATTTCCAGTCGGAGGAGGCTTAAGAACTCCAGTGCATCAACGACTTGCTGGAAAATCCGACCCAAGAACTCGCTCGAGCGCCAGGATATGATCTCTTTGCAGAAGAGATCACATAAAGACTTCGCGACACAATGGCCAAACTCGAGCGTCTTCGTCGACCACAACCAATTCATCAGCGCTTGATCGGGTTCAAATTCTATTCGAAGTTTCGACACATGCATGTCGAATCTTTCTTTCGCGAGGAGTTCGTAGCAGAAGGATAACAGAGGATATCACTTTACATCCACCTGCCACCGTTGCCGAACTCTTTGAGATGACCGATAGATATGTGACTGCTGCTGAAGCAGTCGAGTGGAACAATACTATCGATCGCGAAGACAGCATCCCTTAGGAGGCAGGCGAAAGTGGTAAGAAAAAGGATAAAAAGCCTAGAAAATCTAAGAACAAGGCAAAGAGACACAAATCTCCAGTTGCCGGTTCTAAGGAGGTCCTGGCCATAAGCGACAAGGAGCCGCGCAACCCCAAGCAGAACCCCAATCGAGGCAAAGATAAGCGCCAAGATCGGAGAAACGACAAACCCAAGTGGTGTCCTTTCATAAAAAGAAGGGCATGATCTTCAGAATCGCGAGTTTTCCTCTGAAACTCAAGACTATTACTCTAGCAAGGGGCCACTTCCTACTTTTGAACAGGTAGGCCAAAAAAGTGGACAGAAGGAGTCGGATGATGAGGAGATGTCGTTCCAGGATCCACAACACACCATTGATCACATCTATAGGGGATCTTCGGCATATGAATCGCGGAGGCAGCTGAAAGCTGTCGAGAGTGAGGTAAACACAATCGACTCCCCTCTCGTCAATAAATTACCAAAGTGGTCGGAAGTCACCATTACTTTCGAGAAGGGTGATTGTCCGATCCCTTCGACTAGACCTGGTCGATTTTCGATAATGGTCGAACCCACCATCAACAATTGTCAAGTCAATTGAGTTTTAGTTGATGGTGGAAGCTCGCTAAACATACTGTTTATGAGTACCCTGGACGAGATGCAGGTACCCAGGACAAAGGTAAGGCCGGTACGATATTCATTTCATGGAATCGTACCGGGGTCTTCGGCCAAACCAATTGGCCAAGCTTCTCTTCCTTTAACGTTTGGATCACCAAGCAATTTCAGGACAGAGAAGGTATCCTTTGATGTGGTCGACTTCGATACGGCATATAATGCTATACTCGGACGACCAACTTTGGCAAGATTCTTAATAGCTACTCATTATGGGTATCAATGTCTTAAGATGCCAGGTCCCAAAGGAGTGATGTCGGGACCCAGAATTACGATTCTGGAACCCTCTGTGTATACTGCACTAGTCCAGGATCACGCTAGTGCACACAGGGTTAACACAGGTAAATATCGATCCACACAAGCGATAAATAAAGTAAACGATTAGTTTGAATAACAAATAAGGGTTTTGACCTTATGGTCGAGTTTACACTTATTAAGCCACGCAGGCTAACAGAAATAAAGCGGCGGAGCGGAAATAACTCCAACAGATCCCACCAATTCACCACAGCAACCGATCGGGATCCGACCTTAACGCACGATCGCCTTCAACGAACTCCTCCTCGAAAGCGGCGTAGACTCCTCCTCTTACGTAGGTTTGGGCGCAAGTTTTACAACAAGCATGAGTACACAACCGTGCTCGCAAATCATACCACGAATGCAATGTATAGATGCGAGCTTATTCCAAAGAAAAGGCTTCGTGGTTCTTTTGCATAAAAGCAACGATTGCAATTGAATACAATAATAGATTGAAAGCATAATTCAAAACAAATAGACAATATTAATTTAACATTTGTTTCCACAAAGACACACAACTAAACAGATTATTTCACATAGCCATATGATTAAGGTCACACAGCTCCCATTCCCACATTTTATGAAAACTACCCCTCGTGTGAAATCCCGAGCATGTCCATGATCATGACGCGCTATTCGAATAGATTAATTAACACTCTACAGAGGTTGTACACTTTACCCACAAGATACAACTAGTGTAGCAAGCACCAATCATAACAAAACAGTTCGGAAACTTCATCTCAAACATTGATATTCCCAGTGTGCTTACAAACCGCTATACCACTCACATAGAATTGGTATAACACACACCGTGGGCGAGAAGACGAATCGTCCCGCGATGCAAC
Organism: Ampelocalamus luodianensis; assembly: GCA_036346255.1. NCBI lineage: Eukaryota > Viridiplantae > Streptophyta > Magnoliopsida > Poales > Poaceae > Ampelocalamus > Ampelocalamus luodianensis. The sequence continues at coordinate 74,906,054 of CM070621.1, forward strand.
CACCAAGTAGTCACACCTCCACCCTGTCACACAGCCTAACCTATCCACCTGAACATCAATGACGAGAATCCATAACTTACTAAGTTAGGCCCGTCCTATACCAGGCATGTGGTCGTACAGTAAGGCTCAGTTCAATGGCGCACAAAGTTAAGTCCTTAATTGACCAAGGCAAGACTTCCATTTTCTAACTAAGACACAAAGACCATCATTCCCATCACATAGACCACCATGTCACACGCTCCACCACTTGCCTCGGTCTAAATCCTTTACCACCCAGTTGGTTTTAGTGCAACACATGCCATCACGAAGTAACAACACATAGCACACAGTTTTACACGAAGTTCCATAGTCACTTAGTCATAATTAATATTTGCAACCTACATGTGATGATGACCCGTGGCATGGCTAAGCAATTGTACTCGCATCTAACCAACCCACGTTGGTGCTATGATATTACCAACTCATAACCAATCTAGGGTGACAAGGAATTATGACATACAAGGCCAAGGTGTGATAACAATTTTGATATTAACTATGCCCAAAGTGTTTAAATAAATAATTAAAGTAGAATGCAATAATTTAACACAAAGTAATTTGAAAACTGGGTTCAAGATGATCAAAGGTATGACTTGCCTTGGAAAAGGTCTATGTACTGGTCTTGATCTTGGGGTGCTCCTTCTTCCACAAAATTCCCGACAGATCGACGTCTACTACAAGCGAGACACAAACAAACAAAACAAATAAATAACAGAGGCAACACAAGATCCAAAAAATTAAATAAAAATCTCAGATAAATAGATCTTGAATTTAGACAAATTTAGAAATTTGAATGGGCTCAATCGGAGTTAGGATGCAAAAGTTATGAGCTTTGGAAGTTTGAAATTACATAAAATGCTGAAAATCAGATTTTATGAATTTATCAATTATTTTCCTAAAGGAAAATCAGAATTAATCTGCAGGTGACGTCGAGATTTCCAAAAGAAATAATAAAAGAATTAATGCCCATGTCGCTCACGGTGGACTAGGTCCACCGAGCCTCGAGCGGAGCGATCGACACGCAGACGACACGCAGCGCCGCGCTGATTGGATCGGAGTTCGGCGCTGACCGATGCTCGGCGAAGTGGTCGATGATACCGCACGGAGATTGCTTATGCTCGTGCGATCACCGGAGATGGTGGTGCGAGGAGCGGCCGGTTGCTATTGGATCGAGTTCGCGAGCTCGGCGGACCGCACCAGAGATTGCTTATGCTCGTGCGCGGAGTGCGATCGGCGAGCTCGGCGGAAGCGGCGAAGAACAGAGCGGCGGCGAAAACCCTAGAACTCCAATTGCGCGACGCTAGGGCTCGGGAGGGGATGAGGTGGCGGCTGCAGGTTGCGGAGTCTTTGGCGATCCTGGGGGCTATTTATAGGGTCAGGTGCCCGGATAAGGAATCCCTAATTTGGGGATTTCTCGGTTGAAACAAACGGAGATAGAGTCCGTTTCGATCCCGATTGAGTGCATCTGAGTGCGGTGAGGTTAGAGATAGAGTTTGTACAAATCGAGAGGTTTTTAGTTAGGAAAGTCCGTTGTCGGACGAGGTTTCTAGAAGCTCAATGGCGACGGCGCCGACTCGGACTCGGGAAGAAGCGGCGCGAGACGACGACCTGGCGGTCCACGATCGAGGAAGAGGGCAGCGCCCACCCGTCAGTGGGCAAAGGGAGCGGGCCGCATGTCGCGATGCGTCGCGGCGAGCGAATGCGCGGCGGTAGGTCAATGGCGCACTGGGCGCATGCGAAGGAGAATGGGCGAGTTAAGAATTCGGCCCGATTGATTTTCGAGATTTTAAATAGGTTTTCTAATTTAGAAAATACGAGAAATTCAAATGGGCAATAGAATATAGCAAATGAACTCAGAAAAATTCTAGAAAAATCTAGAAAATCCAAATAAAATAGTTTTGGCTATTGTTCATGTTGGGATTATTCACATTAAATGTTTTTGATTGTAAAGTCCAATATTAAGTTTTTGAAATTAAATTCAAATAAAATCCAAATGGTGAATTTTCTTCCTAATAACTATTAAAAGATTTTTAAGCTCTGAAAATTGGGATGTTAAAAGTGATCACGATATATTGTGACAAGAAGATGGCGCACTCCTGCGACCGTCGCTCCCTCGAGATGGTTGGACAACTACCAACTCGAAATGAAAGTCAGCCTTCGACTAGCAAGTCAAAGCCTAAAGCTGCACCTAAGCCGAATTACCAGGTCAAAGGGGTTCCTCTGGACGCGGGGGAGCCCTCGAAGACTGTTCGCATTGGGGATTCTTTCGACCCCAAATAGGAAGACACCCTCATCACTTTCCTCCAGGCAAACGCTGATGTCTTCGCGTAGCAAGCATCCGACATGCTCGGAGTCCCCAGGGAAGTGATCGAGCACAGGCTAGCTTTACGGCATGATAAACTACCCATAAAACAAAAATTACGGAGATTTGCCCCTGATCGACAAGATGCTATTAAGTCAGAATTGGACAAGTTGCTTAAAGCAGGCTTCATAAGAGAAGTCAACCACCCCGACTGGTTGGCCAACCCTGTAATGGTTAGAAAATCGAACGACAAATGGCGTATGTGCGTAGACTTTACTGATCTTAATAAAGCTTGTCCAAAAGATGATTTCCCATTACCTCGTATCGATCAGCTGGTTGACTCTATGGCAGGATGTGAGATGTTGAGTTTTCTAGATGCATACTCTAGTTACCACCAGATTAGTATGTGTCGAGAAGATGAGGAGAAGACCGCATTTATTACACCGTTTGGGATATTTTGCTATGTCAAAATGCCATTCGGCTTAAAAAATGCTGGAGCTTCTTTTCAGCGTTTGATGCAAACGACTTTTGCTCCTCAACTAGGTCGAAACCTGGAAGCCTACATTGACGATCTAGTTGTGCAAAGCAGCAAACGACTCAATCATATCACAGACTTACAGGAGACTTTCGACAACCTCAAAAAACACCATTTGAAACTTAATCCCGAGAAGTGCGTGTTCAGGGTCTCTTCAGGAAAATTACTTGGATTCCTGGTCTCTGCACGAGGAATCGAAGAAAATCCCAAAAAGATAAAAGCCATCACTCAGATGCTCCCCCTGACCACGAGGAAAGAAGTCCAGAAACTCACAGGATGCATGGCAGCGTTAAGTCGTTTCATAGCACGTCTAGGGGAAAAAGGACTGCCTTTCTTCAAACTTCTAAGAAAACATGAGGGCTTCGAGTGGTAGGAAGAGGCTAACCTAGCCTTCGAGGAAGTCAAGAGGTATCTTACGAGTGTTACTGTCCTGGTTTCCCCGAAACCAGGAGAGACGCTCTTAATTTACCTAGCTGCCATGCCACAGGCAGTGAGCGCAGTGCTGGTCGTAGAGCATGAGAACATTCAACGACCAGTCTACTACGCCAGTGAGGTTTTACACGGACCTAAGGAGCGTTACCCTCAGGTTCAAAAACTTCTATATGCCCTCCTCATGTCTTCGAGGAAACTGCGGTATTATTTTCAGGCGCACAAACTAGCTGTGTCGTCTGAGTTTCCCTTGGGAGCGATCCTCCAGAATAGGGAAACAGCGGGACACATGGCAAAATGGTCAGTAGAACTTGGGGCGTTCGACATCCATTTCTTGTCCCGAACGGCTGTTAAATCCCAGATCTTGGCAGACTTTGTCGCCGAATGGACAAATCCTGAACCTGTTCAGGATCCCCAGTATGATTCCCACGACTAGTGGACGATGTACTTTGACGGGTCTCTTACGATAAGTGGCTCGGGGGCTGGGGTTGTCCTGGAATCTCCTACTGGAGAAACCTTAAAGTATGCCATACAATTAAACTTTCAGGCCACTAATAACGTGGCAGAGTACGAATGTTTGCTAGCTGGTATACGAGCCGCAAAAGCACTCTCAATTCGACGACTACTCATAAGAGGAGACGCTCAGCTAGTCGTGAATCAAGTCGGAAAAGAGTACCAGTGCAATAATCCGACCATGTCCCGGTACTTATCGGAAGTTCAAAAGTTAGAAAAGTACTTTTTGGGCTTTGAGGTACAATTTATCCCCCGAAAGGATAATTTCCTCGCAGACCAACTAGCTCGCTTAGCTTCCTCTCGATCCCTGGTACCAAAAGGGGTGTTTCTGGAGCAGCTTCAAAAGCCGTCTGTAGTTGACGAACTAGAGACGCCTCCTATAGAAACAGCCTCTCTATAGTACGAAGATACATGGATGACACCCATTTAAATGTACCTTCAGACGGGTTCCGTATCCGATGACGATCTAGAAGCAGATCGACTATCCCGAAAGGCCAAAATGTATACTTTGGTCAAAGTTATCCTTTATAAAAGAGGAACCCAGGGGGTGCTCATGCGATGTATTCCGCAGAGCGAAGGATTAAAACTCCTTCACGACATACACGGAGGGATCTGTGGAACTCATGCTTCTTACAGAACACCGTCGGTAAAGCCTTTCGACAAGGTTTTTATTGGCCATGACCCTCTACGATGCCGAGAGTCGGTTAAAAGTGTGTCTGATGCGGTTCATAATCGACAAATACACCAACTGCTCGGCGTTGCAAACAATTCCTTTGTCTTGGCCTTTTGCAACCGGGGTCTTGATATCCTAGGACCGTTACCCTGAGCTCCGGGAGGTTTGAGTTCCTTTTTGTGGCCATCGATACGTTCACAAAATGGATAGAAGCCGAGCTTTGTGGACTGGAATAACAACTGAAGCGGCAAAATGGTTCATGATGAGATGCGTGATCACTCGATTTGGAGTACCAAGTCGAATTATCACAGACAATGGCAAACAGTTTACAAGCGCAAAATTTCAGGAATTTTACGACGAGTTGGGAACTCGTTTGTGTTACACTTCTGTCGCCCACCCCCAAACCAACGGGGTAGTCGAAAGAGCGAATGGCCAGATAATGAAGGGAATCAAGACCCGAGTCTTCGATCAGCTAGTCAAGCGCTCGGGGGCTTGGGTACAAGAATTACCTTCAGTATTATGGGCAATTAAATGCGACACCTAGTCAGCGGCGGAGAAACACCTTTATTTCTAGTTTTGGTGCGAAGCCATGCTTCCGCCGAACTAAAGATCAGTCGAAGCGGTGCGACAAGTTTAACGACTCCATTCAAGAAGAACATCGAGCGGGCGACATTAACACGCTCGAGGAAAAGAGGACCGGGCCTTAATCCGTTCATGATCTACCAACAAGCCTGCGCAGATACTACGATCGTAGGTCCAACCTCGCGACCTCACCGTAGGTGACTTGGTATTGAGGCTTATCCAATCCCGTCTAATCGGAACAAACTTTCCCCAAGTGGGAAGGTCCTTACACCGTGGTCGAAATAACGTCCAGGATCGATGCGACTTGCAATGGAAGGCGGTCGTGTTCTCTCAAACTCTTGGAACATTGACCGATTCACAAAATTTTATGTGTAACAAGCTTCTACGACAATAAAGTATCGAGTTCTCCTATCTTTTTGTCTCTTTTTGAATTTATTTGTTATTTTCGACCATTTTCATATGCTCATTCCTCCTGTACACTGGTCGAAAAAAGGACAACACATCTAGTCGAAGTATCTCCTCTCTGCATGTGGTCCTGCCGGCTGGAAGGAACTTCCTAATGTTGCTTTGTTCTTTACAATAATAACCAGTACAAAGCTTATTGAGCTCAGAAACATGGTCGAAAGTTGTTAAGCAAATTCATATCACCTTAGCTTATTTATTTATAAAAAATAAACTAAGAAGAGTGCACTTTTTGAGATGCGTTCGACTACTTTTCAATTAACTTGATTGGTATTTACTAACCGAAGGAAGAAACACACCTAGTCGAAGCTTCTCCTTTCTGCACGTGGTCCTGCCCACTAGAAGGAACTTTCTAGCGTCGTTCGGTTTCCTACTTTTCTTTGCCAGACAACCGTCGGAAAACGCAACAGATCGGATGAATCCTTAAGGTCCTCTAGATGTTTGTTTTGCTCAAGTTGTCGTTATTGATTTGATTAATCTGGTCGGAGATGGTAACATCACCTAGTCGAAGCCTTTTTTCTCTACATGTGGTCCTGCCCACTAGAGGGAACTTCCTAGCGTCGATCTGTTTCCACTCTTTTGACTAGTGCAAGATAGTCGATACTCGAGAACTATAAGTTGAACAAACCTCTCTGTTTTCAAGAACCCTTTCTTTACTACTTTCTTAGTTTATTCCTAATAAACTAAGTAAGTAGTCGGGGGTTAGGATAAAGTTATAAACATGACTTCATTTCTTAGTCTTAGTTTTTTCGAGTTATCATCTTACGAGTTACTAACTACTCTACGAGATGATTCGCAGGGAAAATGAAGGAGAAATACGAGTTACTAACTACTCTACGAGATGATTCGCAGGGAAAATGAAGGAGAAAGGAGCAATCGCTCATATCTAGTCTGATTATTTCTTCCTTTTTCACTATCTTACGAGTTACTAACTACTCCATGAGATAATTTGCAAGAAAAAAGAAAGGATCATATATTTATGCATCACCACCAAAAGATCTTTACAAAAATGTGTTACAAGACTACTATGTTAAAGGAGATTCTATTTGCATCTCCTCGGCGACCTTCTTGCCAAGAGACTGCATCTCTTCAATCAGCTTCTCTGCTTCAGATTCGGTGCAGTCGAAGTCGGCTTCAACAGAATGAGGATTAAGGTTAGGATCACGGGCCTTGAGTTTTGCTAAAACAAAGCTCACAGCTCCTTTGACTGCTTCCCTTATCGAATCATTCTGGTTGGTCTTCAGAGTAGATACCAACTCTTGCAGAGTACCGACCTATTCCCCAATGGCACTCGTATGAGCAGCCATCGTGTCGTCGCGAGGAGCAACCCTCCCGGCACGAAGCCCATGGAGTACATTGTTCAAAAGTTAGATGTTATCTTGAAGATGAATCTTCATTGATTTCGTCTCCTCCTGGGAACGAGTCGAAGCCTCGTGGAGTTGTTTTATTTCAATCAATCGATCTGGAAAGAGTAAGAATTGATTAAATAAAACAATTCTATGAGAAGATAAAACAAATTAATAGCAGGTAAAAGTTCTACTTACCAGCTAATTGGGAACCCAAGTTCTCAATTTCCCTATCTTTCTCCTTCGCGATGCGGGAGATTTCACGGACAACTGAGGACTTCTCCTAGACCTCGATCCGGAGAACCCCCACCTCGGCCTGAAGGGCCTTATTTTCGACTTCTTTTTCTACAAAAGAATGAGAGGTTAAAACAAAAGGGGGGCGGGAACCAAGATCAGAAACAGTCGTAATTACACGTACTGTTTATTTTTTCCTGCAACCGTTGAGTTGCAGAGTTAGCCTCCTGAAGCTTCTTCAGGAGGTCGGTGGCTTTATCCCTTAGCTTTTTCGACTCGGCTTTTTCAAAATCGAGTGAATCAGCCAAGGTCTTTTCGTCACTCTTAAACCTGAAAGGGTAAAGGGAAGACGTGAACACACTTAAACAAGCGGTCGTAAGTTTTTCTACGGACGATGAGTGGTCGTAAGTTATTCTACGACTACCCCCTAGTCGTAAGTTTTTCTACGACTAGCACCAAGTCGTAAGTTTTCTACGACAACCTTCTACGAGTACCGAATAAGTAATCAAAACGATTACGAGAATCGATTACTCACCACCTCTCTGCTTGCTCGCAGAGTACTGCATTCTCTTGTCGAAGTATGACAAGTTGTCGATTGTATTCGCAAATCATAGCGACTTGCTCCACGGCTCTCTACAAGGGAGAAAAACGATAAGAGAAAGAGATAAAACCATAAGTGAGTATTGATTAATACTTACGTTCATGTTTGACCAAGCAAACATGGAAACTATTCGTGATGGATCCTTCAGCCCATCCTTCTCCTCGACTCGTTTCTACCAGACCCCCTCGAGTCGTTCATTGTCGAAAACATCCCCACAATTGGGAATGCAGCTGGGGTGTGGAACTCGGTCGCGAGATCGGTAGGCAGAAGATTCTACGATGGAGTCAGGGCCAAAGAAATCAGAGCAAAAATTGAAGTACTCTTCTTCCTCTGACTCGGTGACGGGAACACCACCTGGAGGGCCGGAAGGAACGTCCTCGACAACCTCCTTACCAGCACGACGGTCGTCACTCTCGCTGCCACCGACCTCCGGTATCTCCCTTGAGGCCTCTGTCGCCTCCTCTTCAGTCTCTACGACAACCTCGGTTGTCGTAGCGACTTCGACATCCTCAGCGGTCGTAGCGACCTCAACAGCCGCAACTTCTTCCGCTGCGGGAATGGTAGCCGGATCTTCAGCTACTACCGCAGTCACACCCTCGCCAGCTAAAGGAGTGACAGCGGGATTCTCCATGGGAGCATCCCTGGGGGCTGAAGACGTTGGGCTAAAATCACAAAACGCAGAAGTAAGTCAACTCGTAAAAAACAAACAATAAGTAATTATTACACTTATGTTTTTTGCATACCTCTGTGCGCTGGACCTAACTCGAAACTTGGGAGCAACCTTCCCGACGAAAGATTTCTTCGACCTCTTCTCAACCACCGCTGGTCGAGATGCACTCGGGACAACAGGACTCACCTCCTCCCGACCTCCTGGGTGGTCGAGATCACCCTAAGAGCGCTGCTCCCCTCGGCCTCAGATCCCACCAGAGAAGCGGTTTCCTTCACAAAAGACATGAAGTTCTTCCAGTTCTCCTTTTCTAGCTGTCTTATGAAGCCACGAGAAGCTGAAACTGCGAATGACTTGTTGTCATAATAGAAGGGTACGTTAACCTTGGGGACCTTGCGCTTAAGGGCAAGGGCCTCTTCTTCTGCTCTCTTCTTTGCCGCAGCCATGTCCGCGACAAATTTAGCAAAAGGAGCAGGAGGAGCCGAACTTGAACCACCCTTATCGCCGACTCTTACCAGTCGACGCTTCTTGGATGGAGGGGACTTCGCTGACTCCGCCTGCGCAGTCGCCCCGATGACCACCAAATCGACTTCCTCGTTGTCTTGGCGGTTCTCCATGCCAACTTTCTGTTAAAAAAGAAAGAAAGTGGTCGTAAGATTTTCTATGATCACTAGCTGGTCGATAGTACGACCAACTCAAAAGTCGTAAGTATTTCTACGACATTGTCTAATCGTAAGTCCTCTTACGACTACGTTCGGTCGTAAGTTTTTCTACGATCAGTATCCAGTCGTAAGTTTTTCTACGACAAACCCGTTAGTCGTATATTGGTTTTATGACAACAAAGCGCCTGAAGACAAAATCATTTAATTACCTTTAGGCGCTCCTCTTTCTCTTCTACGGTCAAAACCGCAAGGATTTGAGGAGCCAAAATGTTGGCCGGATGCTTCTCGCAGATGAGCCTGACACGCGTGTCAACCTCCGCCTGCGGAAGATCTGCACACATAAACAGAACGATTAGAAGACTAAATTAGGATTAACCAAGGACAAAGCAGTAAGTTTTTCTACTCACCGCCCTTGTAGTCCCTGGTTGGGTCATCCTTCCCCGAGTACCTCCACATGGGAGGAACTCGTGCCTTCAAAGGGCTGATTCGGTGTATGATGAAGTCCTTCACCACGTGCCAACCAGTGATCCCCTCCGACTTCAAGTCTTTGACAGCTTGAATATAGGGGGCTATCCGGTCGAGATTACTGGGAGTCGAGTCCCAGGAAGAAGACCGCTGGGCGGCCTTTCCGGCGAATGAGAGGCTATCTTCCTTAGTAACCTCCCAGTAAAACCACTTCTTCTTCCACCCCGGCCACGACGACCGGGTAAACATCTGAATGTACTCCTTCGACTTACCGTCGTGGAGCTTCAGACCACAGCTACCGGCAATCCCGGCTTGATGAGCCATTTCGTAGTAATACTGGAAAAGCTCGAGATCCGTCGGAATCCCCAGGTAGGCCTCTCACAAGTACACGAATACGCTCAACATCGTGATGGAATTAGGACCAACATACGAGCACGAGTGTGAGGAAGGGGTGAGCAGGCAATCGGAGGCCGCACTCATAGTACGCCTGGAAAACTGGAATTTGGCCTTCCTCTCCCGACGGCCAATGCTGCTCATTCGCCGCAATCCACTTTACGAGAAGTCCCTAGGGGATCTTCTCGGCGGCGACTAGGGAGGTCATCTTTGCATCATCCATCTCTGACTCAGCCCACTCAGAGACAGTCCTAGCCATTTTCTCTCAAGGGCGGGAAGAATTGGATTTGGGAAAGCTCCAAGCAAGTGTACGGAATCACCGGCGGCGGAAGAGACGAGAAAGCAACAAACTGTTGGGTGAAAAGGTAAGAACCCTAAGTTTTACCTCCACGGTCCGTTTTATAACCACGCGCCTGGAATGAAACGCCGTGGAATCCCAACAGTTGCCACCGCTTCGGAAATTGCTCCAACGGACAGACTTTTTACCTGCCCGTTCGAAAGCCCCGAGACACTTTTCACACCTCAAGTGAAATTACCATCTTGACCCCCGGGACAAATGAAAAGTCGATCGGAAAAGTTTTGCTTCCGATCATAAGGTCACGATTGCTCCGAAGTCGTATGATATTCTATGACTATCTTGCAATCGTAATATTCTTAACAAATTACCTCGATCAAGCATATTTCTGGTTGAGAAAAATGTTTGTTGAAGAGTTTTTCCTTCAACGTTCCTCCTACGACCTCCTAGTGGTCAAAATATCATCTACGACCCTTCGGTCAAGAAAGCTATTTTCACTTGAAGCTGGGGGGCTAGATGACGAGGATCTCATAATCCTCATTTTATTATTCCATAATCATGTAATATGACGTCACATGGCATACCCCTTAATATTATAAGGGAAGAGCAAGTCAGGTAGTCGTAAGTTCTTCTACGACTACCCCCTAGTCGTAAGCATTTCTACGACTATAGTGTAATCATAAGTCCTGCTACGATTACGTCCGATCGTAAGTCTTTCTACGATCAGTACCCAGTCGTAAGCTTTTCTACGGCGACCCCCCTAGTCGTAAGTTCTGATATGACCAGTTCTACTACGACTTCCTCACGACTAACTGGGTCCACTCGTCAGAAGACCCATTTAATGGTGAGAATCTAAGCAGTCAAAATACGTAGTTATGCCTGACATAACTACAGATAATTCTCCACTATCTCGATCGATAACCGCTTGACAAAGATGGGAGGTTACTACTCCAGTAATTACTCTCATTATTACGCAATAATAAGCGACTAATTAGCCTGGAACGACAACGGCCACCACTACGTAGTATAAATAAGTGTCTTTTAGAGATAGAGAGGAGAGGCTTTTTGGAAAGACAGGGAGTAAGACCCTCAGCTGATTGTAATCCAGATACCCAATACAAGATACACAGGAGTAGGGTTGTTATTCTCACCTGAGAAGGCCCGAACCTGTATAAAAATCCCCGTGTCTCTCTCGTCTGCGTGATCAATTGTGGAGACCCCCCGAATCAAACAATCTTTACGTAAGATCGGTTCTAAAACACCGACAGTTGGCGCCGACCATGGGGATCTTCTGGTAATTCTTTGTCAGCAGTTATTTCTTTTCTCTTTGATGCTACCATGGCAGGAGAATGGAACGAGGAGAATTGGTTCGACTTGGCCGATTACGCAGACGTCGACATGGATGCCGGTTTCGACTATGAACCGAGTATCGAATCTTCTGACGATGTTGCCGCCTCTGGAGATCTTCTATCAGATCTCGGAGACTACGTCATCATCGGAGGACAGGAGGGATCCTTATCCCTCACAACAGTACGCCCACCCGAGGAACCCACTTCCTCAGGGGGCAAGGGTCATCACGACCAACGATGATCGCATTGGGGCAAATTCGCAGCGTGGCGAGTTTTTCCTCCAAGCGTTCGAGTCCTCCCAAGGCGATGCGACTTGGCAAGACAGTTTCGAAGCCATCATTCCGTAAATCCAACGACATCGATGGTCCTCTCTCCGAGTATTTTCGCAGGAAGAGGATCGAGCATGTTGTTCCTCCAAGTCCAACCGTCGACGACGCAGATCCACTGCGGATAGAGACGGTTATAACCCGAGTTCCCTACGGAGGGGTTTACTCCAAGTCGCCAGATGGTGTCGCTCGACTACTCCTCAAGCGAGGAGACCTCGAGCACAAGTGGAGGTCATCCACGGGAGGTCTTCGTCCTTCCCTCTGATAAGAATCGTTCTCCCAGAGGAATGATTGACGATGCTCCCCGACGAGCATACTCTACACCCCCTCGTGGCAATGGCAGGGGCGCCACCACTGACGAACGAAACAAACATTTTAATGAACGTACGGGACATCCTCAACATTCTTGCACTCCATTAAAACCAACTCAGGGGTCTGAAATAGGCCATTCTGAGACAACCCGACGGAGGAAAATAGCGGCTCAGAAAAACATTCCTGAGCGCTCTTATTTCCAGTCGGAGGAGGCTTAAGAACTCCAGTGCATCAACGACTTGCTGGAAAATCCGACCCAAGAACTCGCTCGAGCGCCAGGATATGATCTCTTTGCAGAAGAGATCACACAAAGACTTCGCGACACAATGGCCAAACTCGAGCGTCTTCGTCGACCACAACCAGGATACGACTCCGTCTTCTGCTAGTCGTTCAGATAACTCGTCGCATGGAAGGCGGCATGACCTTCACTCACGCCGTTCTCCCGACCTGAGGAAGACGCAACAAGCCCCCAGGAGAGGTGATCTTTCACCACTTCGGCGATGGGATGCAAGGCAGCAAGCGGAGTATGAGGAGTATTTCCCTCGTAAAGCTGAGACCTATCATAGGTCCAGCCCTCCTGTGGCTGGGTATCGACGAGTACGATCACCCGACGACATTAACTCTTCTTTTCTGCAAAGAAGGAGGCAAGAGGTTATCTCGGGGTGTCGGGCATTTTCACCCGACCTTCGAGCAGTTCGCTGGCCGCCTCGTTTTCGACCAACGAATATGAAGAAGTTCGATCGAACCCAGAATCCCATCGAGTTCATCCATATTTACACTACAACTATCCGAGCTACAGGAGGAGGAGAGCACGTCATGGCGAATTACCTTCCAACTGTGCTCGAAGGATCGACACGATAATGGCTTTTAAACCAGTCATTCGAATCGATCTACTCGTGGCAACACCTCTATGATCTTTTGCTGGCAAATTTCCAGGGCACTTACAATTGCCCTGGAAAGGAGGATGACCTGCACCGGATAAGACAGAACGACCATGAAACGCTACACCAATTCATCACGCGCTTCAGTCAGGTTCGAAATTCTATTCCGGAAGTTTCTGACATGTCTGTAATCAGGGCTTTCAAGCAGGGAGTTCGTAGCAGAAGGATAACAGAGGATATCACTTTACATCCACCTGCCACTGTTGCCGAACTCTTTGAGATGGCCGATAGATATGTGACTGCTGCTGAAGCAGTGGAGTGGAACAATACTATCGATCGCGAAGACAACATCCCTTAGGAAGCAGGCGAAAGTGGTAAGAAAAAGGATAAAAAGCCTAGAAAATCTAAGAACAAGGCAAAGAGACACAAATCTCCAGTTGCCGGTTCTAAGGAGGTCCTGGCCATAAGCGACAAGGAGCCGCGCAACCCCAAGCAGAACCCCAATCGAGGCAAAGGTAAGCGCCAAGATCGGAGAAACGACAAACCCAAGTGGTGTCCCTTTCATAAAAAAGAAGGGCATGATCTTCGTAACTGCCGAGTTTTCCTACGAAAACTCGAAGACTATTACTCTAGCAAGGGGCCACTTCCTACTTTTGAACAGGTAGGCCAAAAAAGTGGACAGAAGGAGTCGGATGATGAGGAGATGTCGTTCCAGGATCCACAACACACCATTGATCACATCTATAGGGGATCTTCGGCATATGAATCGCGGAGGCAGCTGAAAGCTGTCGAGAGTGAGGTAAACACAATCGACTCCCCTCTCGTCAATAAATTACCGAAGTGGTCGGAAGTCACCATTACTTTCGAGAAGGGTGATTGTCCAATCCCTTCGACTAGACCTGGTCGATTTTCGATAATGGTCGAACCCACCATCAACAATTGTCAAGTCAATTGAGTTTTAGTTGATGGTGGAAGCTCGCTAAACATACTGTTTATGAGTACCCTGGACGAGATGCAGGTACCCAGGACAAAGGTAAGGCCGATACGATATTCATTTCATGGAATCGTACTGGGGTCTTCGGCCAAACCAATTGGCCAAGCTTCTCTTCCTTTAACGTTTGGATCACCAAGCAATTTCAGGACAGAGAAGGTATCCTTTGATGTGGTCGACTTCGATACGGCATATAATGCTATACTCGGACGACCAACTTTGGCAATATTCTTAATAGCTACTCATTATGGGTATCAATGTCTTAAGATGCTATGTGACGAGGATCTGATAATCCTCATTTTATTATTCCATAATCATGTAATATGACGTCACATGGCATACCCCTTAATATTATAAGGGAAGAGCAAGTTAGGTAGTCGTAAGTTCTTCTACGACTACCCCCTAGTCGTAAGCATTTCTACGACTATAGTGTAATCATAAGTCCTGCTACGATTACGTCCGATCGTAAGTCTTTCTACGATCAGTACCCAGTCGTAAGCTTTTCTACGGCGACCCCCCTAGTCCTAAATTCTGATATGACCAGTTCTACTATGACTTCCTCACGACTAACTGGGTCCACTCGTCAGAAGACCCATTTAATGGTGAGAATCTAAGCAGTCAAAATACGTAGTTATGCTTGACATAACTACAGATAATTCTCCACTATCTCTGACTGATAACTGTTTGACAGCATGGGGAGGTTACTACTCCAGTAATTACTCTCATTATTACGCAATAATAAGCGACTAATTAGCCTGGAACGACAACGGCCACCACTGCGTAGTATAAATAAGTGTCTTTTAGAGATAGAGAGGAGAGGCTTTTTGGAAAGACAGGGAGTAAGACCCTCAGCTGATTGTAATCCAGATACCCAATACAAGATACACAGGAGTAGGGTTGTTATTCTCACATGAGAAGGCCCGAACCTGTATAAAAATTCCCGTGTCTCTCTCGTCTGCGTGATCAATTGTGGAGACCCCCCGAATCAAACAATCTTTACGTAAGATCGGTTCTAAAACACCGACACTATGAAACATGCGGAGGGATGTGACTGGTCGGATATGGGATTTACCCCTCCTAACATAACGGGAGAGATGTCTCTGGGCCCCTCGAAGTAGTCAGATAAAGAAAGTGCATAGCCATGCCACTAGTGGTCGAAGTGTTCGACCACATAAGGTTATCCGACAACTCGATCGAGAAAGTATTGAACAGTCCATAGGTGACACATTATCTCACCTGGAGTTCAAACCAGATATAGTGAGGCAAAGGGAGAATACCAGAGTAAGTCACTTAGTTCGATCAGATCCAGACAAGTCGTATGGTGATACGAGCAAGTCGTAGACTGATCGAACGAAATCACAGAGTGGTCGAAAACCTGGTCGTAAGGAGTTACAAACTGGTTGTGACTAAGTGCGAACTAGTCGTATAAAGATAGGACCTGGTCGTAAGTGATGAGGACCTAGTCATAGATCATATTGCATTAAGGTTCGTCCGATATAATTTGTGTGTATTCGGTAATCGTTATGTCCTACTAGGGACCGCTACGACTCATGGTCGGAAAGGGTTTCCGAGTCACAACCGATTACATATAAACCTAACGGGTCACCCGCTTAATGGGATGGAACAAACCAGTATGAATACGATTCGTCAAACTTGTTCGGATAGAATTCGACACAGGGCACTATATAAGGAGATGCTTGAGGCTAGAGGAGAGAGAGAGACACGTGAGTTGTTTCCACCGAAACCCTAGCCACCATCTTCTAGAGAGAGCCTTCCTGTGCGACTTGGTGCTAGCACACCGACGTACGGTTGTTACTTCTCTAGACATGTGGATACCATAGAGGCGCTACTGCAGTCGCTGTTGCGCTGAGGACGATCCGCGATCTTCACAAGGAACTGCAGAGGTTGCTGGAGGAGACGATCGACTACGAGGACGTTGGACAATCATCTAAGACCACTACATCAGCGCGTTCATTGTCCGACCAGGCTGCTCCGACTCTACTTTCGCTGCACTGCGCGTCTGGTGGTAATGATCTGTGATCATTTAACTTGCTTGGCATCCTGGATTACGTGGTAGAAATTTTGAATTGTTGCTAGCGTAGCCTACCCGTATCCCAACATCTTGCTCATATAAGAGGATTGATTTTGACTATATTGTCATCGTGGATGTATACATAGAATGCCTAGAGAGAGAGTACTTGTGAGTACTAGGTGTCCTGTTAAGGAAAACAATATCACCTAGGCTCTAGGTATCGTATGTCGTTATTATCACACTAGAAATTGAATTAACATCAAAAGTCCATAAGAAATTGAACTCCAATTAAACTAAAATCTATACCTAAATGCATCTAGAATTATAATCTCACTAATATGTAAATGTCATGCATTTTCAGCATTTTGGCATTTTGATATTTTCTCGGTGTTCATTTGTTATCACTCTTTTTAGATTCTGATTTGCCCGACGTGAGTGATTATATTGCTGAGCAACCAGAGAGTGAACAAGTGGTTTATCAACAAAGGCAAGCATCCTCTTGCATCATCTTGATCCCATTGTTTGTACTTTAGTATTTTAAATTGCAATAATAATTGCTTGCATGCTATTTTTGCCATATTTTTAATTTGTGAGTTTAGATTAGTTATATCCTAATACTTGTGGCTTATCCTTAATCATTCCATACAGTCGAGCTTAAGTTGGATATATTGTGATAGTATTTATGCTTTCTATGAATGCTTAGCCCTGCAAGTCATTAAATACGTTAGTTCGGTTGACGGGCTTATCTCGTCGATCAAGGGAAACACTGAACAATTTATGTTTCTAAGTTTTGTTCAGATCTTGAATCTGATGTTTTAGTATAAATTTTGATCTTTGAAACATGATTTAGATTCGGAAAAGTGGTGGATATTGTGGGTGCCTCTGTGCACGAGAATTGGGTTTGTGCTAGTCTTGTCCGAATCATTAAGGGCCGAACTTTGTGCCTTCGTTAATCCAAGTACCACTCGTACTTCCACACGAGCTATATGGGCACCGCTTGGTTAAGTAAGGAGATGATGTTATTGAGTTGGAAAACAGGTGGATAAGGACATATGTGTTTGATCTCATATCTATATCATATGTTCTTAACGGCGAGGGCATTTGTAGTTTTTACGTGTTCGTAGGGTTCCAATTTCAATTCTATATGTGCAGGTGGGCACAACTTTTATTTATGATTGAATCAGCATTCCCGATGTAACATGTGTGCCCTCTGTTAGCAAGTTTTATCAGAAACTTGTTTTAAGCGGGATCAGGTCCACATGGGTGTTTCAACTCAATAATGTCAACTTGCTGAAAAATGCCAAATCTTGATTTCCTCGGCCAGCATACCAAAGGAAGTGTGTCGTTATTCATAAGGCTACGGGCTAGTCAAGTCATGTGGGTAAAGATGTACACCTCTACAGGGTTAAAACTATTCTAATAGCCGTGTCCATGGTTACGGACAACCACTTGGGTTCGAGACAGCATTTGTTAGAATTCAAATTAAAATTGACTTGGTTATAACTTGGTATCGGCATGAATGGTTGTTCATGCATGTTAGTTTATCAAGTGGGCAGCCACTTGGTTATAAATTGATCTACATTGAAATTATTGATACTTGTATTCTTTTGGTCCAAAAATTTGGCTTACTAAATGGCCTTGGTAAAACTAGAATGTGTAGGAACCAACTTGTTGCTTTATGCAAAAATTTATGCCATTATGACCATTCTTTGGACAACCTTATCATGTATAATCTCATATCCTTTGTATAGTACCTCTCATACACTTTGTTTTATTAGTTTGTGTAAGTCTTGCGAGTACCTTTTGTACTCAGGTACTTTAACCACTTGTTGCAGCTGAGGACGGTTATGTGTACGCTATTTCTACCTCCACTCAGTTGCCTGCGGGTGATGGGGCACACTTGGTGGCTCTTTTGTTGTTTTATTTCTGCTGCAAATATTTGTTTCCGCTGCAAAATTTCTATTTAGTGGCTGTTAGCCACTTGTTCTGTTGTACATTCTAGTCTTGTAAAATATTTTCAATAGTAATGTATGACTTGTGTATGACTGTGTACAATGTTGTTAGGATATGTGCAAATTAGTCTTTGATCCTGGGAACTAATGTGAGACACATATCCGGGAACCTGGAATTGGGTTTGTTTTCTGCTAAGGGTTATATCTTTGGTATAATCTCTTGACTTGAAAATAAATCCAATTTTGGGGTCCTTACAATTCCCATTTTCCAGCCCACTGGCGCCAGCCTGTTCCTTTCCCTCTCCCTCTCTCTTACGCGCTGGCCCCGTGTGTCAGGGTCATCTTCTTCCCTTTCTTCCCCGTTTATTCTTCCTTGCGCATCTGCCATTGTTGTCGCTGCAAAGCTCTTAAAGCTGCCCATTTTCTTCCATGTTTTTCATGCATTCAAGCCAAAATGAAACTCCCTCATGCCACCGCACTCACTCCAGCCATTACCCCTATTTTATTCGCTTTAAATCGCATTTGCTTCGGCCACCCGCACCGGCATGTAACCGCTGGTAGTTGATCTCCTTTCCCACTCCTCCTTCGGCCCTATAAAAGGGAGCCCCGAGAGCCCCTTGTCCTCCTCATTCCGGTGACTCATTTATTAAACATGTTTTAAATTAGATTTTTTATTATCCTTTCCGCCAGTCCCACATGTCATCGACTTAATCTACTTAACCACTGTCAATAACATTAAGCAAACCTTAATCGCGAGTGGGACCCACTATCAGCGAGAGAGAGGAGAGATCAGAGCTACACGCGGCCGAACGCCATGGCGAGCTATTCGGCGATGAATGATGTAGTGGCTGGGCTCGGCAATCGACAAAATCGATTCCCCGCTCAACGGCGATCCCATCGAGTGGTGGTGGAGGCTGGAGAGGTGGACGGAGGTGGTGCTACGCCAGTGAGAAGCGGCGGAGCGCCTCAAGTTTGCAATGGCTTTCGTGCATGGGTCAATGCCATAGTGAATGGTGGTGCGCATAGGCTCTAGGGCCAACAGAGATGCTACAGGCGGTGGCTCGGGGACCAATGGTCACCGGAGCGGCTGTGATACCATCTCCCACTGCGGAGCCATGATAGACTACGATGAATTCCATGCTACGCTAGCTAATCGTCCAAACTAATGCGCACATTAGCTATAGGGGACTACTAGAAGCTCTCCAAGGGTGTAGATGGCATTAGGGGATGGCAGGAGAGCTTAGAGCTGTGATGGGCAATGGCAGCGTTGGTAGCTTCATGGTGACACAGCTCCTCTATGAGGGATTGCTGAAATGGAGCCACGCAAAAGCTCACGGGCATGCTAAAGAAGGTTAAGGTAGAAGGAATTTGTTAGGGACTCACTGAAGTGGTAGAGAACAGAAAAAGAGTCTACGACGGCTGGATTTGGGGAAGAAGCTTGATTCCTATGATTTCCTGTGTGTGGGTCCACATCAAGCAAGGAAAAAGCATCAGTAGAGTGTGGAACGTAATGTGACACGATTGGGTGAGGTTCAAGCTCACAAGAGCGTCTGGAATGTGGAGGTTTGGATTGGGGTGCGTGCCAAAGACGAAGAACATGACGACGTGATCACGCTACAGAGTTTGTAGAGCAACATCAAGCAAGGAAAGGGTATCAGTGAGGTAAGGGGCGCCTGATGATGCAGGTGGCAAGGGCAGGGAAGCTCACTAGAGTTGGTAACATAGAGCTTGCTCACCGGTGTCGAGAATGACGCTCTCGTTCCCGGCAAATCAAGGAGCGAGAAGCACTGATTCTTGGCGGGAGGCGAGAATGGCGAGCTAGGGAGTTTGTGACTCAATCGATTGCTTAAGTATCGTTGAGAATGGCGTGATATTCACGGTGAGAAAACAATGGGTGTGGCGAGAACTCGTGGCTCGCTCTGGCGTCTCCGCCCATTCGTGGTTAGGCGGCAACAAGGAAGTTACTAGCATGGGCTCGGTGACATACAGTGCATGCGGAGGCAACGAGAGAAGTTGGAGTGCAAAACAGGGGGTGTAATATCCCAATTTTCTGAGTTTAAAAATCCTTTAAATAGTTAGTAAGGGAAAATTCACCATTTGGATTTATTTGAATTTAATTCTAAAGCTTAATATTGAACTTCGCAATCAAAAACATTTAATGTGAATAATCCCAACATGAACAATAGCCAAAACTATTTTATTTGGGTTCTCTGTGCTCGGATATATTTTCTAGATTTTTTCTGAGTTCGTTTGCTATTTTCTATTGCTTATTTGAATTTCTGGTATTTTCTAAAATAGAAAAGCTATCAAAATCTCAGAAATTGCTTCGGGCCGAAATCCAAAACCCCAGCCCATTCTCTCTCCTTCCGCCCGCCCCGCGAGGCCCGACTCCGTCTTGTGCGCGAGCCGCCTCTCAGCGATGTGGTCCCGCGTGTCAGCCTCTCTCTCTCTCTCTCCGCGTGGGTGCGTTGAACCTCGACCGTCCGATTTTCTTTGAACGGTGCGATGGCGTTGTGCCTTTCGGGGCATCCCGAACGGCCCATTGATCGTGAGCCGATCGATCAAAATTGGATGGCCCGATGGCGTTGTGCCTTCCTAGCCGCCGAACGTCCCATTGATTGTGAGTCGTCCGATCGATCGGGCGGTAACTCTCCGTCCCGATCGTGCACATGTGTGGGCTTCCACTGCCAGGTGGGCCCGCCGTCTTCGTCTCCGCGACGCGCCCGCCTCCGTCCGCTATTGCCGCCTTATAGAAGCTCGTACGACAACGGGACTTCCTAACCAAAACCTTCTAGATTTTTATACCAAACTCAATCTCTATCTTCTCCGCATCTTTTGGGATAAAAATCATATCCTGATTCCGTTTCTATCTCTGTTTTCCCCACGAGGTCAACTCGGACTCTTTTTAGGGTTTCCGCCGCTGCACGCCTCCCTAGCCTCCCGGACCCTATAAATAGGTCCCTTGGGATCGCATAGACGTCCACACCAGAACCCCTCAACCTATTGCGCAACTTGAGCCCTAGCGCCGCCGCAATCGGAGTTTTAGGTTTTTGTCACCGCCGGTGTTTTCTTCATCTTGCGCCGTCGTCGACGTCGCCCTGCCCTCGTGGTCCGCACCACCGGGTCCTCCGTCGCGTCCTCTACCTCCCGGAGCCCTCGCCGTCGCCTACACCTCGCTGAAACTTCCGTCCGACAAAACCCGAGCCACTCCGGCGCATAAACCTCGCCGCCAGCCATCTCCGTCGACCTTGACCACCCGGAGTTGGTTCAACAGGTTCGCAATAACCTCAGCTACACGCCGGTACCACTCACCGCCGGCGAATCGCCGCCATTCGCCGTTGTCATTGGTTCCCGAGCCTCCGCCGCCGTTTAACCGCCGCGCCGGCCACCTCGCGCCATGTCAAGACCTCACGACGTGTCGCGTGCATGGCGTCCATCGGCGTCCACGATACGCGGCGTGTGTGCGATCCACGGCCTCGAGATCTAATCGGCTCGGTATATCTAGTCTACCGTGAGCCTTGAGACTGACATGTGGGTCCCACATGTCAGTATTTTCTTTTATTTCTTTTATTTCCGAAATTCCTTCGCTGATGTTGTGCTTACGCAATAATCTGATTTTTCTGTTAAGAAATAATTCGGAAAATTCCAGAAAATCCAAATTAGGGTTTCTTTTAGATTTTCAAACTTCCAGAGTTCATAACTTTTGCATCCTAACTCCGATTGAGCCCATTCAAATTTCTAAATTTATCTAAATTCGAGCTCTATTTATCTGAGTTTTTTTAAAATTTTTGGAGCTTGTTTTGCCTCTGTTATTTATTTGTTTTATTTATTTGTGTCTCGTTTGCGAGTAGACGTCGATTCGTCGGGAAATTTTGGAGAAGAAGGAGCACCCCAAGATAAAGACCAGTACATAGACCTTTTCCAAGGTAAGTCATACCTTTGATCATCTTGAACCCAGTTTTTAAATTACTTTGTGTTAAAGTATTGCATTCTATTTTAATTATTTATTTAAATGTTTTGGGTATAGTTACTATCCAAATTGTTATCACACCTTGGCCTTGTATGTCATATTTCATTGTTACCCTAGATTGGTTATTAGTTGGTAATATTATCGCACCAACGTGGGTTGGTTAGATGCGAGTACAATTGCTTAGCCATGCTACGAGTCTCACATCACATGTAAGTTGCAATTATTAAATGTAACTAAGTGACTATAGAACTTTGTGTAAAACTGTGTGCTATGTGTTATTACTTCGTGATGGCATGTGTTGCACTAAAACCAACTGGGTGGTAAAGGATTTAGACTGAGGCAAGTGGTGGAAGCTGTGTGATATGGTGGAAGCTGTGTGCATGGGTTTGATAATCTTTGTGACTTAGTTAGAACATGGAAGTCTTGCCTTGGTCAATTAAGGACTTAACTTTGTGCGCCATTGAACTGAGCCTTACTGTACGACCACATGCCTGGTATGGGACGGGCCTAACTTAGTAAGTTATGGATTCTTCGCATTGATTACTCAGGTGGTAGGTTAGGCTATGGGTGGAGGTGTGTACTACAAGTAGTCGCATTACGGGGCGGTTCGCCGTGTCCCTGTCCAGCGGTGTGTGTTATGCCAAAGCGCTTCGTTTGGGTTGGCATAGCGGTTTGTAAGCACATCGGGAGTGTCAATGTTGAGATGAAGTTTCTGAACCATTTTGTTATGATTAGTGCTTGCTACACTAGTTGTATCGTGTGGGTAAAGTGTACAACCTCTGCAGAGTGTTAAATCAATCTATTCGAATAGCCGCGTCCGCGGTCATGGACATGCTCGGGGATTTCACACGAGGGGTAGTTTTCATAAAATGTTGGGATGGGAGCTGTGTGACCTCAATCATATGGTTATGTGAAATAATCTGTTTAGCTTTGTGTCTTTGTGGAAACAATTGTTAAATTATTAGTGTCTATTTGTTTTAAATTATGCTTTCAATCTATTATTCATATTCAATTGCAAATGTTGCTTTTATGCAAAAGAACCACAGAAGTCTTTTTCTTTGTAATAAGCCTGCATCTATAAATTGCATTCTGTGGTATGATTTGCGAGTACGGTTGTGTACTCACGCTTGTTGTAAAACTTGCACCCAAACCTACAGAAGAGGAGGAGTCTTCGCCTGCTTTCGAGGAGGAGTTCGCCGAAGGTTGAGGATCGTTAAGGTCTGGATCCCAGTCGGTTACCTGTGGTGAATTGGTAGGATCTACGCTGGAGTTATTTCTGTTCCGCTGCTGTTTTATTCTCTGTTAGCCCTGCGTGGCTTAATAAGTGTAAACTCGACCATAAGGTCAAAACTCTTATTTGTTATTCAAACTAATCGTTTACTTTATTTATCGCTTGTGTGGATCGATATTTACCTATGTTAACACTGTGTGCACTAGCGTGATCCTGGACTAGTGCAGTATACACAGAGGGTTCCAGAATCGTAATTTTGGATCCCGACAGGGGGTGCCGGTCGCGAACCGGAGGTGGAGCAGGCAAGCGTGGAGGTGAGCGTGAGGTGGAAGAAGGTGCCTGGAAGGTGGGACCAGCATGTCAGTGAGCGTGAGGAACAGGGGTACGAGGCGGGCTGGTGCGGATTGGCCCAAAGGCGAGCGAGAGTTTTCAATTTGAGTTTGAATTTTTTTTAAGAAAAGGCTGAGTCTTTGCTAAATTTTTAACGTGTGGAGGCTCTTATTGTGAAATTTTTTCCAGAATTTTATTTGTTATGTATTTTTCCCAAAAAAAAAATCTTTCAAGCTGTTGTTGGTATGTGAATGCAATAATTATTTTAAAGGAAATTCCAAAACATGCTCAATCATTTTTCCCACATATAAACATGCTCAAAAATGTTTTCCCACTTTATTAACAGTACAAATATCCTAAGGTGGATTTTTGGGATGTTACAAACCTACCCCCCTACAAAGAATCTCGACCTCGAGATTCAGTGGGCTCGGTAAAGAAGTACAAAAACTCAGCTCTAAGATGGTCTTCTTATTCCCACGTGGCCTCATCTTCAGTGTGGTTACTCCACTGGACTCTCAATATCTTGATGGCATGACTGCAAGTGTGTCGCTCGGATTCATCTAAGATTCGAATCGCGTGCTCCCGATAAGAAAGATTTAGTTGGAGATCGATATTCTCCAACTGAGTGAGCTCGCTTGGAGTTTGGAGGCACTTCTTGAGTTGTGATACATGGAAGACATCAAGCACATTTGAAAGTTGAGGTGGCAACTCCAATTGGTATGCCACTTCGCCTTTTCTCTCTACGATTCTATATGGCTCGATGTACCGAGGTGCTAATTTTCCATGGACTTGGAAACGATCCATGCCCTGCAGTAGTGAGACATTGAGATAAACATAATCCTCAAAGCTCAGCTCACGATGGCGATGGTCGTCATAGCTCTTTTGACACGACTGTGCTTCATTCAAGTGGCTTTTTATCGCGTCAACGTGCCCTTGCGCTTTTTGGATGATGGCCGGTCCAAAGAATTACTTCTTGCTGACCTCGGACCAAAAAAGAGGTATTCTACACTTTCTCCCATAAAGTGTTTCAAATGGAGACATTTGGAGGCTTGATTGGAAGCTGTTGTTGTAAGAAAACTCGGCGAATGTCAAACATTTCTCTCAATTCATGCAGTAGGACAGCACACATGCTCTCAATATATTTTTCAAGATCTAATTTGTCCTCTCTATTTGGCCTCTTGTTTATGGATAGAAAGTCGTGCTAAAGAATATATTGGTCCCCCAATATCTCATGCAAGCTATCCCAAAACCATGCGATGAAATCCATGCCGATTTCATCTCATTTCCATTTGGGAACGTTCAAGGGATGGAGCAACCCTACTGGTCACTGGTGTTCCACCTTGATGCATCGACACACATTGCACATGGCAACATGTGCGGCGATGTCCCGCTTCATACCGGGCCACCAGAATCGCTCCTGGAGGTCTTGATACATCTTCGTACTCTCGGGAAGAATGAAGAGTGGTGAAGCATGGGCTTCTCTGAGGATACCTCCTTGACATCGTTGTTATCCAGGACATATAGCTGCTGTCCACACGTGACCATTCCACTCGCATCTTCGGTGAACTCCGATTTTCCACCGTTCTGGAAATCGCACTTGATTTCAGCGATTGCTTGATCTTCAAGTTGGGCAGCCTTAATCTAAGATTCAAGGGTAGGTTGTAAAACTAGGGCAGCAAGGGAAGCAACATAACCCTCCTCAACCACTTCTAAGTTGAGCTTCTGAAATTCTTCATGCAATGTCAGTTGATTTGCTTCAATCGACACGTTCACGTAGTGAAGCTTCCGACTGAGAGTGTTGGCTACAATGTTGGCTTTACCGGGGTGGTAATGGATGCCAAGATCATAGTCCTTGATCAACTCAAGACATTTTCTTTGCCTTAGGTTCAGACCTGGTTGCGTGAAGAAATACTTCAAACTTTTGTGATCGGTGTAAATTTCACACCGATTGCCGATGAGGTAATGTCTCCAGATCTTGAGAACATGAACCATGGCTTCGAATTACAAGTCATCAGTTGGATAATTTGCCTCGTGAGGTTGAAATTAAAGTGAGGCATAGGCCACCATTTTTCCCCCTTGCATCAAAACACAACCGAGGACGTGACAAGATGCATCGCAATACACAACAAAACTTTTGTGTATGTCGGGCAGAGTAAGCACTGGGCTATTGTGAGCCTTTTCTTCAATTCTTGGAAGCTCTCATCATAATTCGTTGACCATTCATATTTCTTTTCCTTTTTAAGAAGTTGGTTCATTGGTCTTGCAATCTTGGAGAAGTTCTAGATGAACCGGCGATAATATTTGGCTAGATCGAGAAAACTCTGGACTTCTGGAATGGTGTGGGGCTGTTTCTAAGCTAGCACATCATGTAATTTTCTCAGATCCATGGCCACACCTCCCTCGGATAGTACATGGCCTAGGAAGCCGAATTCCTTTAGCCAGAACACGCACTTGCTGAATTTTGCATACAGTTGATGCTCACGCAGCTTGTCGAGCATCATACGCTAGTGTTGCTCGTGTTCCTCTGCACTCTTGGAGTAGATAAGAATGTCGCCGATCAAGACCACCATGAATTGATCCAAATACTCTATAAAAAAACTTATTCATAAGATTCATGAAACTTGCGGGAACATTGGTGAGTCCGAACGACATTACGGTGTACTCGTACAAGCCGTAACGGGTGGTGAAAGCAAACTTTGGAATGTCCTCCAGCTTGATCTTGAGTTGGAAATAACCGAGCATCAGATCAATCTTGGAGAAGACACATGCACTATTAATTTGATCAAATAAATCATCAATCCTCGAGAGATGATATTTGTTCTTGATGGTGGCTTCATTCAGAGACCGGTAGTTGACACATATCCTTAGACTGTCATCTTTCTTCTTCACAAACAACATGGGGCTTCCCTACGGTGACGAGCTAGGATAAATGAATCCCTTGTCCAGTTGCTCCTTGAGTTGTTGCTTCAATTTAATCAACTCATCTGAGGGCATACAGTAAAGTTGCTTGGAGATAGGTGTTGTCCCGAGTAGCTAATCGATGACAAACTCCATGTCACGGTCCGGTGGCATCCCCGGCAATTCTTCCTGAAACATGTCAGGGTATTCACATACCACAGGGACTTTACCAAGCTCTAGAATTGAGATGGAGTTGATAGTGGGCTGCTGCGAAGAGGCAGCATGTGTAGAGGAGAAAATAATCCATTTTTCGCCAGAATTGATAAGAGAAATGATCCGTTCGGCACAATTGATGAAACCTTTGCGCCGAGACAACCAATCTGTCCCAAAAATCACATCTAACTGAGGTGTATCTATCATAATAAAATTGGCTTTGAATTCTACCCCATTTATCTCAATTTCGACTTCAAAACAACCAAGTTTTGCTCTCATGACTTAACCGAGTGAGTGAACTAGCCTAATGCTTTCCAGTGATGTAGTTTTAACTGTTGATGCATGGCAAATTTCTTGGATGTGAATGAATGTTAAGCTCTGGATCAAATAATGCTAATGTAGGTATGGACTGCACGAGAATCATACCCATCACCACATTGGTTGCCTCGTTGGCCTCCTCGGTGGTCGTGTGGTTCAAACAACCGTGCCCAAAGCCTTAAGCCGATTTAGGGGCTTGCTACCCTCCTTGACCTCATGCAAGGCCTTGGGGTGCTTCTAGATGCCTTGGGGTTGTGGACGAGACGCCGAAAGCTTCTTTTTTGTGCATTCATTTGAATAATGCCCACGCTCGCCGCAATTGTAACAGGTGACGGTCGCAACCCGGTTTTGGCTTCTGGATAGTGTCCCTCCATGGTTTATATAGCTGAACCATGGCTTGGTGCGGGTGGGGGACTTGTGCTTGAGGCCTCAGTGGTGGTGGCACCAAAGAACGTGTGTTTGATGGTTGCCAAACACGTGGTTTCAGCGAGCCGCTGCTTGCTACTTGCTACACTAACCACTTGTGCTTGCGGCTCTCCACGACCGTTCGGGTGCTGTCTTCAACCTAGATAGCCTTTTTATCAAGGTTTGGAAGTTGGGGATGTCGTGGGCAGTGAATGACCACTTCATCTCATCATTGAAGTGCTCCCGGAAGAGAGCAACCTTCCTCCCCTCGTCTGGTATCTCGGAGGTGGCATACCAAGCAAGGTGGTAGAAGCAGTGGAGGAACTCCATCACTGTCATGTTCCCCTGCTTGTGTTCATAGAACTCCCACCTCTTGATGTCCATGAGGCTAACCAGTATGTGGCCATCACAGAATGCCTCCTTGAAGGCAACCCAAGTGATGGTCTGGCCTTCTCCGAGGATGGCCTGGTGGTTTTCCCACCAAGTGGCCACCGCTCCTTGAAGTTGATAAGATGCATAGAGCACCTTCTTCTCGTCATCTCACTAGGCAACAACCAATTATCTCTCGATGGAGCAAAGCCAGGCGTCGAGAGGATCCATCGCAGACAAGAAGGTTATGGCCGAGTTCACAAGAACTCGTCCATCCTCGACTGTGGTATGGCAGCAGCTCCGCCTCCTACGGTGATAGCGCTGAGGGTGGTTGTGTTATGGACCAATTGTTGCAGCATAAGGGTGTTCGTTTGCCGCCCTTGCTTGATCATGCAAGCACTTGAGCCATTGTGGGCGGTTGGGGCAACACCTCCGCTTCCTCAACGGCGTGCTGATCTTGTGGCGCCGTTGTAGATGGATGCAACAACTTAGCTTGCAGAGGGTTGGGTGCTTTGCCTCCCTGTTGTCATGAACTAGAGGCGTCACTAAGTGCCATAAGCTGGTTCACTGAGTGAGTTATCATCATCCTATTCGTACAACATGCGTTTTAACAAATTGCATGCAAGATATGTGGGAATAAGCACAAGTTAAGTGGGTCAGCAAGTAATGACATCCCTTCCTAAAATAACTCATTTAAAACTAAAATATGCATCAATTAATAACATAGGGACAACTTGCATCAAACTTTAACATAACGATTAAGTTTTACACGGTTTGCATATCCCATGCTTGAACATACAACCAACAATTAAACCAAACACAAGTAGCAAATGGAAATCACCATACATCAGCACCTTATATAATTTAGCATACCAAAATACCCAAAATTATTTCACTCTAAGTCCCTACTAGTGAGCTCCCGCTAGACAGTCTAAACCTAGGCGTTGTCGTTGCGCTCGGTGGCGCGAAGCAACTCTGGTGCAACAGAAGATGAAGGTCCGATGAACTCAATCATCTCATGCCCATTTTGATGAATCCGGTGTCACTGCATCGCTCGTGGTGGCTCCTCTGCGTCCGTGTGGTTGACCATTACGCGGCGGCGGTGTCCGATGTGTGAATATTTTATTTAAGCTCCGTGTGGATGACCAACATCAATTTCCATTCAAAACTATAAACTAAAATTTTGTGTGAATATTTCATTTAAGCTCAAAATACCATATTTAACTACTCTAAAATTATATACAATTGTTAGAGCTATCTTGCTATTTGTTTTAGTTTAAACCTATTTTTAGCATTTTAAAACTAATCACTGGGTAAAAATAAAACACTTATTTTGGTTATTATTATTTTATTTGAACTAAAAATATTGTATTTGGAATCTGAGATTTTTCTTGAATTTTTCATAGTTTATACGTTATTTTTTTCAAGTTAATTTGTTTTTTCTAGGAATTTTCAAAACAAAAATAACTATTTTTGGATTAATTAATTATTAATTACTCCCAAAAATAAACACTATTTAAATTCCCCAGACCTAGTACTCTTTGTCTAGGTTCGCTCGTCAGCCACTCGCACCCGTAACGGATGCATTAATACCGGCCAGTCGTTTCCACTCGCTTCGCTTCCGAAACCGCCGCCTTTACTCTGGCGAGTAAATTCAGCGATCCATTCCGATTGTTCCATAGCTCATCTTCCCCTATAAATTGAACCAAGTATTCTACATTCCATTCCCCCCACAATGTCCTTTCTCAGTTTTGGCATAATTCCTCTGGAGCGCCTTCTGCGAGCTCTCTTCCCCAACTCCAGCAAAGCCTTTGGCGAGCTCTCCCACCTCTGCTGTCCACCATTGGTCATAAAATGTTTACGGGAGCATCCTCAAGACATCCTTAAAACATGTTAAGTCTTAGGTTGGAAAATAAATATAGTAAAAATGGCTTTGTGCTAAAATAAGACATGCCACCCTCCTTTGACAAGCCTTACATCTATGTAATTGCGTTTGCGGTAAGGTCATGTTGAGTACTTTTTGTACTCATGGTTGCTCAAACATGTGGATTCAGACTACGAAGATGAATACCCAGTGTATGGATATTTCTATGCATCCGGCTATGGAGACGATGGAGACTACGTTAACTAGGTCCTAACACCAGTTGGTTGCCTCTAGCAAATCACGGAAGCCACACTCTTTTGAAGTCTTTTCGCTGCTACTCTAAACTTTTGAACTATTTGGTCTGTCGGCCCGTCCTATAAACCTTGGCCTTAAGGCCCGTACACCATGTGTTGTAATATTATTTAATTACTATTGTGTATGTGCTTTATGGATGTGATATTCATTGATGTCTGTACTGTGTGGGCTAGCTACTGATCATAGGACTAGCTCAAAATACACAGAGGGTCTGGATATAAATCCGGGTCCCCACATAGGTAGGCTAAACCACAGTTAGAATGACCGTTAGTTAAGGATTTTGTGTGAAAAAGGCTATTTTTCTAAAAACTCATAAAATCGTCACAACAAAAATATATATAACATTTCTACTGCCGTACCTTCTTCTTACACAATTGGTTTCCTATGGATTGTGGCATACCATGAGGGCATGTTGTCTTTTATTTATCTTTAGCTTATGTTGCAATTGCACTTTTTATGTGCTTATTTTGCCGGTTGGCCCTTGTGTAAAATACGATCAATATGACTTCAGTTGTTTATTATTGTGTAATATTTTGTTGTATTTATTTGTGTATGGATGTAATGCAACAATGTAATATGTGTGTATTAGCTACTGATCATGGAACTAGCACAGCAAACATATAATATTTCAGGATTAATTTCCCAGGGTCAGACAGCCGGGGAAGAATCTCCATCAACCTACAAGTACATGTGAGTTCCCCCTCACAACATAAGTTATATAAATATCTTGCCCAAGTCAAAACCATAGTTTTTTTAGTTTTGTTTGCTAAGTAAAATATCAAGGATGACCCCACTGGTCTAGCAACATAACCATTCCCATGATTGAAGAATTTATCCAATTTCCTGACATAGCAGAACTAATATCGATATAAGCATAGCTAAACATCTCCTACATATGCCAACTAAATTCCACTTAAGTTCTACTAAGCGAGTGGTAAATAATCCTAGGGTGACAATTGTATTAACATACAAGTCGAAGGGATATTTCATTGCAATATAGAACATAACTAGTTTTCTAAGCGCGAACATATCAATTTCTTCAAAGTAAGCATGTATAAATAATTGTAATGAAGACAACATAATATTTGAAAAAGTGGGATCAACATGGCCAAGGGAGTTTTGTTGCCTTGTTGTTGAACACTTGTTTCTTCCTCTGGATCAACCTGGAAGCACTTTCGATACGTTGGAATCTAATTGGTAAAAGCCAAGAAACACAAATAAATACCCAAAAAATCCAACATAGATAAAATTCATATATTTTTGCATATTATGAAATTTCATAATTTTATAAAAAAAAAACTATAAACAAATTTCACTCAAATTTGAGTTCCTATGCAAAAGTTATTAGGATTTGAATTTGATTCGGCTGTAAAAATCCAGAAAAAGAAAAGAGAAAACATTGTGCATGATTTTCTTTTTAATTTCCATTTTTTCCTTCCAAAAAGGAGAATATTGATTTATTGCATCATTACACTGACAGGTCGGGTCAGGTCCACTGTGCACCGGGTTCGCGTGCTAGTCTACAAGAATACCGATTTAAATTGGAGTTTCAATTAATTTAAGGACGCGACTAGCGCTCGAACGTACGGTCCGAGTGCTAGCACCGTACGCTTATGTTGCAACATGTTTTTTTTCACTTGTTGCAACATATCAAAAAATCATATGCAATATTATCCTCTTCGTGGGTGAGAGAGATTAGGGAAGAACAGGAAGTATAGTCTGAATATAAGAAAAAAAATCTTGCAACATTACCGTAAACAGGATGCAACATTTTGTCTACAGTTGCAACATTTTTTTCAGCGGGTCGTAACATCTCAAAGAACATTATGCAACATTTTTTTCCGATGGTCGCAACATTTTTTTCAACAGGTCGCAACATCAGAACCAAAACTGGAAGCAACATTTTTTTGGCTTTGGATTTGCATCAAAAATTCTTTCTCACATTAATTTGGATTTGGGAGCTAGCCTTTGGATTTTGGACTAAAGAAGCTGTTGTAGTGTACGAGACTTAATATTTCTTTGGGTGGGGGAGGGGAGTAGTAAGAGAAAGGAGTACGAGGTGTTCGTGGGTGGCCTGCCGCGGGACGTGGCAGGGGTGCTCGCGGAGGCCGGCGAGGTCGAGGAGGTACGTCTCGTGCCGGATCCGGTGGAGCCACGCTTCGAGACATTTCCATGAGGGCCACGACGCCAGCAGTGAGGGAGATTGAGGAGGGATGAGGTTGGAGAAAGAGTTGGTGTGGGGAAGAGAAGGAGAGGATTTGCCTTAAGCAGATAGTGCATCTGGGGAAAAGTACAAATGAATAGCTAGGAGTGAAGTATCCATTTTTTTTATTTGCCTCGTCCGTACGAGTACTACCGTTTGTGTTACCAACTCTGCTCTCCTCTCTGTTTCCACTCTCCGACCGGCTGTCCCCACATTAGCACTGTTTAATTAATGCTAATGACATCAGTTAGATATAATTAGTCACTGACGTGTTGGAAGAGAGGGCAGCGTGGCCTCGGATACTAGCAAAATGGAACGGTGAGGTCATGGCGAACGTTCCAGTGGTGGCGACGGCGCTCGAGGCTCAGTGCAGCGACGACACGATGGCGAAGAGTGGTGTGGTGGCCTCAGCTTGGTCATGGCGTTGGCACGGGGCAGAAAAGGAGCGAAACCGGGTCATGGACTGGGCATTTGGAGGTAGTCACAAAGGGAAAGGTGGTGCAGGGACAATGGTCGCCTGTACAGTGGAAGCAACGACGGCGAGTGGCGGCGCCATGGGTGACTACGGTGGCGACTAGGTAAATGGGGACGAGCTCTAAATCTTAGTAGCGTGCAAGCTTCCTGTTACATAAGGAGCTCACTGGTGCTGTCGGTTGTGGCAGAGGGAATCAGTGGCGTCCAGGCGGTGATGAGCAGTGGCAACGGCGAGGACGTACACGGTGGCAGAGCTCGATCCACAGCGGCAGAGCTCGATCCACAGCAATCGGCAGCTACGAATGATGGATGGGTTAGCTCAAGGGAAGGGCGAGCATGCTCTGAGGTAGAGGGATTGGACCGCAACTCACTGAGGGAAACGGTAGGCGTGGCGGCAGCCAGCGGTGGTGCCATGGGTTGCTGCAGTGGTGACGTGCCTGATGGTGATGGCTGAGCAAAACAGCTAGCGTACCAACACCAGGGGGACTCCATGAGCTCACCAAAGGCGACAGCGTCGGCGGAGGAGGACCAGAGCGACTAGGCGACGGTGACCGGCGGTGGCGAAGAAAGGTTCGCGACGGTAGCAATCCTCGGTAACAGAGAGTGGAAAACAAGCTATGGGTTAGAATCAGGAGGAAAGGGAGATGGCACAAGTGCGAGGATTTGAACTCTAGCTCACCAGGTCCGGAGGTACAATGAACGGCAGCGCTTCCGTCGGAGATGGGGAAGATGGTCTCGAACGGGTGCGGCACTGCAAGAAAATTAGCGTCAAGAAGGCTTTTAGATAGGGAGCTTCGAGGAGCATGTCGATGCGAAAGTCGCAGAAAGAACACCACCGGGTCAGCGGTAAGGACGAGGTTGTCGCGGCGGGCGTCCTCGCCGGAGCCGAAGAAGACAACCGTGTTCCGGGCGGCTCAGAGGAGGAAATGGAGTGGTAAAGAGAAAAATGGAGACGACGTTGAGAGGAGAAGAAGATGGAGCAGATAACCTCGCTTAAGAGCTAAGGAAATAGCTCGATTTCTCATGTGAAGCGGAGTTGTACTGGGGATGTTTTCGTGCACAGCTTCATCGTAACGGCGTTGTCGACCGAGGCAACAGGACGGGACGCTGTCGCTCTGCTCGAGTCGGAGGTGGAAGAAGGTCCTGGCAAGTGGGTCCCGGGCCCACGCGTCCGCTGCTCTGAAGAGAGGTGCAAGAGAGAAGGCAAGGCGTACTCAGCGGACAATACTTTCGTGTTGGGAAGACAGGGATGGCTCGTGTGCAGGGTTTTGATAATCAGTTTTGAAATTTTACCGGGTGTCACCGATAGAATCGATTTTAGCGTTTTTTGGAAAATTTTGGTAGATTCCGGACAAAAAATTCAAACTAAAATTTAAAATTCAACTAAATTTCGACTGAAAATCGGACAAAATTCATTAAAACACTCAGAGGAACCATACCGTAGAGGAACCCAGCGTGGCGCGGGAGTCGACCAACGCCTCTGCCTTGGACGATATGTCTCTGGCCGCGATGGCCAACTCCACGCCAGCGAAGAGTAGCAGCACACCGAGCAGCCCGACGGGGAACGCGGCGAGCACCCGCAGCATGGAGCCACCGAGCACCAGTCCCAGTGCCAGCTTGAGCCCGCCCAACGCTGCCACTCTCCCCTCTGCTGCGCCTCTGCCGCACTCCATGCGCCGTTGAGGAGGCAGGTGCCGAGCTGGAGCTCGGGAGCTTCGGTCGTGGGGGAGAGCGGAATAAGATGCCGGTGATGCTTGGGCTTCACTGCGCCTCCTCGGCCGCCAACGTCGAGGCACTTCGCCCCAAGTGCGAGATCCTCTTCCTCTAGCCCATCACTGACGACTCAACTAGAGAAGAGGATCGATTCGACGAGCTCCCGAGCCGCAGAGAAGCAGACAGGATCAAAATTGAGGCTTGGAGGGAATGGATCGCCGCCAAGGGGAATCGAGTGGGGAAGAGCTCAGTGGGGAATGGATCACATATTCGCATTCGGCTGTGACGGCTGCGAGTCATGGTGTGATGTGGGAGTGCGAGATGAGAGTCTAGGGCAAACGTACGACGAGCGAGGTGGCCGAATGGGTTGCGAGTCGAAATGGACCGGGCTTCGTTCATTGGACCAAATTTTTCAGGCTCGATTTGAAATCCTACTGCGGGGTGCCGGCAAAACCGGTTTGGCCGATTTTCGGCCGAAAATCGGCTGAAAAAAAAAATCCCTGCTTGTGTGTCAAAAACATGTTGAAACAGTAACAGGCCAGGCCGAGAGGGAAGGAGTCGGCCCGAATATTATTTTTGGATTTTACATTCTTTTAATCAAGTTTTCATTATTTAATATTAGCAAACAAACTCAAAAAATTATAACAATTTTTGGTAAGGTGCTTTAGATTATTAGGAACTTAATAAAATCGTTTCCAGGTTCTGATCAGGGTATAATTAATTACAGTATATCGTTTCCAGCTGCTGGAAATTAGGAAACTCTTTTCTTTAATGCGGAATTTTTTTGAAAGAGCTTGGAAATACATAAATGATCGTTTTGAAAATAACAACTCTGGTTTTAAAATTTTGGGATGTTACATGTGATATCATGCACAGTGAAATGTCACGAGAATAGGTAAAATCAAGTGTTTGGATGCTTTAGAGGAAAACAATACATGGATTTTGGAGGAAAGCTTCACTTGAAGAGAGGGGGGAGAGAAAGAGATACTGTACTGAAATATCAAATGAAAATTAACATAAGGTTTGAGCGAATGTTTGCTTTCCTCCAAAATGTGTAGGAAACAAGAGATTCTATATGATTTTGGAGCCATTCCTTTGTTCCAAAGTGACATAGGAAATTTTCCTAGAAAATTCAGATCCTAAAAATACCATAATTTTTCCTTTGTCCTAAATGTGCCTAAATAAGTGAACAAAATGCCAGCATGGCAACACATTCATCAATACAATTAATTCATATTCACGTCGAATTCAAAAGAAGAAAAATCATCACTATGGAGTCTGCAGGATGTCTAATTGACAGATGTCCTCACTGTCTAATTGGCAGATGTCCTCACTACACTCCAATATCTGTCTGAACATGCATCGTTTTTCCGTTACAAGTACAGATGCAAGAGCATCCAACAAAGATCATGTTATTCCATTGGCTAATGCGACTTAGGGTCCGTTTGGATGGGTGAATGAAGTTGGATGGAACAGGATGGTACAGGATGGATGGGGTGAAGTTGAATGAGCTGGTACAAGTATGGTGTTTGGTTGGTTGGATGTGATGATACTAGATTTTGTTTGGTTGATTGGATAGGATGATCCTGAATGATTCAAGCTGGTATTTGGTTTGATGGATGAAAGTGGGTATGATAACTCTCTCACTAGAGGTGGTGAGATTACCCTTCAAATAGTAAAATTTTAGCATTTGTAACCCCTTACTCTTTTTTTTTTTGTAAAAGCCGCCCCCTATGGTGCGAACGACAAGAGAAAGGGCAGGAGAGAGAGGAAAGAAAAGAAAAGAAAAATAAAAATATAAAAAATCCAAAAAATTAAGAAAATTTAATAAAATATTTTTAAATTTAATTAAAGTTTATTTTATTCATTTAAAATATTTGGATTATATACAAAAACAAAAAAACAGCATCGAGAAAAACCTAAAAATTCAAAATACTCAAAAATGCATAAATTTTCTAGAGTAGCTAGATGATGATTTTAGATGAATTTAGGTGAAAGAATTATTCCATTTGGAGTTAGCAAGTGAAAGTTGTAGTAGTTTAAAAATCAGGTTTTGCAAAAAGGCTGAAAAATACACTTCGGTTACTATTTATCTGATTTAAATTATTTAGTGAAATTTTCTAGAGTAGTGGTGGAGATAAGGATTACATAGATATATAGAAAATAAAATTATAAGACCAAAATAACTTGGTTCACCTCAATTGGAGTTCACATGAATTAGTTATAAATTTTCAAAGTTAAAAGCATTTTGTAGTGTAAAAATAATAATTTAGTTTTGGATTAATTTTCAAAACCTATAATTTCTGGGACAGAGATAAGTTTGAAACATATTCCAAATTAAAGTTCACTTAATGAGAAAATTATCAAAATTGGTTTCACTTGATTTGGAGTTACTTTAAATTAGTTATGCATTTTTGAAGTTATTCTATTTTGGGCCAGGTTCAGATCTATTCGGATCGGAATCGGACCGTCCGATCGGAGGGTCTGTTTGGACCGTCCGATTCCGATCGGACGGTCCGAACAGACCCCCTCCCATCGGGCAGTCCAACGGGAGGTAGGGGATGAGCCTTACTTTGACTGGGCTCTATAAAATAGCAAAAAAATCCTAAAATAATTCAGGGAGGTTCCTGGGATGTCCTAATACTCAAATAAAATTTGAAACCTCATTGTTCAAGTGTTATTTGCTTAAACTAAATTCAAACCTAGCCTAGGTTACTGAATAGAGTTTGAATTTTGTGTGAGTTGAATAGAGTTCCAAAATTTGAGGAAAAATTATATTTATTCATGATAAATATTATACTATTTGAATAAATTATTTTTACAGAGGTCTTTATAAGGATTTATCAGACATGAACACATTGCAAATAAATTTTCAAGTGCACAATTACAGGTGTAGAGCATAGAGAAAATACATTGCTAAATACAGTTGCGGGAGAGTGAGCGCAGCGCTGCGAGAGAGAGCGTAGGTGGGTGAGGAGGTTCGGGACCGCATCGTTCGGCGTTTTCCATCGAATGGAATGGTGCGGCATCTCGCCCGCATACTTTCTTTTGAACACACTGATACGAGATGGCTCGGTTCTGTTAAGCGAACCAAACGGGCGAACGCCTCCTTTTCCCAAACCGTCTGATACATGGATTCCGGGGTTCACTCATCCAAACACTACCTTATCTGACCTACATCAGGACAAGACACGGCTCATCAGCTCCCGGATTGCCCTCTCATACATCCAGCATCTCCCATTATAATTAGACAAGGAATCGCCAAAAAATTCTTAAAACTTTTGCCTTCTTAGATACTGACTGTCTCGGTTTGCGTGCATGACCCATCCAACGCCACCACGTGTCACAGCGCTCCGGGCAAAGATCAAACAAAACCTGAACCCTCGAAAAATTCTAATGCCAAGTAGCAGCAAGATGTTGGGTGACAACCTCTGCTCCCAACGATTAAGATAATATCTCCGCCCAGTCCCTGCAAATCCTGATGCAGCAGCACATGTGCTGATTGTAGTAGCTGTGTGATTTGATCAGACGGTCGTTTGTTTACTGTAATCTACTAATATTTACTTTGTGCTGCTGCCGCTGCTTCTGATTGGTCTGAATGTTCTCTGCACTTTCATGGTCCATCACTCAGAAGGTTGAAGTTTTCCTGAATGGAGACTTCGGATCTGAACACAAGAATGTCACTGTCACTGAAATTCTGAAAGCACTGCATTTGTACTGGCGCTAAATGCTAAGAAAAATCATCTTCGTGACGTCCAAGTTTTGCATTGAACTTAACTAACAAAGCTATTAAGCTTCATGAAATCGCTGTCAATTGTGAATTTTGTGGGGGTAAGCGTAGTACATATACTTTCCTGTATGGTCAGCAATTTTAATTCGTGCCTAAGCATCAGCAAGTTCCATGACACCTCCAGGTCAAAGGAGAAGACAAAGCCTTAGGTGGACACTTCCAGGTCAAAGCAGAAGACAAAGCCTTAGGTGGCAATGCTGCTTAAATTATTGCGGGGAAAGTACACCTACAAGCATCTGAAACTGCTCTCTGTCTGTAGCCTAGGAAAGCAGCCTTGTATGTATCATTTTTTTGACAGGGAGCCATGTATGTGTCATTGTTAGTAGAGTTGTAGTACTGAAAGTATATATAAATACCTTACAGGCGATTCCCTTCAGAGCAACCAATCTCTATCAGACCAAAGCCTTTCATCTCCTCCGAATTGTTTCTTGCAGAATCAAAGAGTATGGATCACATTATGCAGCTAGAACACTATAACCTGAAGCGGTGGCGAAACTAGGATAAAAAATGAGGGTAGGCTGAAAGAGTTGAAGTCTCGAATGACTAAACTAATTTGTAACGAACGTAGTTTTGTATTCTTGTCAATTAAATTCATAGTCTCATACATGAATAAAAGCAAAGAGAAAAAAAGAGAGATAATATAAAGGTACCTCGCTAATGGAAAGTGCATCCCCAAAATATGTAAATATGGTTCCAGTAGGTAACAATCTGTACATCAAAATTAGAAAAATTAGTGATACAATAGTAAATTGTACTTAAATGATCATGAACATTAAAAAAAAACATACCACTAAAACGCTAGCTTAATCACGACTTTCATGAGACAAATTCATTCTGCGATTTTTTATGCCTTGGAAGGATTTTATGATTGCATCATCATCAATGGATCTAAATATGTCTCGCTCGGTGTAGCACACCATCAAATCATTCAGCCACTCATTCGATACCTTGTTGCGCAAATCTGCTTTAATAATATTTATTGCCAAAAATATTCTCTCAATAGATGTCGTTGCCACTGGAAAGATCAATATCAGTTCGATGAGGCGATATACCAATGAAAAAGTTCTATCTTTTTTTTGTTTCAACCATCAATTGAGCAAGTTTTGAAATATCAAGACATCCATGAAATTCCTCACTTCTCCTAATGTTGAGAATGAAGGTTTGAAGGTGATTTCTTAACAAGAATCGATCAGTCATCATGAAATCATCAGCATAAATCTCAGCAAGTCGAATAAGCTTATCAACATTAAATTTAGAGAATTAGTCGCTTGGATCAAGACAAGACATGCATACCAATAACTCCGAGGAAACTTCATTGAAGTGATGATTCATCTCATTCATAGCTGCATCAAGAGCAGCATTGAAAATGTCAACTTTGTAATAATGATGTTGAGTCATTGTATGCTTCCAACGTACAGATTTACCCATAACTTCAATGACATCATTCATATTTGGCACATCAATCCCATATGCCTCACAAAAGCTTTTGACTTGATCGAACAATGACTCCCACCCATTATCCCTCATATCTTGCAAGCGTTCTTTCACATCCTGTATCAAGCCCATAGCTTCAACGATGTCTTGATGCTTCCTTTTGTAAAGCAAGTGATAGCTCATTTGTTATGCTCAACAATGTTATCAAAAAATGCATGATGAACACAAATTGAAAGGATTCTATATTTTTCATCAAACCTGCTGCTGCATCATGACTTGTGTTTTGACAAGCATCTTTACTTATAAGTTCTAGCACATCCACAACTGCCTCCCACATTTGATATATATGAAGCAAGGTTTTGAGATGTGATCCCCACCGAGTATCTACAGGTCTCGCTATGCCAGATTCCTGATGCAGCCCTCTCCCAACAGATATCGAACCATTCTCTAACTTCTCTAACAGGATATCATAATGTTTTTCAATCAACCCATCTTTTCTCTTGTAAGATGCAATAACAACCGTAACTATCAGGGGAACATAGTTGAAGAAATAAAAAATGGCTCTGCTACAACTTGCAACCGTGACAACCACCAATTGTAACTGGTGGACGAAACAATGTACATAGAAAGCATTTGGATTCTCATCCCGAATAAGTTTTTGTAAGCCATTAAATTCTCCTCTTATATTTGAAGCTCCACCATAGCTCTGCCCACGAAGCCTTGAAATAGATAAACCATGATGATCAAGCAAACCAACCAAAGCATCCTTCAATACCGCAGATGTACAACTTGTGATATACTTAATGGCAAGAAACCTTTCCATGACCTTCCCTTGATTGTTCACAAATCTGCATGTCTCAAATTTTGCAAAGTTAGAATAATAGTACAATACAACAATGTAAAAATTGTATGACTAAAACAAAGATGTACAACATACCTCACAATCACCGCCATTTGCCCCTTTATTGATACATCTCGAGACTCATCAATAAGCACTGCGAAATTTCTCTCTCCAATCTCACCCTTAATCACTTTCGTGACCTCTTGTGCGCAAGTTTTGGAAAGCTCTTTTTGAATACCTACACAAGTCATCACTGCATGCCCGAGAGCTGTATCAAATGCATACTTCACTTCCTCCTTATCCTTGTACCAATCCAACAGCAGAGCAGGCAAGCAACTCAGTTCCCCCTCCCCCACCCAGCCTCCTCCCAAGTCCCAATCCGGCAATCCCCCCAAATCACCTTTGGCTCCCCCTCCCCACCTGGCCTCCTCCCAATCCCCAAATCACCTCCGGCTCCCCCTCCCCCTCTCCCTCCCCCACCCGGCCACTCGGCTGCCGCCTGCGGCCTGGCCGCCTAGATCCGCCTCCGGCTCCCCCTCCCCCTGTCCCCCACCGGCTGCCAGCTCCCTGCTTCAGCCTGGACGCCCAGATCCACCTCCGACTCCGCCCCAGGGGCGAATCCCCTTCAACCGCGGGTTGCCAACGAGGCCCGACGCCCCGACAGCCTCCCTCCTTAGCCTCCTCCAGGCTCCGGCAGTCCTGCTACCGACGACAACGCGCGGATCTTGGTGGCTCGCCCTAGCTCCCTCCGGCTCTGGCTGCCCTCATGTCATCACTCGTCAGGTGCGCCTCACTCGATTGAATGACGAATTGCTCGATTGAATGGGGGAATTGAACGGGGATTGGGGAATTTTGGAAACGGGAACTTACAACAGATACTGCCGTGTGGACCGGTGGATGTGGGACTGTGAGTTGGGCCTAGGCTTCGGCAACGGCAAGGATGCAAGGGCAAAGCCCACTTTCGGTTGCTCTGCTTGTGCTTGACTGCTTCTTTCTTCTTCTTGGCGCAGCCGGGGAGCCGGTCAGCTGGAGGTTGGAGACCTGGAGGCTGGACCCAGGGGGTTGTTCCGGCAGTTAGCGGAGGGTGGGCTTCAACCTAACGAAGCCCACCTGGTGGATTCGCCACTAACCTGAAGCATTGCAATCCAGGCATTGTACAACTTTGTCATGACCAAGAAGGCGTTGTTCGTCCTCTTCAATGCCATCTTCCTCCCCGCTGATTGCTGCACCTTCTACATAATCTGCAGCTTGTCTCCATCCTCTAGTGATGTCATAGCTTGTGAGCCTAGTGGTGTGCTGGCTAAACAAGCACAACATCATGACTAGGAGATAGAGCAGTGTGCCATTCAACCATGTGTCTCTTATTCAGGCAGTATTTACTACAACAGCAGCAACATTGCACCAGAGATTTATGCGCATCCTGCACGGAAGGATGAAGAGAGCAGGAGTGTTCAGGCTTGACGAAGAAGCGAATAGCGTCACCTGAGGTGGTGTAGGAATAGCTGAAGTGGAGCAGTCGGCACAGGTTGGGTTGCCAGTAGAACCCAACAGGTGGCACCCATGTCGTAGGCAACTATGGTGCAGGAACAGCCGTCATCATCTGGATAGACCCCTGAGTAGAAACAACTAAAAAAGATGCAGGTGCTGGCTCCCACTTGATCACGCTAGCGGGATTCTGCCGACAAACCCGCTCCATGTGACCCAGCCGACCACAATGATGACACTCCATCCCAAGAGCACTCGGCAGCATGATGTCCACCTCCACATTTGAAGCATATCATACCTTGCCTTGGAACAGACGGGAAGGTACGGTCACTGAAGAACAACAAGACGCTGAAGAAGCAAACGGTGATACGGATATCCTTAGCTATATTATTCCATATAGTATTTTCTATTCATCAAGTGCCTCAGAACAACATAATCTTACTAAAAGAGTTGAAGAACAAGAGAAACTTGTGGGTGAAGCTTGTGCAAAAAAAGATTAACCAACAGGTGAATCTATTCCCTAAATTTCTTTCTAATTCAGTTAAGAATATTATACTACCTAATGGTCATCGCTTGTTGTTAGGTTCGAAGAAAATGGTTTATGGGAATATTAAGAACATGATGCTTCTCGGGGTGTTTTGATGCTCGCAAAAATAGCATGTGGCTCATGGGAGGCATGGGAGTTAGGGGCGCATAAGACGAACAATAGATGGTGTCATATTGACCTTGAAGTTCACAATGATCTTCGCAGCAACTTAGAAGGATCTAGCATGCACAATATATATATATATATATATATATATATATATATATATATATATATATATAGAAAACTTATCAAGTCTACTTTTCAACGGATCAAACGGCATGTGATTTGGAGCTTTCTACAAAACATTATGCCTATTGGAGTGCATGCTGCACATTCAGACCGACAGACACGTGAGAGTTGACAAAGTTGACGAGTTTGTGGCTTGTACAACATCTTTGGGAGGATATCTAGCTATGCCATGACTTTCCAAAAGTTTACAAGAGTTCATTTCTTAAATTTCACACGGATTCAGGTTATTTCAATTAAGGAAATTAAAGATAGGAAGGTTTAGATTCAATTCGGATTCAGTATCAGTAGCACAGTTCGGATTAAAAAATATCACAACTTTCACAAACAGAGTCCGATTTGGGTGTTCTTGTGTTTGTTGGAAATATAACTTCAAGACCGATGCAATGGATTCCCTCTTAGCCTTAGATTCATCCTGTGTCAAAAGATATGTCCGAAACAATATAACGGTTGTAAAATCAGAGTTTACTTTTTATTTTAGATTGTGTCCGAATTGAAGTATGAGCTATAATTATGAAATAGAGTAGGAGTAGGGGCCCTTGGCCAGCCATGAGGTGGAGAAGGGCACTATATATTGAGGGGTAGGCCCTTATTGTAACCTCAAACTACGATTAAAGATTTTGATTGTTTTTTTGTATCAACACTTGATTCTTCCAAGAAATTTGACGAAGGTCGACGGCTTGAAAGGAAATAGAGCGTTTTCTTTCAAAAACCGTTCTGTCTTTTCACTAGGAATTGAGGGATCGATAAAACTCCACTTGGTGGTCAGGTGGAGTACGCATGAGATTGGGCGAATTAAAGAGTTGCAAGTTAAGTCGTCGAAAACTCAGGCAGATCCCCAAGTGAAATGTGCAGGAATACAGACACTGACCGACATCGCGCGTATAAGAATAACAAACGAAACAGCGTTATCCTAGTTTAACTAGTTTGTGGTTCTGTTTGCAAATTTAAACCAAGAAATTTTGGCGAATTCTGTTTGCAAATTTAAACCAAGAAATTTTGGCGAAGTAAAAGAAATTGATTTATTTGGGGGGTTTGTTTGTAATCAGGAAATCTTCTGACGATGAACCCAAGAAATCTTGCAAGACAGATAACTGAGTTTAGTTTGGGGTTTTGCTACCGGTGAAATGTGCAAGAACACGGACTGACCGACTATCCAAGCAGGTGATCGCGCGTATAAGAATAAAAGAAGAACAGCGTTAACCGAGTCTGACTAGCTTGTGGTTTGGTTTGCGAATTGAAACCAAGAAATCTTGGCAAAGTAAAAGAAATTGATTTATTTGGGCGTTTTGTTGAGGAAATCTTCTGACGATGAACCCAAGAAATCTTGCAAGACAAAGATGGACCGACGCCTCCAGGCTCCAGCTGTTCACCACAGCAATGGCATTTCCTTCTTCCTTTTCATAGTGTAGATGGATC
This sequence comes from Ampelocalamus luodianensis, assembly GCA_036346255.1. Lineage (NCBI taxonomy): Eukaryota > Viridiplantae > Streptophyta > Magnoliopsida > Poales > Poaceae > Ampelocalamus > Ampelocalamus luodianensis. The sequence goes on from CM070621.1 coordinate 74,950,199, forward strand.
GATTCCATTCACTATTTTGAAACGCTTCCAAAATTTTCCACCAGGACAGTTAGGCAGCTGGTAGGTAGAACATCTCAGTCTGAATTTGTTCCAAACAATCTGACAATTGTTTCCTATAAAATCTTTGCGAAATTCCATAGGCCATAATTAGGCTCAAGGTAGAAAAAGAGCTGGAGAGTTAAAAAAAAAAAAGACAAGATATAGAGCTACTTTAATTGTATACAGCTCTCTCTAACACGGACTACCACTACGAAACTAATAAGAGCATGTACAATGGACTCATGTCAGCTGTCTATAGTCACTGTCACGTAAGATTTTTGCTAACATTGATGAAAGAGAATGAAGAGAGAGAAAGATGTTGTCTACAATCCTATAGTTGACTGTAGTATTAGAAACAAGAAAAGCATTAAAAGATTATGTGTTCTATAAAAACAACTAAAAAACAGCAGCTATCTGTACTATTGTATGAGCTATATTTAGTGTTGTTTATAGGTAACATGAAGAGTTGTTATAGATAGCAGCTGTCTGTACCATTGTACATGCCCGAAGAGTATTTTCACATATCACCTCCAGCTGAAATTGTCATCTTTTTTATTGTGTGGTCCCACCAGAGTACATTACTTAGAGTAATTATTGGTAGTACGTCGCACTATGCTGGGATTATAGAGCCGCCCGATGTGTTGGGCCAACTAAGCTAGGCCACAATCAACAGAGCTCATGCCTGGCCGAGGAAGCCGAAATTGGAGCTACGCTTGGCCCAACCAACCTCTCTACTGGCCCTGAATTCCTGATTCAAATGCTTGATTCGCCGACCAACCTAAAGCCTGTTTAGAACGCATCTTTACTATTACAAAAGAATGACTTGGTGATGGTGGATCTATCATCTACTTTCTCTTGAATTGGTAAGATCTTTCGTAGGTAATTATGTGTATGATATACTTGAAGGATATTCTGTGAATAGTTATATTATTTGTGTTCGTAGTTTGTGATAAGATCCTATATGGTTTGTTAATTGGATGCAAATTACGTATGAAACTTTTATTTGTAGAGATCATTACCTTATGTATATTGATTTTCTAAGTTTATAACTTATATTAAATTTTATTTGAAATCCATTGCAACGCACGGGGCGCTCGGCTAGTGACACACAAAAACGCACTAGTGTGATGTCATGTGCAATGAAATCTCGTAGGAATAGGTAAAAGCAAGTGTTTGGATGCTTTAGAGGGAAAAATACATGAATTTTGAGGAAAGCTTCACTTGAAGAGAGAGAGGGGGGGATATTGTACTGAAATTCTCAAATGAAAATTAACATAAGGTTTGAGCAAATGTTTACTTTGCTCCAAAGTGCGTAGGAAACGAGATTCGATAGGATTTTTGAGCCATTCCTTTCTTCCAAAGTGACATATAGGAAATTTTCCCACATAATTCAAATCCTAAAAATTCCTTCATTTTTCCTTTGTCCTAAATGGGGCCTAAATAAATGAACAAAATGCCAGCATGGCAACACATTCATCAATACTATTAATTGATATTCACGTCAAATTTTCTGTTACAAGTACAGATGCAAGAACATCCAACAACGATCATGATATGCCACTGGCTAATGCGACTTGTCTGACCTACATCAGGACAAGACACGGCGCATCAGCTACCGGATTGCCCTCTCATACATCCTGCATCTCTCATTATAATTAGACAAGGAATCGCCAATAAATTCTTAAACTTTTTTCCTTCTTAGATACTGTCTGTCTCTGCTTGCGTTCACGACCCATCTAACGCCACCACGTGTCACAGAGCTCGCTGCAAAGATCAAACAAAACCTGAACCCTCAAAAAATTCTAATGCCAAGTAGCAGCAAGATGTTGGGTGACAACCTCTGCTCCCAACGATTAAGATGATATCTCCGCCCAGTCCCTGCAAATCCTGATGCAGCAGCACATGTGCTGATTGCAGTAGCTGTATGATTTGATCAGACGGTCGTTTGTTTACTGTAATCTACTAATATTTACTTTGTGCTGCCGCCGCTGCTTCTGTTGGTCTGAATGTTCTCTGCACTTTCATGGTCCATCACTCAGAAGGTTGAAGTTTTCCTGAATGGAGACTTCGGATCTGAACACAAGAAGCAAATCCGACACAAGAATGTCACTGTCACTGAAATTCTGAAAGCACTGCATTTGTACTGGCGCTAAATGCTAAGAAAAAATAATCTTCGTGACGTCCAAGTTTTGCATTGAACTTAACTAACAAAACTATTAAGCTTCATGAAATCGCTGTCAATTGTAAATTTTGTGGGGGTAAATGTAGTACATATACTTTCCTGTATGGTCGAGCAATATTAATTCGTGCCTAAGCATCGGCAAGTTCCATGACACTTCCATGACCTTAGGTGGCAATGCTGCTTAAATTATTGAAGAGAAAGTACACCTACAAGCATCTGAAACTGCTATCTGTTTGTAGCCTAGGAAAGCAGCTTGGTATGTATCATTTTTTTGACAGTGAGTCATGTATGTATCATTGCTAGTAGAGTTGTAGTACTGTAAGTATATATAAATACCTTACAGGCGATTCCCTCCAGAGCAACCAATCTCTATCAGACCAAAGCCTTTCATCTCCTCCCAATTGTTTCTTGCAGAATCAAAGAGTATGGATCACATTATGCAGCTAGAACACCATAACCTGAAGCATTGCAATCCAGGCATTGCAGGGATCAGAAGGAGCACTAGTGTCTCTCAAGTCGCATTCGCGCTTGCTGCCTTTGCTTTCCTCTCCTTATTTTCGTCCCTCTCCATTCGCACCTCGCTCTCTTCCGCTCTATCTGCTCAGCTCCTTTCATTGTACAGCTTTGTCATGACCAAGAAGGCGCTGTTCGTCCTCTCCAACGCCATCTTCATCATTCTCGCCGCTGATTGCCGCAGCTTCTTCTGCATCTGCAGCTTGTCTCCATCCTCTAGTGATGTCACAGGTGAGCCTAGTGGTGTACTGGCTAAACAAGTACAACATCATGATCAGGAGATAGAGCAGTGTGCCATTCAACCATGTGTCTCTTATTCAGGCAGTATTTACCACAACAGCAGCAACATTGCACCAGAGAATTACGCGCATCCTGCACGGAAGGGTGAAGAGAGCAGGAGCAATGCTAGAACATTTGACAGCACCAAGCCATCGGAAGAGCATGAGAGAAAGGAAGATATACCAGTGTCGTCGCAACCAGAAGTGTTCTGGCTTGACGAAGAAGCTAACAGCGTCACCTTGGAGATGGTTGTCGTTGAGGAACCAACCTGTGGAACAGCTCAGGAGCTGGAGAAGTTAGAGATCGACGAGCTGAACAAGAAATTTGAAGAATTCATCCAAAGCAGAAGGATTAAATGGATAAAGGAGGAGGAGGCTTACTTGCAGTGGCATGTGGCAACAAGAGGAAGCATTACAGTGCCAACAGGTCTAAACTTGTGAGAGCACTCGATATAAATCTCCCCCTAGGCTTAGATAGTGTCATCAGCAAGATGACTAATGATTGAGTCATGAGCACTTAAAACTTTTTTCCCCAATTTTTTTCTTTTGTGTTGGCTACTCTAGCATTAACCCAGCAACTCTACTGTGTGAGATTATTTGTGGTGTGATGGTGTCCGCTGTTTGGATTCAGTGCAGAATCACAAGCTCATTTTACAACAGCATCATGACCCGATCACCCTCACTAACAAGCTTCAAATTTTGCACCTTCAACATATAAGCAGTAGTTCTATTGCCTGCAATATGAGCTTGCATTTTGAGTACCGCATAATCGTATACTAATTTGACAGGGAAAATATTCATCCAAAAAAACTGCATATAGTTTGAGAAAAGCTAGGAACTGTAAGTATATATAAATACCTTACAGGCGATTCCCTCCAGAGCAACCAATCTCTATTGGACCAAAGCCTTTCATCTCCTCCCAATTGTTTCTTGCAGAATCAAAGAGTATGGATCACATTATGCAGCTAGAACATCGTAACCTGAAGCATTGCTGTGGATAGCACGGGGATATGATCATGGAAAACTATTTTGGTTTGATTTTTTCGGTGGGCAGGGAAATGACCGAAATTTCAGTAATTTCGGATGAATTTCGTTCAAGCAGTTTGGATCAAATCTGAATTTAAAATTTACAATATTTCCAAAAATTAAGAAGTGGAGTGGGATTTGATCCCTAGTCGCACGGCTAGGGCCTTGCCACTAGGGTATCTTTGTCTTGTGGTTTGTATACTAGTTTTTACTTTCTTTAAGCTTCCAAATTTCTGAAATTTTGGCCAATTTCACCGAAATTGTGAACCATAGATATGATCATAATCTTAGTGTGCTGAATAATTAGCAATAGTGTCGAGAGGTTTGGAGAAACCCTTGTTTTCGGGAAGTTTCAGACTGTTGTTAGGCTAAGAAGGTCAGACTGGCCACGGTGGCGGTTTGACCGGCCATTACCGGCAGTCTAAGCGCCATCGTGGCGGTTTGATCGCCATTACCGCGGTCTAATCGACATGGGCGCGTCGACCGCCATCGGCAATGATCGACCGCCATTGAATGTCAAACCGCGGTGTACGGCGGTCAAGCGGCGAATCGACGGTTTGACCGTCCGAAAAGTGAAAATATGAATTTTGAAAATAAGCCAAAAATCACGTACGGGGGAAGGTGAGAGGTTGTATTTGCACTTGGTATCATTGGAATTGGAGTTTCAAGCTGAAACTAGATAGAGTTTGAAAATTCCAGAAAGGGTGCATATTTTCAAGGCTAAAAATCTGGCTAAGTCATTGGGCAGTCTGATGGGTCGTTTGCCTGACCAGCCATCTCTATTTCATGCACCGGGATAGCGGTGAATTCATGGGATTGGCCAAATTCATGGGTTTCAGTGCATATGTGTTGCATGATGCATGTTTTGACTAACGAGGGTCAAGTTACAAAGAACTTGTGCCCGGAATCAATTTTTTGGTCTATTGTTGTGCAGGTGGCTTGTAGTCAACAACGGTCAATAGCGATGATGATCAGAACTAGGCTAAGAGAGCTGAGATCCAGAACGATCAAGGATGACGGGTGAAGTTATTGGACTTAAGCATGGCGCAAGATGAACAAGGATAACCAAACGGGAGGTTCGGTGCAACAGGTTGTATCAAGTGGCGTGGTGTAACATCCTAATTTTTTGCTTTCAAAATTACTTTTGAGTAGTTTAACCCTTTGGAAAATTTCACCAAATTTTATTTGAATTTAAAAAGCTTAATTTGAAATTTGAGAAGACAAAGATGATTTAATGTGAATAATCCAAACATCAATTAATTTCAAAACTATTTTATTTGGGTTCCTTGTGCTTGAAAATATTTTGTCGATTTTCTGGAATTTTGACAAGTTCATTTGCTATTTTTCTTTGCCTTTTCTATTTTCTGGTATTTTCTAAAATGAGAGTGTCTATGACCGCGGACGCAGCTATTCGAATGGATAGATTAACACTCTGCAAAGGTTGTACACTTTACCCACGAGATATAACCAGTGTAGCTAGCACCGATCAAAACAAAATCTTTCTGAAACTTCATCTCAACAATTGACCCTACCGTTGTGCATACTGGCGGCACCAAACCTTCACACAGATGGTTGGTCCGTCGCACACCGTTGGACCTAGATACGGTGAACCGCTCATAAATGTGACTCACCACACAGACTGAATCACATCTCCACCCTAGCACACAATCAAACCTATCTGCCTGAGTAATCAATGTCAAAAATCTATAACTTACTAAGTTATGTCTGTCCCATAGTATGCATGTGGTCGTACAATTATGGCTCGGTTCAATGGCGCACAAAGTTTAGTCATTAATTGACCAAGGCAAGACTGTCAATCTACTTTCAATTACCACATTCATATTTTTTTTCCAAACACGCACAGCTCCACCATATTACGATTCCATCCACTTACCTCGGTCTAAATCTTTTTCCACCCTGTTGGTTAAATGCAACACATGCTATCAACGAGTGACAACATACTGCACACAGCTTTCCATAAAGTATTCCATATTCACTTGGTCAAGTTTAGATTTGCAACTCAAAATGATATCAATAACCCGTTGCATGACTAAGCAGTCTATTCGTGTCTAACTAACCCACGTTGGTGCTATAATAATGCCAACTAATAATTATCCAACTAGGGTGACAAAAGATCATGATAATACAATGAGAAAAGTGGATGTAAACAAGTAAGTGTATAGCTAATCCCAAAGCATTTAAAGAATTAAATAATTGAAATAACTGCAATAGTTTGAATCAAAGTATTTTTTGAAAACTGGGTTCAACATGGTCAAAGGTACAACTTCCTTAAAACAAGCCTTGGTACTGATCTTGAGCTTGGTCAAATCCTCCTTCCTCGAAAGCTCCCGAAGTAACAACGTCTACTCACAAATGAAAATGAAAACCCAAAGAAATACTAAATAGGGCAACAAATAAACTATAAAAAATAAATAAAAATCACAAGAAGGTAAGGCTTGAATTTAGATGAATTTAGAAACTTGGATGGGCTCAATCGGAGTTCCTATAAGGAACAACGGGCTCTCGCAATATTTAAGTCTAAGAAAAAAAAGAAAGAAAACACTATTTTGGATTTTCAGGATTTTCTTTCTAAAGGAAATTCTAAAATATTGCATCAGCATGATGTCAGCAATAAATTTTAGAATTAAAAGAATTTCTAAAAATAGGAAATAGGGGCTGACAGGTGGGACCCTCGGTCTATGGACTAGGTCCATAGGTTTGGTCTACTGGTCTATAGCTTACGGATTCAAGGAACAGTGAACTGACATGTGGGGTCCACATGTCAAAGGCTAGGTCTACCACACAATGGGGTACACACAGTGGCCAGAGGTGGACAGCGATGAGGTTGAATCGGCGACTAGGGCTCATGCTTGATGGCGATGGGGCTAGAGCGGTGCTCCAGCGACGTTGAGAGGACGACGGTGTAGATTAGGCTATGGCGATCCCGATGGTGGTGATGAGGAGACCTAGGGCTTACCAACAGCAGCGGAACACGGCGACGAAGGTTTTCGGCAATGGCTTTTCTTCTTCGTGTGATTTCGGCAGCTAGGTGATGAACTCGAGGTGGCAGCTAGGGTTTTCGAGGACGGTGCGCGTTGGGTAGCTGGTGCAATAGTGAACTCAATCGGGTACACACGGCGGTCGGAGGTGGACGGTGGTGGACGGCGGTGAGGTCGAAGCGGCGGCTAGGGCTCGCACTCGATGGCGATAGGGCTAGAACGGTGCTCCAACAACGTTGAGAGGACAGTGGTGTAGATCAGGCTATGACGATCCTGATGGTGGTGACAAGGAGACCTAGGGCTCACCTCGAGTTCATCACCTAGCCATCGGAATCACACAAAGAAGAAAAGCCACCGCCGAAAGTCCCATTTGAAAGACCTAGGACTCAGGGTGCAGAAAACGAAGGCCCTCGGGTCCTTCTAAAGGCGGCGATGAGGTGTCCAGGAGGAATGCGGCGGCGGAGTCATAACGGACTCAGAGAAGGAGTCCGAGTCGGGGACGACGAACACACCCCTGACAGGTGGGACCCACCTGTCTGTGGCTACGAGGCGGGCACGGAGATGGGCTGCGGTGTGCATGGTTTGGGCTAGCAGATTGGGCCGGAGAGAGGAAGGAATGGGTCGGCAAAAGAAAATTCCACCCAAAGATATTTTTTTTGAGATTTTAAATAGGTTTTCTATTTTGGAAATACTAGAAAATCCAGATGGCAAATTAAAAATAGCAATTGAGCTCGAAAAAAATCTAAAAAAATCTAGAAAATATTTCCAAGCACAAAGAAGTCAAATAAAATAGTTTGGATTTAATTGATGTTCGGATTAGTCACATTAAATTGTTTCGACATTTTAAAGTCACATTTAAGCTCTATTAAATTCAAATAAAATTTGGTAAAATTTTCTAAGGAACTAAACTACTCAAAAAAGGTTTTAAAACTCAGAAAATTGAGATGTTACACCAGCCAAAAAGTGAAAAATATGAATTTTGGAAATCGGCCAAAAATCACATGTGGAGAAAGTTGAGAGGATGCGTTTACACTTGGTCTCATTGGAATTGGAGTTTCGAGCTTAAACTAGATAGAATTTGAAAATTACAGAGATGGTGCAGATTTTCTGGGCCAAAAATCTGGCCAAGTCTTTGGGCGGTCGGACGAGTCGTTTGCCAGTGGGTGGTCTGACCGGTCAAGGGGCGGTCAGACTAGCCATCTCTGTTTCAAGCGTCGGGATGGCAGTGGATCTGGTAGGATTGGCCAAAGTCATGAGTTTCAGTGTATATGTATTGCATGATGCATATTTTGGCTAATGTTGGTCAAGTTGCGAAGAACTTGTGCCTGAAAATGATTTCTTGGTTTATTGTTGTGTATGTCTCTTGGAGTCAACGACGGTCAACGACGATGATGATTAGGACTAGGCTAATATAGCTGAGGTCTAGAACAATCAAGGATGACAGGTGAAGTCATTGGACTCAAGCACGGTGTAAGATGGACAAGAATGACCGAATGAGGAGTTCGGTGCGATAAGTTGCATGAAGTGGTGCAGGGGTCGATGCAAATGCCATAGTAGTTCCGGTGGGAGCTGTATGAGAGAGACTTGTTGACATGATGAGAACCATTGATCGAACTACATATAGCGAAGCATGGGATTACTTCACAATGATTGGACTCGGTCTTTGGAGAAGGAATCACGAAGGGTTATTTTGGCATCTTCGCCAAAATACCGGTTTGGTGACCTTTGGAGAAACCACGGCGTAAGACGCGCGAGGAGAGGTGGTTTAGGTTAAGAGAAGATGAAGACCATGAAGAGACAGATTGGGAAACCCAGATCGTCATCCGCTTTGAGAAGCGTGAGTGAGTGCAAACCCATTTATATGTGGGTTGAACGAGTGCCCGATAAAGTTTTCTCTCTTGACTAGCCTCCACTACAAAAGGAAGAGTTGCAGGATTTGCACCTCTTGAGTCCTTCCAAGAAGAAATCCTAATTTGGGATTTGGAAAAGGTGAAAATAGAGGAGGCAAGGGTTTGAGGGATATGGATTGATTGAATGCTCAAATGTTAAGCTTTTGTCCTCCATGGTGGAGTGACTGTAAACCAACAATCTCTTGAATCAATCTAAACATGATTTGCTCCAAGATAAGTTCTCTCTTGTTCTTACTCTCTCTTTGATGCATTTGGGATTTTGTGTGTTTCTTTGGTTTTCATTGGGTCCTTTCGTGTGATTTAGCTTGCTATAGCGTGTGGGAATTCATTTAGGGTCATATTGACCATCATCCACCTACGAGTAAGTTTTTGGATCAACATTTGAATTTTCTCAATACTTGTGCCTTCTTGATCTTATACAAGAAATTCGTGGAACCTTAGCATTGATCATCCCGATCATTGATTGGAATATGTTTTTAACCTTCTTGATAAGCTACAATTGAAATTTTAGGGGATTTGGATCATCAGATTGAAGATTATGTCATTTTGTGATCTTTGCGGACTGTTGTTCTTACAGCCGGCCGTCAGACCACCAATCCGAGCGGTTAGACCGGCCCACCAGGTGGCCAGACCAACCAGGTCACCATCAGACTGGCTAAGCAACAACGGTTAGATTGGACATAGGTCTTTGACCTCAGGGTTTTGTTGAGTTCAATGCAAAACTTATGCTATGCTTGTGTTTTTGATCTTCATGGCATCCATAGCTATTGAGGTGAAGAAGAAGTTGAATACTGTGGGGGTTCGAAAAGGAGTAGTGCTTCTATTCAATCCCCTAGTCGTCATTCCGGTCCAGCAATTGCAATGCAGGCATTGCAGGGATCAGAAGGAGCACTAGTGTCTCATTGCCTTTGCGCTTGCTGCCTTTGCTTTCCTCTCCTTATTTTCGTCGTTCTCCATTCGTACCTCACTCTCTTCTACTCTATCTCCTTAGCTCCTTGCATTGTGCAGCTTTGTCATGACCAAGAAGGCGTTTTTCATCCTCTCCAACACCATCTTCATCTTTCTCACCGCTGATTGTTGTTGCTTCTTCAGCATCTGCAACTTGTCTCCATCCTCTAGTGACGTCACAGGCTCATAGCTTGTTGAGCCCAGTGGTGTGCTAGATAAAAAGCACAACATCATGATCAGGAGATAGAGCAGGGTGCCATTCAACCATGTGTATCTTATTCAGGCAGTATTTACCACAACAGCAACAACATTGCACCAGAGAATTATGCGCATCCTGCGCGGAAGGGTGAAGAGAGCAGGAGCAATGCTAGAACATCTGACAGCATCAAGCCATTAGATGAGCATGAGAGACAGGAAGATATACCAGTGTTGTCACAACTGAAAGTTTTAAAGCTTACGAAGAAGTGAATAGCGCCACCTTCAGGAACGGTAGAATTTTGGGGAATAATTGTGTGCGTCCCTTGGGATCCCCACACCTTCTATTTATAGTGCTAAATATTACAGACCGACTCGTACACGATTTGGACTCTTACCTAAACTCTGGAATCTTACCTAATCTTTAATATCTCTAACACTCCCCCTCAAGATGGGCATGAGATAACAATCATGTCTGTCTTGTTACATATTGCATATTGCAATACTATTACTAGAATTTACTAAACCTACCATCGACTCTATAATTAATACCATCACAAAGACCAAAAAAATTACTCACCACCAATACTACTAGGGACGTCACTAAATCCATCTCCAACATCTACCAGTTGCTCCAACCTCAACCTCATCTTCCTCTACCCTGATACCCCCAGCCACCCCCAGCCTCTACCATCTCTACCCACACACCCTCAGTCTCAACCTCCACCACCTCTACCTCTGCCATAGCCCATAATGCTTGACTCTTGCCCCAATCCTATTCTCCCTTTTGCCACTTCTCTGACTGTGTAGTCTTCTCCTCTGTCATAGCGATATTGGTCATGTTTCCTCCTCCTCCTCTTCCTCTACCTCCACTTCCACTCAGTCCTCCTTGCAAAGTTCGAGTTGCCGCATCTCGCATCATGGCAAATCTAATCACCCTCGCAACCTCCAGTTCGTGAGAGAGGACACAACCAACTCAGGTGTCATGTTTACTTACAATTGTAACACTCCCTGTCATCAGCTATGGTGTATGCTGACCTTATAGGGTTATTACCCACCATCACTCTCTGTCGAGCTTCCTTGACAACCATGGCTGAAATAGCCTCCTTCATAGTTGGCAATACTACCTTATGACATATTGAAGCCCTCCTGCTCTCAAACTCAGGATTCAAACCTTTCAAGAAGTGAGTGACCCTTATACTTTGCAGCCACACCTTACTAAACTCAATATCACCAAAGACACGTCACCGCAGTGGATCATCTTGATCCAAATCGCCCTGGCAATCAAGCGACTCAACGGCATATTCTTGAACGTTCTTCTCCCCATGTTTCAGAGCATCTACTTTGCCCTGAACCTCCACCATCATCATCACATTGCCAGTTTTGGAGTACATGTTCCCTAGCGTCTTCCACATCACCGTTGCACTTGGGATCACCTCCACCATCCTAGCAATGGATGGGGACACCGAAGTCAACAACCATGCCACCACCACAGAGTTGGTGGTGTTCCACACCCTCCAATCAGTACTCCCTCTGTCTGCAGGCTCGGCGTAGGTCTCCTGCAGATAGTGCTCTACCCCCTTCGTCTTCAGAATTAACTAAGCCCTCCTAGACCAACTCAGGTAATTCTTACTCCCCTCCAGCTTCACATCACTCGGCATCAATTCCAGCTTCAACTCTGATGATCTCGTTTCAACCCTAGAACCTATCAAACTCATCGCGATGAGGTCCTGCAATATACCTCTCATCTCACCTTTTGTGACCAAAAAGGATTCTCCACTCTCCCCATCCATGCCCACGATACTCTTCTCCGCAGCTTTTCGCACAGTTTCTTCCTCAACTTTTTTCGCGGCTTCGATCTCCTCAGGATTCATCTCCTACTTTCAACACCAATTACACACTCCTTGTCAACTCTCCCCCTCCTGCCTATTGCCGCACGTATTACTGATCATGGCAATCTCTTCACGCATCAATAGATTGTGACTCCACAATCACAATCACAAATGCCAATACCTTTTGAACCATCCCCGAAACTAGCAGCCACACGCAAAGAATCCACACGAAATGCCACACCAGATCGCCACACCAACCGATCCACAGTCCACACCGGATCCACAGGACACCAATCGATCCCCTCCTCCACCGACACCAAATCAAACAGCGGATCCCCTCCTCCCCACTGACACCAAAGCTTCTCCCGAGCGGCGCAACAAACCTCAAACCACCGGATCCAGGATCCATTGAGCAACCACCGGATCCTCCTCCCCCGAGCAACCTTCTCCCCCGAGCGTCCTCCTCCCCCGAGTAGCCTTCTCCCCCGAGCGTCCTCCTCCCCCCGAGATCCTTCTCCCCCGAGCAATCTCCTCCCCCTGATGCTTCGTCTCCCCGAGCCCTGAGCGGCGGCCCGAGCGGCACACAGCGGCGGCGATAGCCCGTGGCCCGCCCGCAAGGCGCGGCGACGACGGCGGCCAGCGTGCCTGTCCGCAAGGTGCGGTGGCGGCGGCTGGTAGCTGGCTGTGCGGGGACGGCTTTGGGGATGGTGGCAGCTACGAATCAGATCTGAGGTGAGTTTAGGGATAAGGGTTAGGCTCTGATACCATGTAGAATTTTGAGGAATAATTGTGTATGTCCCTTGGGATCCCACACCCTTTATTTATAATGTTAAATATTACAGACCGACTCGTACACAATTTGAACTCTTACCTAAACTCTGGAATTTTACCTAATCTTTAATATCTCCAACAAGAACCAACCTGTGGAATAGCTCAGGAGCTGGAGAAGTTAGAGATCGATGAGCTGAACAAGAAATTTGAAGAATTCATCCAAAGAAGGATTAAATGGATGAAGGAGGAGGAGGTTTACCTGCAGTGCCTACAGGTCTAAACTTGTGAGAGCACTCGATGTAAATCTGCCCCAGGCTTAGATAGTGTCATCACCTAGATAACTAATGATTGAGTCTTGAGCACTGTAGATTTTTTTCCCCAAATCTTTTTCTTTTCTGATGCCTACTCGGGCATTAACCCAGCAACTCTATTGCGCGAGATTGTTTGTGGTGTGATGGTGTCAGCTGTTTGGATTCAATGCAGAATCACAAGCTCATTTTACAACAGCATCTTGACCTGATCACCCTCACTAACAAGCTTCAAATTTTGCACCTTCAACATATAAGCAGTAGTTCGATTGCCTGCAGTATGAGCTTGCATTTTGAGTACCGCATAATCGTATACAAATTTGACAGGAAAAAAACTCATCCAAAAAAACTGCATATAGTTTGTGAAAAACTAAGAACTATTTCTCAAACCACAGATTGTCTAACCAAGGAAACTGACAAAAGGATCAATAAAAAATTACAGCAGCAACAAACTAATTCACGCCTCGTATCCTCACGTAGTCATGCTAGCAACAATTTCAGAGTTTCAGGCTACAAGGAACTAGTCATTACAGGCTGCTCCAAAAGGCAAGGCCACCGTTCATAACCGATGTGTATACAATCACCATGATAATAGATGTGCACACAATTATCAAGCACAAACCACCTCCTTGCTCTCGGCAATTAATTTGCCAAATCAATATTTTCGCCATATTATGTGAGTAAAGCCTATCTACGATATTGTGGTAATAATATTACCAATATTTTAACCTAGGGTTATCAAAGGATTTGTGGTGTCCAAATTAAGGAGGATTTTACACAAGTAATATATATGGGTGTTAACTAATGCCGGTTCATTTTAAAAGGTTTATATCCAAAATAGGTTTTTTATGCATTCGTATAATTCTATAAAAATAATTTACTTTATTTAATAGATGGGCTCAACATGATCAAGGGGAATTATGTGGCTTGCCTTCCATCTCATTGTCGTCATACCACCCTAAGGCTTCAAGGTTCTGAACTTCTCCTCCTGGTCCAAATCCTTCTCCCGGTCTGTCTCCAATTCCGATCCCGTACCGTCCTAGTTTAAATTGTAAAAAGATAAAGTAAATAAAATAAAATCCAAATAAATGAGTCTTATTGATAGAATCAAGGAAAATTGAATAGGGGTTTCTCCCACAAATCGAACAGAGTGTTAGCATGAGAGGGAAAGTTACGGTTTTTCATAAAATAGTGTTGGAATGGGACAAGATGGACATTTTTGGAATCCGTGCATCATAAAACCAGTTAAACACTGTCCACAAGCGGTCATATATGGGGAGAACCGATCAAAACCATTGGAAATCAGCCAGGCCCTGTGTCATGGGAGTTTTCAGCTCATTTAGCCTTTTCTTGAAATGAAATAACAAATTTAGTCCATGTGCAAACAAAATGGCAAAAATGGCACTCCTACCGCGGAAGCCAACGTGCCACATGAAATCACCGCGGAAAGCCACCTACTACGGTCCTAGTCAGCGACAGGTGGCTTTCCACGGCGATTTCGTATAGCACATCGGCTTCTGTGGTAATTTTGCCATTTTTGTCATTTCCTTCCCGCAGGGGCTAGTTTTACTATTTCATTTTAGAAAGGAGGTCATTTCATCCAAAGACTCGTTTCATGTTGGCCATCAATGGCAGTTGCGATTTTTGCAACGACGACCGGTTTTGAGCAAACAGTCGGCGTTTCACTATCTACAGGTCATAAGGAAGCTAAGGGAGGATTTGATTTGATTGAGGAATGGATGGAGGAAGCTGGCGGTGGTGGACAGAAGCTCCAAGTGGAGGTTGGCCATGGCAATGGTGCTCCTGCGATCTTCTGGCGAAGGCAACCGCACAGGAAGGTTTAGGGAGTCAAGAGGAGCACATGAATGCTTTCATTTTGGTCTGAGGTTGTGTGTGAAGGCGTGGTGCCATGCACAGGGGTGGCGTGGCCGCGGGAAGCCATCTCTAGCTTAACGCCGGCAAGAACAGAGTGAAAGAAGTTGGGGTTTTGGCCACTGATGTGTCACACATGAGAAGAACAATGGCATGGATAGTGAAGAAGAATAGAATAGCCTAATTGTTAATTGTATTGCTTGAGCCTTGGAGGCATATATATATAGTACAAGGTGACTTAGAGATCCAGTCAATCTAAGAAATATGGAAGGTTATTAGAGATATGGAAGGAGCCATATACGATACAAATCATCCTAATTGATTCTGTTTTATCTCTTTTAATCTTGCCATACATGTACTCTAACATTCCCCCGCAGTCCGAGAGGGAGTGTCGGGAACGCTCAGGCTGGAGAAGAAGCCGATGAGGATGCTCAAGCTAGAGTAGAAGTCGATGAGGAGTGTCATGCGAAGAGTCGTTGGTGAAGTTGTCTACCATCGAGGTAGTCATCGAAGTAGAGGTGTCGATCATGAAGAGTGGCGTCGCTGACAAAGAAGTCACTGGAAGTTGTTGTAGATGAAGATAACATTGATGTAGCGAGAAGTCGATGTCGAGGTTGACGCAGTCAAAGGTCGCTGTAGTCAAGGCGATGCAGTCACCACGATGTCGAGGAAGAAGCGGGCGACGATCGGTGGGAGAACTCAATGGCGATGGCGATGCGGATCGACGCGAGAGAGAGAGTGTGCGGACGATGGTTGTCGGAGTAGACGGGTGGTGCACGCATGCAACCAAAAAGAAAAGGAGAGGGACACTGGAGATAAATCGATGTTGGCCATTGATAACGGCAGGAGACGATGGCAAGAAGGATTGCCATGTCGAAGAAAGAAAAAAAGCGACGATGGCTATGGCCAGAGTAGGTTTCCTAGAATAGAAGGAAGCTGACGACGGTGAGGACTAGGTGTCCGCCGTCGATGAAGAAAAGGACACCAAAGTGCAGAAAAAGAAACAAGGAAGCAGTAGCTGAAGAGAAAGGGATGCGCTGAGAGATGCGAAGCATGCAGGTAGCGCCCATGTCGCAAGCATCGGAGGCATGCATGTGCATGTATGCATGCAATGATGCAACAAACCAAGGGCAAACCCAAGTGGGTTCAAGGGTGTTCAGCTGAACACCCAAAACTTTTGGACAAAAGTTCAGTATATATGAGGTATAATACATGTATATACTATAAATTGGGTTAAATCAACATGTAATGTCCTGAAAAGCCCATTCTATCGGCACCTCACTCGCAGCCCAGTCGGCACTCGCACAGCCCACCAAAGCCAAGGGATTCCACATTCAGCCACTGTTCCAGCCTTCCCCCACAATGACTCGGTCCAATATCTCAAGGCCTATTTATTGGCAAACCCTAACTCAATCTCTCTTTCTCTCGATCTCACATCTCTCTCTCAAAGAAACACACACGCACATAGTCTTGCCCTTGTGCCTTGCAGGCTTGCGGCAGCGGTGGTAGGCTATGACGCTACGGCTAATGGGTGAGTGTAGTGGCTGGCGGCTGCAGGCTACGATGGCCTGGGAGAAGGGGAGGCCGAGAGAAAGGGAGGAGCGCCGCAGCGTTGTCGTGGCCTACTCCAAGCGCAGCGGCTAGCGGGGTAGGCCAGCCAGTGAGGCGAGGCGCACCACGCGCTGCTCCGAGAACCAAGGCTCCAACTCCAAGCTGGTGGCGCGACGAAGGCAATCTGGCGATGGACCGGAGCTAGCGACGAGGGTGAGCCGTGTGCGAGGCTGGCCGGCGACAGCGGTGGGGCAAAGCACGTGGGCGTGACCATTTAGGTGACCGAGCTGGCGAGCCCCGACCCCTGAGCACAGGTCCTGAGGGGCGAGGACTAAGCCACTAAGGTGAGGTATCCAATCCCAAATCCCTAATTCCCAAATGGCCAAACCGGTTTGAAAAAATGAATTGTGATTGATGAATCTAGTATTTATGTGAATTGTAGATCTTAGAGCTTTGAAATGTACAGAGTAGTTCAGATTATTACATTATTGGCTGACACCAAAATGAAGCATTAGATTGCCCTGATGAAGTTTAATCTTGTATAAACATATTATACTTTTAAAACTTTCAAGTATCCATGTGGAGTTCTCATTTGATAGGAAGATTTTAAGCAATAACAAACTAATTGTAGCACATAATGGAATATCTAGACCATTTTCAGCCAAAGCAACTAAACTTTCAGCTCAGCTGAGAGCATGAGACTAATAGATAACTCTATATTTAAGTTACATTACTAGGCTTTAGCAAAGTATGGTGGCATACTTCAGCAATATGAATATAAATTCATCCATACATGTCGATATAATTTATTGATGATCTCAACTTTTCAAGTTATAAAAATTCATGTGACTAATCAAACCTGCAAACTACAAATTCATAGGCCGACGAGTTAGGCTACATACATCAATAGCAGCACATGTACATCCCCAATTCTCCATTCCTCAATTCCTCGGTCCCAAATCCTAAATTCTCAATTCAATATTTTTTTCTTAATTATTTTGTAATTTCTCTCAATTCTTTGTGGTGTTATTTCTAGTATAGAAAAATTGTACTTTGTTTTTTTTTATAGTGTGGACCTTTAAATTTTTTCATTGAATAATATTTTATTAACTCCGAACACCCATCCGATAAATTCTGGATCCGCCACTACAACAAACAGAAGATAAAAAAAGACGCAAGAAGATTGCAACGGGAATACAAAGTTTTAGTCAAATTTGTTGACCATATCCAATCTATTGATCGGAGAGAGACATTGGAGAGAGAAAAAAGTAACATGAAGGGGGGATCTTGCATGCATGCACAACAGCGGGAGCTAGATAGTTGCATGCAGGTGGGCAGGCTACGAGGTCACGAGGAAAGAGGACACAATGAGGATCCCGTGAAGAACATGCTCTGCGGCGGCAGCCAGCGCGGTGGCACGTCCAGCCTGCCACCAGAGTCGGCGAGGGAGTAGATCACCTCGAGCATGGTGGACGAGAGCAGAATAACATAATTGGCTCTAAAGGAGCCGACGAGCGTCGAGCGATGTCAGGATCCAAAAATGCAATTCTAGACCCTCTGTGTATTCTGCACTAGTCCAGGATCACGCTAGTGCACACGGTGTCAATATAGATGAATATCGATCCACACCAGTCGAATAATAACATAAGCAATTAATTTGAATAGCAAATAATGGTTTTGACCTTATGGTCGAGTTTACATTTATTAAGCCTCGCAAGGCTGGCAATAATTAAATAAACAGCAGTGGAACAAAAGACTTCAGCAGAAATCCATCGATTCACCACAGGCAACCGACTGAGATCAAGACCTAACGATCAGCACCATCGTAGAACTCTTCCTCGAATGCAGGCGATGACTCCTCAACTTTTGTTGATTTGATTTAGCAAGTATGAGTACACAACCATACTCGCAAGTTATACCACAGAATGCAGTGTATAAATGCAGGCTTATTCCAACGGAATGGCTTCTGTGGTTCTTTTGCATAAAAAGCAACATTTGTAATTGAATACAAATAATAGATTGAAAGCGTAATTCAAAACAAATAAATAATAATAATTTAAAAGTTGTTTTCACAAAGAACACAAAACCTAATCAAACTATTCACATAGCCACGTGACTTATATCACACAGCTATCCCTTCCCAAATGTTTTATGAAAAACTAACCCTCGTGTGAAATCTCGGAGAATGTCCATGACCGCGGACGCGGCTATTCGAATAGATTGATTAACACTTTGCAGATGTTGTACACTTTACCCACACAATATAATTAGTGTTGCAAGCACTAATCATAACAAAAAAAAATTGAAACTTCACTCAAACATTGACACTCTCGATGTGTTTTACTGACAACATTAATGCTCACACAGGAAATTAGTCCGTCACACACTGTTGAACCTGAAGACGGCGAACCGCTCATAAATATGAATCGCCACAAAGACAAACACACTTCCACCCTAACACAGAGCTTAACCTACTATCTGAGTAGTCAATGCTGAGATTCCATAACTTACTAAGTTAGGCCCATCCCATACCAAGCATGTGATCGTACAGTAAGGGTCAGTCCAATGGCGCATAAAGTTAAATCCTTAATTGACCAAGGCAAGACTTTAAATTTCTAACTATGTCACGAAGATTATCATTCCCAATGACAAAGCTCCACCATATCACACAGTTTCCACCACTTGCCTCAGTCTAAATCCTTTACCACCCAATTGGTTAAGTGCAGCACATGCCATCAACGAGTAATAGCACACAGAACACAGTTTTATCACAGAGTTCCATATTCACTTAGTCAATTTTATAATTGCAACTCACATGAAATGATGACTCGTTGCATGACTAAGCAAACTACTCGTATCTAACCAACCCACATTTGTGCTACGATAATACCAACTAAATAATGAACCAATCTAAGGTGATAAAAGATTTTGACATAATAATAGACAAGGTGGATATAACAATTTGGATTAATAACTAAACCCAAAAGCATTTAAATAAATATTTAAAGTACATCCAATAATTTGAATCAATATAATTTTGAAAACTGGGTGCAATATGATCAAATGTATAACTTGCCTTGAAATAGATCTTGGTACTGGTCTTGGTCTTGGTAAACTCCTTCCTCGAAATCTCCTGAAGTAGCAACGTCTACTCGCAAACGAAACGAATAAACAAAATAAATAAAATAGAGATGAAAAAACTCCAAAAATTAAATAAAAACTTAATAAAATAGAACTCAAATTTAGATGAATTTATAAATTTGAATGGGCTCGATCGGAGTTCGGATGCAAAAGATATGGCTTTCGAAAGATCTAATCTAAAGAAAATGCTAAAAAAGGAATTTATGGAATTTCCTGACTTATTTTTCTACGGAAAAAATCAGAAAATGACGTCAGCCCTGAGATTTTTGACTGAAAAAGGATTAAAAGAAAACCTGACATGTGGGACCCACAAGTCAGTGACATGGTTCACATGGACCAAGTCCACAAGATTGGATCTGGGGTGCGGGGTAGCTGTGCCGCGTCGAATCTGATCTGGACTAATCACGGCACGACAAGTCAACAGGGACGCTGAGTTGGCTTACTGACTTGGATGCACCCGTGTGCATTGACGAGGCACTGACACATCGAATACGCGGGCAACACATCGGCAAAGAAGGTGACATGGGCGCTGATGTGGACACAAACGTGGACTGCCACGTCACCTCAATGGCGTCGACGGCTCTGGACCCGATGGTCCTCAACGATTGATGGTGACTTGTCGGCGATGGGTGGTACCAGCGTGTAGCTGGTGCTATTGCGAACTCAGTGGTACCCTTACTGGTGCTCGGGGACCACGGTGACGGCCGACGGCGAGCTTTAAGCGGGAAGTGCTTTGGGCTTTGTCAAGAAGTTGCTCCTATGAGGTATTGGCGACGGCGAAGGGTCTTGGAGGTAGCCTAAGCAGCGGGAAAGACAATGACATGGACAAAGATGACGAGGTAGCAACGATGGCATCGCAATTCACAAAATGAAAACCTCGGCCGAAAACCCTAAAGCTTCAAATGCGGTGGCTCTAGGGCTCTAGAGGTGCGACGAGTTGGGGGTTTTGATGCAGGGTAGATAGCGATCTTAGGGGGGCTATTTATAGGGTGAGGGCATGTCGGTGGCGAAACCCTAAAAGAGTCCGAAACGAAAACGCGAAGAACTCGGGGTTAGAAAGAGATTCGGGAGGGATACGATCCAGATTCGATTACGGGATGGATAGGGCTTCTAGAATACGGGGTGTAATAAAATACTCAGCCAGGGCTGCTCCCGTATAAGGGGCGAGGTATTGTAATGTAGCAAGTGAATCCGCCATTTTAGCTACTACAATAGTGTATTCCATGGCCCCCTCTTCATGGAAAGTAGTTACTACTTGAGCCACGGAGGATGCTCTTTGATCGATATCTACATAAACACATATTACATCTTGCCCTTTTTTTATTGAGAATTGTATTTGTGGCTACTGTTGTTTTGCCAGTCAGTCTGCCCTCAATAATTAACTCTCACTGACCGCGCCCAATGGGGATCATCGAATCGATAGCAATAAGCCCTGTTTGAAGGGGTTCACATACGGAACGCCTGGAAATTATACTCGGGGCAGGAGATTCAATTAAGCGAGATTCCGAAGCTACAATTTCGCCTCTCCCATCAATAGGTACGGAGAATCGGGGTTGGTGGCTCTTTTGTCAGACGAAGCTCGAAGATGCAGCAATGGCGGTATCAAGCAAACGCGCATGGAGAAGAAGACAACGAGGACGAAGACGAACTTGACAGGCGGGCCCCACTAGTCAATGATAGCGACGGCGCGCGTGAGCGGGCTGAGTGGATGAACGGCCGAGAAATGGGCTGGCCTACGAAAAGAGTTGGGCTAAAGGAGTTGGGTTTCGGCCCAAAGCCAAATCTGAAATTTAATTACATTTTCTATTTTAGAAAATACAGGAAATTCAAATAGAAAATAGAAAATAGCAATTGAACTCGAAAAAATTCTAGAAAAATCTAGAAAATATATCTAAGCGCATAGAATCCAAATAAAATAGTTTTGACAATTGTTGATATTGACGTTAATCATATTAAATTATTTTGGTACTGAAAGTCCATGTTAAGCTTTAATTAAAATTCAAATAAAATTCCAGGGTGAATTTTCCACTACTAACTATTCAAAATATTTTTAAAGCTCAAAAGGTTGGGATGTTACAAGCGACAACAGATCGCGACATATTCGACTATTGAGGACAAGGTGGACAGCAGACAGGAAACCAACAGAATCAACAGGCAGAGCATCAGCAGTGGAGAAGAGGCTAAAGAAATAGATCCGGTCTACTGATCGGCGAAAAAGAAACTGATCTATTTGATCAGAGAGGAAGAGGGGAGGCAATCTAACTACAATGCGCACCCCCCAGGATTACATCACCTCTTTCGGGGGGGCACGTGTAGTGGAATTTGGTGGTGGCTAAGAACTGACTCAGATGCAGACCTGCTCTAATACCATGAAGGAGAATATAATAGCCATAATAATTATTAATTGTATTGCTTGAGCCTTGGATGCATATATATAGAGTACAGGATGACTTGGAGATCAAGTCAATCTACTAGAGTACAGAAGGTTACTAAAGATATGGAATGAACCATATCGGATACAGATCATCCTAATTGATTCTATTCTATCTCTTATAATGTTCTCACACATGTACTCTAACAGATATTAAGAAACTAAGGAGATGGGAATGGAGAAGTCGCTAACTACTGGCTAAGACAAAGATGTGTGGCTATGAGCATTGCGTGCGTGAGTTGGCCAAGGGCCCATATGTAAGGGTAGTGTGTGAGGGGTTAAATAAATAGTTGTCAAATTCATCCTGGGGCCATTCTGATTTGCCTCTTGGTATGGAATGCGCCAGTATCGGTCCATTCCAATTTCGGTGTATCATCCATTGGATCCCGACAATGGCAGCAACGTCTTGCCGAATCCCAACGGCGGTGGCGGCATCTCACCGAATCCCGACGGCGACGGTGTCGCCTTGCGAGGGGAGTCCGAAGGAGGCACCGAAGGTGAGGAGGCCGGTGGGGGAGGAGGCACCGAAGGTGAGGCGGCCGGCGGCGGTCTATGGATTGGGGAGGGAGCGGGAGTGGGAGCGGTGCAGCCAACAGGTGAGGGGGCGGTGAGGTGGAGGACGAGGACGATGGGAGGAGGGAGTGGCCAGGCGGATGAACGGGGTGGTGAGCTAGCAATGGCTGATGGGGGGTAGTTGAGTGGATTGGGGACAGGCACGGGCATGGGGTGGCTAATGGAGCGTGGAACGTATCAGGGTATGTGATGTCTAGGGTTTCCTCTATGTGCCCACTTGTTTGTGTGGTTGGCGGGTAAATAGACACGGCGGGCACAGGTGGAGCTCATTCATGCCGCACCCGTTTGCCCGATGGGCAAAGAATTGCTCCCACTTCCATACCCATAGGCAAAGAAAGAGACATGCCCGTCTCCATTAGGGTTATTACCTGTGGACACGAAGTAAACTGGCACAATTGTCATCCCTAATCTTATTCTCTGGTTCCTCTCATCCCCTTCTCTATTTTCTCACCCCGATTCTCCGATTACTTGTATCACTTGCTACTGATTTATGCGATTTCGGTCCCCATGCAGGCTACTCGCTGGCAATTCTCACCCAGATTCTCCAATTACTTGTATCATTTGCTACTGATTTATGCGATTTCGGTCTCTAGGCTACTAACTGGCAATTGGGTCGTGACATGATGCATGGGGAAGGTGGAGAGGTTCAAGCAATTTTAAGGATTGAACGTTGTTGCGCCAGATTTTAGACGGTTTTTAATGCCGGTCTGAAAGAGCGGGAGCGTCTCACCGTGGCTGGAGGCGAATACGGAGTGGCAGCGGCGGAAATTGCCACCGGAGGGCAATGCTTCTTGGTGTGAGGAGCTGCTGGGATGCTGCGTCTGCTATTTATAGCAGCGCTAAGGCGGTTCTGGAGCTGGGAGGCGAGCAGCAGGTGTCGAGCGGTGGGCTCAGGGTGACTCGGATTGCGGCGCTGGCGACAAGGATGGAGTAGGAGGTGGCAGGCAGTAGAGACGTGTCGAGGAGGAAGCAGCACGAGGCAGCGGTCGGTGCATGGGTCATGAGGTTTGTCGTGATCAAAGCTTGTGGCGCCATTCGGGGCGCGCACGACGCGGTGCACCGAGGCGAGCGCTTGCGACGAACAGGCATGGGCGAGGTCGCGGAG
This sequence comes from Ampelocalamus luodianensis, assembly GCA_036346255.1. Lineage (NCBI taxonomy): Eukaryota > Viridiplantae > Streptophyta > Magnoliopsida > Poales > Poaceae > Ampelocalamus > Ampelocalamus luodianensis. The sequence continues at coordinate 74,973,873 of CM070621.1, forward strand.
CAGCGGTGTGGAGTTGGCGAGGTCGAGGCGTGGCCGGTGCGCGCGGTAGGGAGCTCGGTGGCACCGACAGCACGGCGTTAGTTTGTGCACCAAATATAGGCGTTACTCAGAATGTACGATTCGACCCCCTCAATTCAATTATATATGGATAAAACCGAGCCTATTCAAAATCTCGAGTTGTCAACCTTGATCGAGCCCATATTTTCCTAAATTGATTATATAATTCGATACTCGTCAGATCAAGACCACGAGAAGCCAGCAAGATCAGCTAAGAGTGACTGCAGTATGCACACCCAACACAACACAGCTGCTTCGAACCTCACACAAATGGATAGATCACGGTCCACAGAAGCAATGATCAAAAAAGAAACATATCACAGCAACACAAACAATTAAAGCCTAATACGTCCATATGTTATTCAAACCTATGACGAACTATTCATTGCATGCTCTGCCACAACCATTGCAGAGTTTTGAACATCATTTGGAAATCTAGAAAGTTACCTAGGAGTGCCTCCCATCAGTCAGCTACAGGAGTGGAGCTGCCTACAAATTATGTTTTTAACATACACAAACAGGGGTAGGGTTTTGGCGTCTGCGGACGCGGATTAACAATAATTAACATAGGGCTGCCCATGCAGGCAAAAGGGAGACGCATGCATGTAAGTACAAAATAATTAACAGTGGGTGCTACAGCTATGGATCTTCAGGCCACAACCTCTTTTGCTTGACGATGTGGTTGTTTCTTCTCAGCATCTTCGTTTCCATCTTCATCCTCGTCTGCCTCCTCCGATAACTTGGTTAGCTCTTCTTGAATCATAAGTTTGATTGCTGCTTTTCTTGGAGTCAGATCAATCTTGTAATGGTCATCTATAAGATGAAGTTTGTTAGAATGTCTATCAACAACTGCAATTACAACAAAACATGTTTGAAAGGCTTACCGAGCTTCTTAAGAATGTCACTAAAAGTAGCCTGCAAAATCAGATTCCCAAACATGTCAGCTCCACATAAGAAATTATGAGAGAAAAAAGTGGTCAACTAGACACTAGTGCAGCCAAAACAAAAGGGCAAGTAGGCTGTTAGTAGTACAACTGTAGAACTGCAAGTGAGAATGTACTTCTGTGGAAACACCAACCGTATTTTGGAAACAATACTACCAGAGGAATAGGCAACCGTTTCTCATTATGTTAACCAACATAAGTACTAGTATTTGTTAAGCGCATTTATGGTATCTCACTCCTAGTCTAGAGTTTACTCTTGTTTGTGTGTGTCCTTGTACTATATATTGCCCTTTGGGACTGTGTTCAATAGAGCAAGCATTTGAGTCTCACACTTCATAACATGGTATCCGAGTAGGTTCCGAAAACCTAGCTCCGAAATCGTTTCCGCTGCTGCTGCCCCCGGGAGGAACAATCTCCACTCGGGGGCGGCCACCTCTTAAGTTGTAGTTTTCTTCTCAGTAGAAGCAGCAGCAGCCGCCGCCCACAGCCAGTCTTCGCTTGTGGCTTGCCATCGCTAACATCTCCTACTTCGGCACCACCGTGACCTTGGCACTCGTCATCGCCAGATCAGCCTCGTCCTGAGCCAAATCCGACGAGATCCCACACAGCCGCCGCGTTCCCAGCTTGGTCCCGGTCGGATCCGGGTCTCTCCGTCATCGCCGGGACATCTCCCAGTTAGATCCAGCCTAGATTCGCCGCTGATTGGTCGTTTCCCGGCTAGATTTGGCGTCGATGAGCCGACTACCACTGGATCCGCCGTCGAGGGGCTAGCTCAGTCGCCGTCGGGGCTCAACCTATGGGTTCCCATCGCCCCCCGCCTGGATTTGCTTCCGACGTCCACGGTCGTTGCCACCAGCCGTCGTCCTCCGCCACCGGCCACCAACTATAGCCTCTACTCCGACTACTTATGCTCAAGCCTCTGCCGCCTCAAGATCTGCTCCTCTACGCCACCGCGTAGACGCCCCCTGGGCCGCAGCACCACCACCCCGGGCCTCCTCTCTGGCTGCCGCCACCGCCTCGGGTCTACTCTTCCACAAGCTACAACCACCTCTGCCTCTCTTGCCCAGTGTCGTCGTAGATCTGCCGGAGGAGGTCGCCGCTGTTAGATGTATATTATTGCCTGTGTATTTTCCCTATTGTGTAAGGGATTACCTGCATATATGCCACACCTGTACTTGTATATATATCGGACCATTGGCCTCATCATGAATACAAGAGCTATTCATAACATGGTATGAGAGCAAACCTAGGGTTTTATTTTGTCAAGTCGCCGCCTCTTCCGCTTGCCTCGGCTTCCGCCGTGCCCTACTCGTGGCCACCCGCGCTTGCCGTCGTCCATCCGGGCCGCCCGAATCCACCCAGCGTCGTCGCCGCCGCTTGGCCGCCGCCGCCTCCTCTTCTGCTTCGGTTTCCCCAAGGTCGCACAGGTGCTTGGCTCAAGCCCTCAAGTCACCTCCGCTAGATTGCCAGAATTACCCCAACTGCACCAAACTCTAGCCCTTTCCAATAGCCACCACTAGCCTCGGCTCCCTTCTCGGATCGCCGCCGCCGCCCTCCAAGCCCTCCTTTCTTGGAGGGCTGTCATCGCACTCTTTCTTCTTGGAGTGTCGCCGCTTCTCGCTGCCCTCTAGTTTGGATTGTTCGCTCCTTGGTGTGCATGTTGCTAGGAACTTGGGCCTACTAATTGTTCCTCTTGGGCAGTGTATGGGCATGCTGGTGCTATGTTGCTGTTGTGGGCCGAGGTGGTTATGCTGCTGCTAGTATCGAGTCTCTTTTCTATTTTGTTTTAGAGTCTTTGCTTTGCACTACCCATCCAAGTCTGTTGCTCTCTTTTAGTTCGTTTAAGCCGTGTGTCCACAAATTCCTTATCAGTTAGTCGATTTCGTTTAAGCAGTGTGTGTCCATAAATTCCTTGTCAGTTAGTCGATTGCTTTGCTAGCCGCAATCCTCTTGGATCTAGTGTAGCCTCTCCTTTCCCTTTTGTATAGCAGCAGCAGCCGCTCTTCTCTCTCAGCCGCTGCGTAGAAGTCGTTATGACACCGCCGCTTCTCTCTGAGCCGCCGCGCTTCTTCCGCATTGCACCTCCGCTGCGCTTCTTGTGCACTACGCCACCGCCGTCTCAGGCTTCGATCTGTGTCATCATGCTTCTATCTATTCCTTTTCAGCTTGATTTGATAGCTCTCTCCATTCCTGTCGGTTTCATCTTCTTTGTCGTGTTGCTACGATCGACTTTGCTCCCGCTTGTCTCTGCTTTCTCAGCCCCTGCACCTTGTGATTGATGGGCTGTTGCACAACCCGGGATGGAAGATCTTTTGATACTCGACATTTTTTCCAAGAGCTCCACGCTATGACGACATTATCAAGAATCGGACCGGGATGGGAGATCTTTTGATACTCGATATATTTTCCAAGAGCTCCACGCTACGACGACATCATCAAGACTCGGACTTTGGACTTTCCCTATTTTGGTGTCAACCCTTTCAAATGCAATGCTATTGCATATGCCTTGCATTGAGGCGGGGTGTTAAGGGTATTTATGGTATTGCCCTTTGGGGTTGTGTTCAATAGAACTAACATTTGAGTCTTACACTTCATAACAGATAAAAGTATCTGCCTCTGTTTCAAAATATCTGTCATAGGTTGACTTTTTGCTATCAAACTCTATATATAACATTATCCAGAACTGCCATGAAAAAATACGTCATTACGAAAATACTATTGACGAGAAATATAACGGTACAAGTTTCATGTAGCCATTCATACTTTTCAGTATATTAATCGTCAAAGTTGAAAACAAATTGACAGCAAATAGTCAAAATGGTGACACTAATGAACTGAGGTAGTAATATTCTCAGTCCACTACATAAAACAAGATGTAACCTACCGTGTTGAAGTCAACTCTTTTAAGGATTTCAATGATGGTCTCTCTCAGCTCATCCTTGTTGGGTAGACCTGCTTCTGTTGATTCCCCTTTACCCTTTGTGACCTTTTTACCTAGATGAAAACATTGAAAACACAACGTTTAGATTTGTCACAATCTGGCATCATATATGTCTTAATGATTATCTTAAAATGGAAGATATTTGTGTGATTATGCCATAAACAGAATTGAATTATCACAGAGTACACTTGACACAGCAAAAGAAATCCTGCATCGGAGCGCTTGTCCAGGAAATACGTTTTAGGACACAGAATTTTATAAATTCCTATATCTAATAATGTAAATTCCAAATCAACAAATGCTGTAAGCACTAAGAATGTAAATTCCAACCAGCTAGGCCTGTGAGCGAATTTAGCACAAGTGTGGCTGTGGCCAAATTACTGCAAATCGTAAACATAAACCCTAATGTAAATTTTGAAATCAGCTAGATCCTAAACACCAGACAATAATGAAAGGCAATTTTTACCCAACATCAAAGAAATGGGAACATTTGGAGTATAAGTACCATATGCAAAGTAATATAAAGTAGAATGTAGTATCTAAGGTCATAAATAACCTGATGACTTCTTTTCTTTGATCTCCTTTTCAAAGCTTGGAGTACGCTTCGGCACGACGGGTTTCTTCTTCCTAGAGAAGACCTTTGCACTGTCATCGGGGCTCTCCTTTTCCTTGGAAAATTTTCCTGGACTCTTGCTAGTTGTCCTTAGAGAACCTGTATTATGGGTGCTCCCTGCGGCAGCCTTCTTTTTACCTGCAGAATCTTTTACTTCTGAGGACTTCTTACTTGCCTTTTCTTTCGCAGAGTCATAGTCATCTTCCTGTTCATCAGCAGCTTCATCTGCATCTTCATCTTTGTCTTCCTCACTATCAGACTTCATGGGTTGATCTCCATCCTCTCCGTCTTCATCAGTATCATACTCCAGAGCTTTCTTCTGCCTTTTACTTGGAGTTACGTCATCACCAAATTTCTACAACAACAACAAACAATGAGAACAAGATTTTAACAATGATTAAGGCACGATGATCATGGCTGTGCCAACATTAACAAATCATCATGAGATAAGCAGAACTTCGCTTAGGTGTACAAGTATATACTCAATGTGGTATCAACAAGGTGCCACTAATTACATCGCGCAAAAAAGGCACTAATAAAGGTTACATATATTAATAAGTCATATTTGAATATTCCAATTGAAGAAATAGTGAACAAGTTGCATCTGACAAATTTGGCACCATACCTTCTTAGACCTCTTGGGTGTGCCATCCGGAGTCTTACTTGCACTACCACCTTCTCTCTTGCGTTTTCTAGAATTTGATACCTGGACAGTAGGAGAGAATAAAGAACGCAGAAGGAGAAATATCTTTTAAATTACCATGTATTCTAATCCCAACCATAAAACATCAACAACAGTAAGGTACAGCTGATACAGTGATACTGATACCAAGATAAGAACATAGCATAACAACTCTTATTCTCACCTGGTCATCAGAGAGCCCTGAATCAGTAATAGCATGAGGTTCAGCAATGAAGTCCAAAAGCTTCGCCACAATATCTTCCTACATGAGTTATCTCAAACTCTATTAGAATGCCACTATATTCATTATGATATAGCACTGCATCTTTGTGTTAACCAAAATACTGTTCTAAGAACAGAACATTAAATAACCTTTCTAACATTTGTTTTTGGGACCGGAATAGCAAGGAGCCAACAGATATCCAATAACATGTCTTTCACACATTTGTCAAGCTTCTCCTTTGCCTTGGCTCTCTGCTTTTCCTACAGATAGGAAAAACTTTTAAAAGATTAAACCATTTCTATCAGATAAATAGAATGGACTGCTCAAAATCGGGAGCAAAGAAGCTTACATCACTCTCGTGCCACACAAATCCAGAGAACTGGAGTATATGACCTTTAAAATCAACAGTCTGAAACATTGAGAAAACAGTCTACTTGTCAGGATAAGTGCGCTAAAGAGGACTCCAGCATTTACATCAGTCAAAATTAACTTGAGTTACTGTAAAGGAAATGGAAATGGAAATAGTACGTCCATGTTTTACTTAAACAACCCAAACCAATAGCGGGCCATCTTTTGACCACCTAAAAGTTGAGAAATTGAGGGAATCCATTGTGCAAAAGGAAAGTGAACTGGTCAGTGAAGCTAGCTTTCCAATGCACCATACCTTAGGCTTTGCTGCTTCTCTATGGCAATTTAATAAGCCATGCAGTCGGCTGCAAGGCTTTACACAAATTCACTTTTACTAGGATTTGCAACTTAAAACAATATGCTAATCACTTAGGGTGCTGTATTATTTTGAGGGTTTTTTTATTTTTGGTACTCTTACTTTCTTTGTTGCAAAACAGCATATGCAGCAGAGTCAACACAATGGATGTGCCAATATTTAATATACACCTTTGTCATCCTAAAATGTACTTCATCGGTGTTTATAACCTGTTTGGACTTTGGAGGGACTAGTGCTTCTTGGGAAGTTTAGTTAGGCAGTTTGCTTGAATAATTTTAATTCAGCTGGACTGGATACAACTCAAGTTCTAGAAGATAACAGACAAATTCTGCGTCAGGTATGTCAAAAGCAACATTCTAATATGTCAAATGTTTACCTTGCCTTTCCTCCCAAAAAGAATATTGTGAAGAAATTTAAGATCAGCAGGTTTCTTCCTTGATATTCTGTGCGCCACTGTAAATAAGTTTAAAACACCAAATCAGCGAAAGGAAAAAAAAAACAAAATGTGCAGTGTTCTAAAAAGGCGGTCTGATAGGCCTGATATTAGGCCGAATAACGGGACTAGGTCCCCTCCCCAAGTCGAATATTGCAAAGCGAGTAAGTTAATAGGTTTACAAGGTTAAGCGGGCCAATTATGCGGATAAGCAGGCTGAGTACCGTATATTAGGCCGAATATTAGGGATAAGTGTGACGTATTACAAAAACACTAGAAACTAGGCTCTCAATCCACTTGAGGTTTACTTGTGGGAAATGGGTTTACTTGTTTAGTGACAAGACATTACTTATGTATGACATGGTTGGAACTTGGAACGATATATAATATATGAATCATGAACTTTACTTCGTTATTGCGAATATTTGTAATGTTACTGTATTATATTGCTGATTTGCATGGTTACATTGACAATAGCTTTGTTTTCAAGCCTATATTCATATTTAAAAAAAGATGCATTAGATGTCTTTTTGCTACTGTGTGTGTATATATATATATATAAATGTAAATGTAGAATAAGGTAACCTCAAAACCGATTACAAGGTCGAGTACAAGGCCGATTTCCGTATAATCGCTATAAGATGGGGTGACCAAACGAATACAGTTTACCGATTTTTACAACATTGGAAATGTGTATTAGAAAAAGAAAGAAATCTCGTAGAGTGAAACATGGAAACACTAAAACTAGAGAACCACAATTGTTCATTTTTATCAAAGACACGTTGTGCATATAAAAGCAATGCATAAGTGCAATCAAAGTTGCCAATCAGATTGCAATCAATGTAGCTTATTCTTGGATAATTGATGATAATACAACAAATCATCAGGGAGAAAACAAAGCAACATTTACTGATCAGATATTGTTCATCCACCCCGAGATCAGACACACTGCATAAATGTGAAGTTGCACTATATTTGCCATTCTACTCTAAAGTTAATGCATAAACGCCAACACCTAATTTGTTCACATAACTTTTCCCTGGAAAAGACAAGCATGAAGCATCCAATGAGTTCCTCAAAATAAGGATCATCCAGAGATGCTAGCACCTAGCAATAAAAAATAGTTACTAGCAGCTGTCAGAACTTAATATAAATTTGTGAAAGTGTACTGGGTTAAGCTCTAAATACCTGTACTTAACATGTGTAGTGATAAATAAAAATATAAAATATAGTAATTGCCATTAAGCATATCAAAGACATACATATCATACAAGAGAACCCAAATAAACACTTGTTGATTCAACTGATAGATCAGGAACAAGCTGATCATGAGATTTCTTTTCTCCGATTAGATGTAAAAGTTTGGAGCCATTCTTCATAGCACATAACCAATATAGAAGATGGAGAACACAGGAGGGGGAAAAAGGAGTTTAACTGGGACCTACAAACCACCTAGCTTCACAACAGTTGTCTATCCAAATTCAGTAAAACAACACATCATTTGGGCAAGTACGGTCAAAAGATTAAAGCAGAAAGACCTCTTTGCCTTAACTAAAAACAGCAGTGAAGGGCTACAATGCAGTGCTAAAAAAGATAGAAGCAAGCAAACAGTAAACATAATGACAAGAGGGCTATACCACTGGGTATATCCTTCAAAGGAGTACCACGACCCTGCAATGAAAAGATTTGCAAACAGTTATTGCCTTGCCAAAACGAAAGAAGTGGGATAAAATTACAGCAAGCAAAGAACCTTCTCAACTACGAAGTTCCTGTTTGGCTCCTTCTCAATCACTTCAACCAACCTCTCTACTAATTTTCTTTCACGTTGAGGGCGATCAGTACCATAAGGGCTGGGGGTGTTTAGTAAACTTTTGGCTTCCCTGGATTTAGACCCATCCTGTTTCTTATCCTTTCCCTGACTTCTATCCCTAGCACTCCTTGCCTTCTTGTTCCTAGGTGTTTCCTCCTTATTCTCTTCCACCTTCTTGTCTGATTCGCTGACTTGCTCTTCTGTGGCTTCGCCAACTTTTTCTTGCTTCTTTGCACCATCTTTTTCTAGTTTTTCTTTGTTGGCATTGGCCTTTTTGCCCCCTCCTCCCTCTTTCTTATCAGTAGAGCCCTTTTCTCCTGCTTCCTCTTCCCCTTGCTTCTTCTCAGCAGCACTCATTTCTTTTGCTTTCTTTTCCTCCTGCTCAGCTGAATCTACCTCTTCATTTCCTGCCTCAGCCTCAGCCATCTTGACATCCTCGCCTTCTGCTGCCTTGGCGTTGTTATCTTCCTTTGCATCCGCATCCTCCACACCACCCATTTTGACATCCTCAGTACCCACCTGCTTTGCACCACCTGCGTCACCTTTCTTTGCATCCTCAGCCTCCATCATCTTGACAACCCCATCTGACGGGCCCTTGGTGCCATTTTCGGAGCCTTTATTCTGTTCTTCAGTGTTCTTATTCGCTACTGCCACACCCTTGCTCTCGGTAGCCTCTTCCTTCTTGGTGTTATCCTTCTTAGCAGGAGCAGCCGCATCAGGCACTGCTCCTCCATTTGCTACAGCCGCCTCCTCCATTACTGGTGCTGGGTCTGCCTCAGGCATCCCAAGTGACCCTTATTGCTCTAGCTGCAGATAAATGGTTCACCCAAGTACATAAAAGTGAGGTGCTAGAAGCTGAAAGAAAATTTTGAAGAGAGAAAGAATTAATTGTATGCTGTGGTACATGGGTACCAATGATAAATATGTAAAGCTTGTACCATTCATCCAAAACAAGCAAATAAATGAACAATGAACAACACAAGTGCCTCCCTCCTAAAACCATGGAAAAGATTTACTCATATATTTCTCCAGAGTAGAGGACAGTGCAAAGCCTACCCCAACCTGTTTGGGATCAAAGGCTTTGTTGTTGTTGTAGAGGACAGTGCAAGAAGAAATAAAATTACGGCCTCCGCAAAGGAGCCTAAGAACAACTAGGCCATTTTGTTCCACAAGCTCCCACGTCACTGAATCAACACTGCAAAAGTGGCAACTACAGTTTAAATCGACACCGCAAAGCGGCAATTGCGGACACAGAACCACAGAACTCTATTCTACCGGACGAACCCAAGGAACGGTAGCTCCGGCACGGAGGTAAAGAACCCACCTTCCGCGCCCAAACCGAAGGAACTAGAGCGAAATCGAGCAGCCAGGGCGCCAAAAGCCCCCAGCTTTTGCCGCAGCCCAACGCCTCCCAAGCTCAAAAAAGGTCACACCTTTAAGCACCGAGCAAATTAACAAGTGCTTCCTCTCCTTCTCCTCCTCCAAAAACCCTCGCAAGAAACCAAGATTCGCAAACCCTAGCAGGCCCAAGCTCAGCTCCTGCTCAAGCATCAACACCACCACTCTCGCGCATCTACCTAACGGAGTAATCTCCAGCAAAGAAAGCGAGAAGGAGGGGGAGAGAGAGAGAGATCATTCTCATCTTACATGGAGGCGAGCAGCAGCAGTTCGCCGGTAGAGTGGTGTCGCGTCGCTTCCTCGGCTTCCACTCCTCTCCTAGGAGAGAAAGAGAGGAATTATTTCGGGATTTATTTTTTATTTTTTGCTGCGTCGGTCGGGCGCCGTGGTTTATTGCTCTGGAGCGCCGGACCCCAGACCGGAATCCAATCCGCTTTTATTCCCCCAAACCCTCACTACCAACGTCGCGGTCGCGGGCTGCCGTCGATGCGATCGCCCGGGGGCGGGAGGGGTCGGTGGGTGGGCCCCGTCGTCCGGCGACGCTGCTGGTGGGCCCGGCAAGCGCGTCCTTCCGCCCCTGGGCCTTTTTGTGGCCGGTACGTGGCTTTCCGGTTCAAAATTCTCCCGTTGGGGAAAGCCAACAAGGTGAAGGATCCAATTTTTTTAAAAAAATAATATTACTTTAAAGGGGAAATTTATTATTTGCCCTCAGTTTAGATGTGTATTCAGAATCTACACTCCTTCCCGACGTAATGAATTTTTTGCCCTCCAGTTAGTCAGTTTCTTCGTTATTTACCCTCTTTGCAATTTTTTATTAATATCCGACCGTTTTCCTGTTGTAAGCCACGCGAAATGTCTTTTGTGCCCTCGATCTCGATAACGCAACGGTCGCGGGAATATTTCCCCATTTCGCACAGCTGAGAGGGAGCGAGAGGAGCGGAGGGAGATGCGGGAGGAGGTGAGGAGCTCGTTGGGGGTAACGGTCGAGCTGCCGTCCATGCCGGTCGCCAGGTACGGTCGCCTCCTCGACCACTCCACCCCCTTCCCTCGACGTCGCCTCCAACTCCACCTCCCCGCCGCACACCTCCCTCTGCCTCTCCTCCCGGCGTCGGCTCTCCCCCACCCCTCGCCGCCACATCCTAACTCGCCTCGCCTCCCAAGACCCTACCCCCTTCCCCGACCTAGAGGACATCCCCCCTGCCTCCCCGCCAGTGCGAAGCTGCTCCCGCTCCTCGTCTCCCACGCAGTCGGCCTCACCGTGCGCTTTGTTGTGCCGTGACTCGTTGAGGTGAGCCCGTAGGCGTGGTAGCTCCTCTCCATCTTCCACTCCACCATCGCGGGGCTTGTGCTGGGCTCGTTCCTCGCGGTGATTTGGTTGCTCGCATTGGGTTTGAGCATGCTCGGGAGGTGACGGATTGGGAGGCTTCTGGATGAAGAAATGCGAACTTGTTGGGTTTCGTGGGTTGCATCGCGTCGCGTTGCTACTTGTGGCCAGTTCTTGTTTTCTTCCATTGGTTTCTTGGTTCGATTTACTTCTTGCTACGTGTTCTTCTAATTCTACTCGAATTGCGAAGTCCAACCAAGATAGAGTTCCACTCAAATTGGTGAGTCCAATTGTAAGAGACTCCATCCCCGTGCCTTGCTCTGTATTTTCCCCCAACAAGCAGCCGCGAGGAGGGAGCTGGAGTTGGGACCGAGGAGGTGCGGTTCTTCGCGCGGAGCCGATGATGTGACTCAGCTTCTGCCCCTGGTGCCGAACCTTGGCCTCCCGTGGCCGCCCGAGAGCAGTAAGTGATGCATGAGCTAGCTTTGGTTTCTTGGATTTTCTGGGGTGATCGATCTGATATGTTTAGCAGGGCATTTGGAGGCGTCGACGTGAACCAGTCATTTGGAGGCGTCGACAGGGGCAGCCGTGTCGTCCTCGCCCAACAACAGCGTCGGCTCCTTCCCGATGGACTTCTGCGCACAGGGTGGCCTCGGCGCGGCGCCGCGCCGGCGCCGATGGCGCTGCGCGAGCGCTTCGTGCTCTGCGCGCCCGACGAGGACGGCAATGCTCGGCGTCGCGAGAAGTTGTGCCTCTCGAGGAGCGATCGCATTCCTCGAGGAGAGCTTCAAGAGCACGACACCTGTTCGCGGCGAGATTCTTATGCCTTTCTAAGAACTCAACTCGATCGAACACGAACGGACCGAGGGGTAAGATGGTCATTTTGCGTGCCTTGTAACAAGAAAACGGGCACATATGATTAAAATAATGCAAAGAAGGCAAATAATGAAGAAACTGACTAACTGGAGGGCAAAAAATTCATTACATCGGGAAGGAGTGTAGATTCTGAATACACATCTAAGCTGAGGGCAAATAATGAATTCCCCCTACTTTAAAATATAATTAGAAAAATAGGTGTATATCGCTATTTAGAATGGCGAAATTTTTCTGTCACCATTCCAATTGGCGATAGTATCCATGTTGCCAATTGGAATAGTGCGAAGAGGTTCTTGTCGCCAATTGAACTGGTGATAGGACAATTTCGTCAGTTTAATTGGCGAGCGCTATTTGGAATGACGAAATTTTTCTATCGCCGTTTCAATTGGCGATGCTCCTGTCACCAATTGAACTAGCGATAGGACAATTTTGCTAGTTCAACTGGCGACAGGAATACTATCGTCAGTTCAATGGGAGACATGGCCCTATATTTAATTTTTTAAAATTTGTATGTAGATAATTCAGCCTAAAGATTTAGTGTACTCCACGAAGTTTTTTAGTAATACATTGAAGTATCTGCGTAATTCGGAATATAAAATTGGAGAAGATAATGAAATGTGAAGTAGAGAATGCGAGATCGGTGGCGCAATTTGAAACGTGGATTCGACGGCGCAATAATACAAATAGCCCCTTTCGGGACGAAATAAAAAAAAATATTTGGATTTAGGGTTGTCATGCGCGTTGTTGTCTCGATTGTATTGTTCGTGGAACCGATTCCTTCGGAAAAAGATTATGTAATATTTAATATTCGAAATATTTGGAAAAAATTAAGTTTGGTAGACTTCATAATTTAATTGTGAAATACATAGCACGCTGAATTTGGCTATGTACATTAGAAACACCAACATGCACGAATCAACAAACTAAAATACACCTACATACATGTGCGCCTTTTTGAAATCTGAAAAAAGAAGTTGACTGGAATGAAATCGATCAGTCCTAGCGGCCTATCGGTCCCTTCCCCTTGTCTCTGGACTGCCCATGATGGTGGACAGTCTCGAAGTCAGCCATGTTCTGCGAGACTGGCTAGACGAATGAATGATGTTAGGATAGCACAACGTAAGGCCAAATTAATAATCAGAATGCAAACTAAATATAACTTACCTCTTTGATCTGGCCTACGCTCGGGCGACAGGGAACACTAGGACGACCACCGGTCTCACTGGCAAGAGACTTCCTATTGTGCGCCGTGCGCTCGGCCCAATCATACTCAACTTCCTGTTCGGTGGTCCTCCACCACCACCCTACTCTCCTAGTCTCCTTCGGTACCTTTTCAGTAGGATCGGGTATGTAAGGTTTTCAGCGTTTGAAGGTCTCAGCTCACATCACAAAGTTCAACATGTACTTTTGCTCTATGAATGCCTTATCGTACATGTCCGGATCGTCGATCTATTGGAAGAAGTTGTATTGCATCTCCGGCTGCCATTTATGCGCGGATGTAGTTAGGGGTTGTGGAATGGAACATAAGATGTGAAAAAATCTATGTGTGTGCAAAATTCGCTTACAAGGACGTTCCCGCACGTGTAGTACGCCCAGGCAGCCGTCGCGAAGTGTGTGGACTGGATGATCTTAGCTGGTTCTTTGCACACACATTGTGAGCGTGGGAACTTCGGTGGTACCAACACATTCTTCATAGAACAATCCGGGTAGGGTTTAGCCGTTTTGACAAGCTACTTGCGCTTCCGCATCGCGTAGAAGTTCAGCGACGAGTCCGATATCTCCTTTCTCTCAGTTGTGTGAACCAAGCTTTGGTGAAGTGTTAGATGTGGTGGTGTAGTGTTCTCCTTCAGCTCTCTTCTTCTCCAATTCTCTTCTCCCTCCTTTTATAATGGGTCTTTTCGGTCTAAAAAGGTGGCATGGCAGAGTGTGGTATTTTCGGTTTGCAAAGGTAGCATTATAGTGTGTTGTCATCTCGGTCTGCAAAAGTGACAGTTTGTGGCATACCGTGGTGCGTTCTTTTCGGTCTGAAAAGGTGGCACGGCAGAGTGTGGCCTTTTCAGTCTGAAAATGTAGCGCCGGGGTGTGTTGTCAACTTGGTCTGTAAAAGTGACAATGTATAACGTGATAAGGTGCGGTCTTTTCGATCTGAAAAGGGGGCGTGACAGGGTGTGGTCTTTTCAGTCTAAAAATATAGCATCGAAGTGTGTTGCCATCTCAATCTACAAAAGTGGCAGTCTATGGTGTGACCCAGTGCGGTCTGAAAAGGTAGGGTGTCGCGATGTTGACTCCCTCACATGGTTACCCGTAGATATAAGAACAAATAGTATCGAAACACGATACTAGAATAATGTAAGTTGTACATAAATTTACATTTACATGACATTACCAACATTTACAAGAACAAATATCTACTCACGGGTCCACTTAGGGCGTACCCCGCGTGTGGCTCCTGGCCTTGTCCGGGGCAGCTGCGGGCACTAGTACTAGTAGGTCAAAGGCTCAGGCAGTCGAGGCACCCTACTGTGCAGCTATGAAGCCCCACGGAGATCTGGCTACTCTCGACGTGCGAAGGCCCACAGTCACCCTAGTCAAAATCGAAGTCCTTGGAGCATGACTCCTCGTGCGACACCAGCTCCTCGTCCCAAAGGGGTGTACGAGCTGTGAAACAGTACGTTGTGTATATAAACATAACGAAAATGGTGAAACAATATGTTGTGCATGCAAACAAGATAGACATACCTCGTCGCACGAAGGTAGTGGGGCGCTCCGCGTACTCCTACCGCGTGTATGGGTGGAACTCAAGATCTGTCAAAGAAAATTGTCATTAGTAACTAGTGGAATTCGAAATAAACAACTAGACGTGAGTGTTTCATGCTAACCTGGGAACTATGCTGGGGTACTCCCAGCATGATACCACGAGGACCCGTCCACCACGTCTGGGTGAGAAGCTGTGGATCGTACGCACCATGGCTCAACCCCGTCCAAGCACTGGTGGGTCCACCACCTCCCTCACCCTACGACAAGATGTCAGCTGGATGCATCGCCACGTCTCCTCAATGAACTGGTCCATAACCTCTCTAATCTCCTACGCTGTCATGCTGAAGCACTCTGAGCGTCATACGACGCACAGAGGTCACCAACTCGTGCATCTCCCAATGTAGATCGACCTGTACACATAATTAACAAGTTAGAAACTGAAAACTTGCAAAGCAAATAAGATGTACAGTCCATTCAATACATACCGTGTGATAGAATGCAGAGTCTAGCTGGGTGGGGTACGTGTCAGACGTCGCGACCTCGTGTCGTGGTCAGTCATCCACGACTCTAACGCAACGAACCCTCGTCCGACTGGAGTACCACTCGATGTACCCCTTGTACGTCCCGAGATCGTAGGGAGCATTCTCTGAGATGACGTCCTCTAAAGCGCGGAGTCAGCCCTGAACCCAAGGGAGCATCTTGTCCGTCTAGAAAATTGTAGCATGTACTCCCTTCCTAGTGTACCTGTGGAAGGCAAAATGATTGTTTCATAAGTACATAAGGCAAATGGTACGACAGAAGTAAAACGTGAACTTACCTATGGAGGTTCGGCGCCACCCGCCGTCCCTAGGGGCTGGGACCTCCTATCGCAGATCAAGCTAGCGTATCACCCAGTGCACATGGTACTCCTCCACGAAGACATCATGCACCAAGTACCTCCACGTGTACCAGTACGCGTGGTCTCGCGTGCATAGGCTCAACAGGCCTCGAGGTGCACGTGTACACCCTGTAAGAGTAAACGGTGTCCAGATGACATGGTCATTCGTCAACTGATCGAACATCACAACGTAATCTGAGTAGGACGCATGCGTAGTGATCGGAGTGAAGGTGACATGTGGAATTGAACAATAGAAACTTAGCACAAGAAATTGAATTACATTACGAAAAAGAATAAACATTCAGAAAACTTACCCGTCGGCGACACCACACCATACCCATAGTCGGCCGGTCTACTCGTCGTCTGCGACGTACATGATGACTGTGTAGGCTCCCAGGTCCAGCCGTGGTCGTCCGATCTGGAAACACTCGAAGGACCACAACTGAAGAAGCAGTGGGCATCCAGAGAGGATGGAGCTATCTCGAACCCAGTGGGACATGTCGCACAGGAAGGTCGTGTCCTGAAGCGTCGGTGCCATCTCCCCGCACGGGAGGTGAAACGTGTGCGTCTCCGGTTTCCACCGGTCAATCAGTGCCATTAGGAGGCACCGGTAGTACGAAAAGCGCCTTGACGCACGACCACCGCTTGTGCGGTCATGGTCATCATCCCACATCGCCTCCACCATCCTCGCTAGTGAAAGGAGGTCTACCGCTCTCAACTTGTGTCGAAAGGATTAACAACAAACGTGAGTCCACATAAAGTAGTCAAATTGTAATTGAGTACACGAAGATCACAACTACACGTACCTTGGAAACCAACGTGGGTCCACCCTCCATGCCCTCATGGGCATGCGCAGCCACAATACACCAAGCTTAATCGTCGCCTCGCCCTCTTGGGAGAGGATGGTACTGAGGCAGTTACAGTGATGTGCGTCATTGATCGAGTCAAGCAATTCGTACGGCCACTAGGTAACATATCCTTGGCCCGCCATACTTGAAAATTCAATGCATACATTATAAATACTACGAAACATATACAAAAAGTAATAAGAAGCAATATGTCTAATTAATTCAATTATTGCACGATTAGCGACACATAGGAAACTGATCTACACACAACTGTATCGACATATAAATTTTTAGAGGTATTTTGTCGTGTACAGATTGAAAGTAAAATTAAGTTCACAATATTTTAATTAACGTCTACATTCCCTATTTAGCTACTCTCGAATTTTTATAGGTACCTTTCTATTTTTCTTGTTTGTAAATTATTTGGTGTGCACAAATGGAAACCAAAATTAAGTTGGGATACATACCCTATTTAGCTACTCAACATTTTTTTTTAGATTTTTAATAGGTATATTGCTACTTTTGTTGTTAAAAAGTATCTCCAGCATTTATAAAATATTATCGTGTACAAATCGAAACTAAAATTAAGTTCACAATATTTTAATTCAGCTCTACTTACCCTATGCACTTACTCTCGATTTCTTAGATAATGTTTATAGGTGTCTTGCTACTTTTTTAGTTTAAAAAGTATTTTCGGCATTAACAAAATATTTACCGAGCACAAATGGAAACTAAAATTAAGTTAGGATTATTTTGATTAAGCTCTACATAACCTATTTAGGTACTCTGTAATTTTTACAGATTTTTAATAGGTATTTTGCTACTTTTTTTGTTTAAAAGTGTCTCCAGTATTTATGAAAATATTTACCGTGGATAAATAGAAATCAAAATTAAGTTTATAATATTTTTAATTTAGCTCTACATACACTATGTACCTACTCTGGATTTCTTAGAGAATTTTTAGAGATATCTTGATATTTTTCTAGTTTAAAAAGTATTTTCGACATTAACAGAACATTTATCGTGCACAAATGGAAACTAAAATTAAGTTAAGATTATTTTGATTAAGCTCTACATACTCTATTTAGCTACTCTACAGTTTTTACAGATTTTTAATAGGCATCTTGTTATTTTTAGAGATGTCTTCCTATTTTTCTGGTTAAAAAGTATTTTCGACATTAACAAAATATTTACCATGTAAAAATAAAAAGTTGTAAAGTTTTTTTTTAGTATTTTTGCAAATCTATTCTAAATCATTCGAGTACTGCAATATAAAATATCTATACGATGAACTAAACTATATACAGCTAAAATGATGTACTACATCAAACAATAATGAAGGTAAAATTATCTAATCTATTGAATTCTATGTTGCTATTTTTATTTGCTAACCTACAGGGTTTTGAATTTTATGTAAAAAGTTGCAAGAATTTTTGCATGCAAAATGGGCGACCAGATTTGCTGCTCCTTCTCTCTTTCTTCTATGCTAGGAACCGACAGGACTTCGCTACGTCTCTTCTCCCCTTTCCTCCCCTCTCTTCTCTTTTTTCTGGAATTAAAATGACTTTTCCATCGAATTTTAGGAGTATATATAGCCAGTTCCTACTGCCGGTTGAAATATTTCTGTCGCCATTTCAACTAACGATTTGCACACTCTTCAATGCAAATCGTCAGTTGAATTAACAACAGACAGTTGAAACGACGACCGATAAATAGGTGTCTGTTGCCATTTCAAATGACGGCAGGAGCATGTCGTCGTTCTAAATGGCGACATACACATAGTTTTGTAAATTTTTTTGGCTATTTTTAAATTATTTTTTAAATTAATATTATTAAAAAATTCGTGAACGATCTCACCGGACATTTTTTTTTTTACTTTTGTTTCTTATTTTCTACTTTTCAGAAATTCGGGAGGATAGGTTTTGATGCGAGGGGTTGAGGAGCGACGGGCCAGCTAAAAATTCCTCTACTTGTCTCATCCGCGTGAAAAATTGAAAAAATACGGCTCTTTAACTACTTGTTTATACCCTCATTTCCGATTTTGGACCCGGTTGGCATTTTGGACCGGAAAGCTGTGGCGTGACTCACGGCGCTATGACTCATGCGCCGAAGTGCGTACTCACGGCGCCCACGGTGGCGGTGTGCGCCTATGGCTAGCGGTATAAATGTTGAGCATACGTAACGCCTACTAGCGCGAAAGGGGCATATGTGGTTACGTTGCGAGGCACCACATGCTAGAGGCATTGCACGGTAGGGGTGGCGGCGGCAAGATAGTTTACAATCACAATTCTCATCCTAGAATACTCGGATTTTACGACTATATGGAGCCAATGCCGACCTGAGACCCACTCTAGATCTCAACTGAGGTAGTATCCCGTTCTTAGTAGTAGATTCAATTAGAATCCTAAGTTTGATAGGATCTGAACTCCAATTTCAATTCTAATTGACTCTGCATAGTTTATATTTTAAAGGTCAAACCTTTCACATATAAAATGATAATTTTAGGGAAACATATATGAAATCGACATAAATATTATACATTTTCCCACATGAGATGTGTTTTCATATCCAAAATATGGGCTCGAAAAAAGGGCAACGCACTCGGATGAACCATGTACATTACTTAACAGCAAAAAAAAAAAAGATTTTATATGGCACTGTCTCATTTAGGCCCTATAACTTCGTACAACCAAATAAACAACTCATACATTTATCACCTCATTTTGTTCCAATGCAACAATCTCATCCCATTATTTTAGTCAGGTTGAAGCGATGTGAGCAACCAATTAGGCCATTAGGCAATGTAACCTCTGCTACTCGTGGATACTTTGATCAATGGGAAAAAAAACCTTGGTAACATTGCATTTGTATGCGTCATTGTAAATTGCAACTAGCTTGCAATATACCTGCACATTGAATTTAGGAAGATACTTCTCTAGAGACTGGTCGCAATATACCTGCACATTGAATTTAGGAAGATACTTCTCTAGAGACTAGAGAGTGCTTAAACAAATATCCGACGGCCAATTGGTCATTCTTTGTTCTTCAACCATACTAAACACTGGAATTAGTACGATCCTCTGGTTAAAAAAATAAGTTGTCTTGGAATATGTACCATTAAACTTTGAAAACTTTGACTATCGATATCTTTTCAAATATTTAGATTAAATATTTGGATCGGAGGGAGTTCTTGGTTATGTTTAAGCCATTCTACACTAAGCAAACATTGGAGTCCATGATTTGTTTTCCATTACTCATTGACAACTAGATTGTAGCACTATACTTTTAAACAAACATCGATAGCCATGATTTGTCGTTAATCAAATTCAATGGCTATAATTTTTTTTTTATGATGACATGGTTCAATAGGAATGCGAGTTCTGGATCAGCCTTTTGAGTATGTGTGATACGATTCTTATCTCATGAGGTCAACCAAGAGAGATTAGTTTGGGGTTGGGCTCTCGACTGCTATTGGGCCCATTTCGTCAAACAACTACAAGTTTTGGGCCTTTTTAACTTGGTCCAGCGAGCCAAACCTAGCTATGCGTTTTTATACATAAGCGCCACCATTCAAGTCTAAACAACAGGCTATTTTTGTTTTTTTAAAATAAGAGGCCTCAAGTGTCATCTCACATTAGATGTTATTTTCGAATTTATACATTTTACAGTGTTACTAAGCAATTTTTCCTAAATAAATAAACAATAAGCTATTTTAGCTACAACATTAGTATTTCTGTAAGCTACCGTAGGCCAATTTGCAGTTGCTATGCTTTTTCATTTTGTTCCAATGGAACAATCTCATTTTGCTTTTGTTTGTCTCCAAACTCTTGCATTTCTCTGAATTTCTTTTTGGGCCCAGACCACTGCACAATGCTACTGTTAAAAGTCGGGATGAACAAAAGAGCACGTATCTTTTTAGATCGAGCCCAATAATTGAAAAACACTGGTCTTTGCTTGAAACATAATAGTAGTACATATCATAGCTAAAAAAATAAGATGTTTTTCAGTAGTTATTATATATAAATAGAAAAAGTGCTTAAGAAAAGCCACTGCAGTACCAAATGGGCCATAGTAAAAAAACACAACTGAAATGCTTAAAAGATCAAAGTATTTAGTCCTTCAAATTTGAGTCTCCATTTTAGCTAGGACCTCAGTTTTTCGAAGGTCATATCTTGGTTAAACGAGGCTACACTATCTCAAATTAAAAATTCTACCCAGACACCAAGATCACCAACCTTAGATCACGGTCTTACCACTGAAACCAAATCATGTTGATCAAACTTAAACTGAAGTCGTAAATTGATGCGAGTTCTCGGCCAGACAATCGCAATGTCTTCCTCGTCCTCGTCGTGGCGTCCCACGTCTGACTCCTTTCTTGCGGTTCGTCCCAACGCCACGCATGCAGCGCCTTCAAAGGTATCCACACGTGCGGGAGGAAGCGACGCGCGCGGACTACTAGATCGCGCGCGAGCGACTAGGGCGTGGGAGGGTGGCGCCGTGGTTTGGGGATGTCACGAAAACTCAACCTCAACCACGCCCCGCCCTCCTTTTATAGACGTCCTTATAATGGGCTTCTACGAATAGAGGCCCATTAGGACTCAATGCTCGATCTAATTGGATCCAATCCGAATAGGCTTCACCTAAAGTGTGTGACCCTATGGTTCACATATGTTTAGACATGACGCGAGTACACATACTTGGTCAATAGTTGCTAGCGCCTCTAGCAAGACGTGCCAACTCCTAAACATACGTAAAGATCATATCGGACGAACCATCACAGCGTTATGTACATGCCAATCCCTTTGCCTCACGATATTCGGTCGAGCTCCAAGCTGACCACTCTTTCTCGATCACTCGTGATTCAATCCCTTACTAGGTTAACTCTTAACCTTAAGTAGCATGGTCATGCATTTCGGATCCGATCACTCGAGGGCCCAGAGATATCTCTCTGTAGAGAGGGCAAATCCCATCTCGACCGACCATGCCTCATGACATGCTTCATGACAAACCCGAAAACTACCTTTATAACTACCCATTCACTGAGTAGCGTTTGATAGCCCCTAAGTAGGTCGATTCACATCTCAAGTACATGCGACAATCTCGAGTCTAAGGACAAGGCGTACACATTGTGTATAGAGAACCATAAGAATAATTACTATGTCTCATGTTGGGTCGGTCCAACCCCATGTTCTAAACATGTGTCCACATTATTGGTTTGACATCTCCATGTCTATGACTGTGAAACATGGTCATCAACCGATACATGTGCTAATCCATCATTCACGTGTGTCCTCACATGAACTCCGACTAGGGACAACTTTAGAATAACCATACAAGTAAAGAGTTTCACAAACAAGTCACATACTTGTTAATCAACACAAAGGCAATATTCAAGGAACATTTATTAAATCATGGATACAATGAAATATCATCATCAATATGATTGCCTCTAGGGCATATCTCCAACATCTCCCACTTGCACTAGAGTCAATCTAGAAGATATCTAATACCCATAGCTCTTGTGTGCGCCTCATGCTTAGGGTTTGGGAGAGGCTTAGTCAAAGGATCTCAAATATTCAAATCTGTGTGTATTTTGCATATCTTTAAATCTCCTCGATTAAGGATCTCTCGAATGAGATGAAACCGCAGATGTGTTTGTTCTTTTGGTGATTCCTCGCTCCTTGGCTTGCGCAATGGCCCCACTTGTTATCACAATGAAAGATCCAGAGGATTGCACGCACTAGGAACCACACCTAGTTCGGGATTATGAACTTCCTTATCCAAACACCTTCCTTTCTCTGCTTGAAGCGCGCAATGTACTCGGCCTCCGTTGTAGAGTCGAGAATGATCTCCGCTTGGAACTCTTCCAACTTACCGCACCACCGTTCAAAAGGAACACAAAACCCGATTGCGATTTAGTAATCATCTTTGTCGGTTTGGAAGCTTGCATCGGTGTAACCATTTACAACGAGCTCTTCCTCACCTCCGTAGACTAGGAACACATCTTAGTTCTTCTCAAATACTTGAGAATGTTTTTAATCGCCGAGTGACTCTCACCGGATCACCTGGTATCTGCTCGTAACACTTAGAGCATAGGAAACATCCAGGCGAGTGCACATCATAGCATACATGATAGATCCAATGGCAAGCATATGGAATCTTACTCATGCGATCTCGCTCATCGGTTGTCGAAGGACACCGAGTCTTGCCAAGATTTATGCCATGAGACATGGGCAAGAACCCTTTCTTTGCCTCCTCCATGTTGAACCGTTTCAACACTTTGTCAATGTAAGTACTGCTTAATCCTATTAGCCTTTTTGATCTATCTCTATAGATCTTAATACCCAAAATATATGCCGCTTCCCTAAGTCCTTCATTGAGAAACTATTTTTCAAATGAGGTCTTAACGGACTCGAGCATAGGAATATCATTTCCAATCGTAATATGTCATCTACATATAAGATTAGAAATCATGAGTGAGCTCCACTTGTCTTCTTGTAAACACAAGATTCTTTCTTCGTTTTGATGAAGTCAAACCCTTTGACCACTTCATCAAAACGAATGTTCCAACTCCGAGATGCTTGCTTCAATCCATAAATGGATTTTTGAAGTTTGCATACTTTTCTAGCATTGTTTGGATCGACAAAACCCTGGAAATGTATCATATACACGCCTCGGTTAAATTTCCATTAAGGAAAGCCGTTTTGACATCCATCCGCCATATCTCATAGTCGAAATATGCAAAGAATAGCTAGAATGATCCGTATTGATTTAAGCATCGCTACAGTGAGAAAGTCTCATCGTAGTCAACTCCTTGAACTTGCCGAAAACCTTTTGCGACAAGTCGAGCTTTATGGATATGAACATTTCCATCCATATCAATCTTCCTTTATAGATCCATTTGCACTCTATGGTTTTAACACCATCGGCGGGTCAACCAAATTCCAAACTTGATTGTCTCCCATGGATGCTATCTCGATCTCATGGCACTATGTCATTTCTCGTAGTCCTGGTCCATCATTGCTTCCATAGGTCGAGGCTCATCATTGTCTAACAATAATATATCTCGCGCGTTGCGAGCCTTCCGACCTTCGTGGTGGTGGTGCTTCCTTTGCCATGGGTTCCTCAACTTGTTCTCGCCACATGGGCATCATTCGCCGAGTCTTCCCGATTGGTTCATCTTGAACCTCTTCAAGCCGCACTGCTTCTTCCACTTGTCTCCCTATTGAAAACTCTTTCTCTAGGAAAACACCACTTCGAGCGACAAACACTTTGCCCTCTAGTCGGTTGTAGAAGTAATATCCAAAGGTTTCTCCGGATATCCTACGAAAATGCATTTATCCGACTTGGGTGTGAGCTTGTCCGATCAGAGTCGCTGACAAACGCCTCACATCCCCAAATCTTTAGAAAAGACAAGCGTGACTCTTCCTCACCCATATCTCATATGGTGTCTTAACTACGGATTTAGACGGTACCTATTAAGTGTGAAAGCCGCTGCTTTCTAGAGCGTAATCCCAAAAGGATAATGGTAAATCGATCGCTCATCATCGATCGAACCATGTCCAACAAGGTCCGATTACGCGCTCGGATACCCGTTTCTTTGAGGCGCTCCGGCGGTGTTAGTGTGGAACAATTCGCAACTCTTCGAGATGATTGCTAAATTCATGACTCAAATACTCGCCACCACGATCGATCGCGAGCCTTGATTTTCTTGGCACGTTGATTTTCAACCTCATTCGGAACTCTTTGAACTTTTCAAAGTTTGGACTTATGCTTCATTAAGTAGACATAGCCATATCTACTAAAATCATCGATGAAAGTTATGAAGTAATGAAATCCACCTCTAGCAATCGTGCTCATTGGTCCACATACATCGGTATGTATGATTTCCAACAAGTCCGACGCCTCTCAAAAGAACCTTTGAAAGGTGATTTGGTCATCTTACCAAGCAAACAAGCTTCACATGTCTCGTATGATTCAAAATCAAACGAAGTTAGAAGACCATCGACATGGAGCTTCTTCATGCGCTTTTCACTATGTGACCCAAACGACAATGCCAAACATAGGTGGGATTCAAATCATTAGGTCGAAGTCTTTTAGCATTTATGTTAAAGATAGGCGCATCATCAAGATTTAAAATAAATAACCCATTCACAATGGGCGCAAAAGCCATAAACATTCCATTTTAGAGATCAAACAACCATTGTCTTTACTTGCAAATGAATAACCATCTCTCATCAAACATGAGGGGATAAAATGTTTCGACTCATACTAGGAACATAATAACAATTATTCAATTCCATAATAAATCTTGAAGGAAGCTGGTTGCATGGTGCCGACGGTCAACGCAAAGAACCCTTGCTTTATTTCCGACGCAAAATCAACTTCACCTCTTGCGACTCCTCTACTTCTTATTAGCCCATGCATCGAGTTGCAAATGTGAGCAAGCGATCCAGTATCAAATACCCAAGAGTTAATAGGAGAATCTGAGAAAATATCTAAAACATTTATGACAAGTGTACCATGGGTGGAAGTCTTACTTCCACCTTCTTCTTGCATTCATCGGAATCCATGTACTTCTTGTAGTTTCTCTTCCAGTGGCAGCTTTCTTTACAATAGAAGCATATTGTCTCGACTCAGTCCAAAGATTAGGCTTAGGCGTTGGCTTTAGATCATATCTTTAACCTTGCCCTTATTCTTTGGCCATGGCTTCTACCCTTTTCTTGAAGCTAGACTTGTTCTCGCACGACCATCACATGGCTAGGCCACACACACTTCTTAATGTCACTCTCTGCTTTGAGCATCCCACAAAGCTCATTAAGGCCCTTATCCGCCCCATGCATATGGTAGTTCAAATGAAATGCCCATAGCTAGGTGGAAGAGACGCTAAAATGAAATCGCTTGCCAACTCTTGGCCAATTGGAAAACCAAGTTTATCCAAAGTCCGATCAGAACCAACCATTTTGATCATATGTGGGCCTCTGGTGCACTTACGTTAACTTGCATTCCGAAAAGCCTTAGAGACATTGAACCGCTCGATCTCGGCCCGTGTGCGAACATGTCCTTAAGCGCTATGATCATATCATACGCTCGATCCTCAAACCGCTTTTGAAGGTCAGTTCCATGCATGCAAGCATAAGACGACTAATCTCAAGAGAGTCATCACATGCTTTCTTGTAGGCATTTTTAACAGCAGCAGACGCATTGTTAGCGTGTTCTTACGGGATTGGGGTGTCGAACGTTTCCTTTTATCCGCCACGAGAACAATTCTCGGGTTACGGACCAGATCCGAATAGTTTGTTCCATTTAATTTCTCTTTCTCAAGAATCGATCGCAAAGCAAAAGGGTGTGCGTGGTTGCTCATTGTAAAATTCATAATTGCTGGTAACATTTCAAGTATTGTTCACCCATACTATTTTTAGCTTGTTCTTCACATGATTATTGCGAAATACCCTCTCTAATCTCTCGGTGACGCAGGATTAATACCAATTTGACGCATAGAAAAATAAGTTTATAGCGATCATGCTTCTTTGTCTCAACAAGTTTAATAGAGAGCTCAATGGCATTCTTATGATCAAACCTTGTATCTTGTCATCGTTGATAAACATATTAAGTTGAAAAGATTGGTTAAATGCTGGGAAATCTTTAGGATAAAACTTAGCAAGTTTAAGAACTTTATCCTTGTCATATGAAGCAAATGAATCAGGATACCAAAGATGCCATTAAAAGTAGCTCAGATTAACTTCATAAAACATATAACAATCCAAATCTTATAGAAGCAAAGATGAGTTAGAATTTAGAAATAAACGTATAAAATTTATTCCAATGCTATTGAGCTCTTGAAGTTGCATATCAATGACACTTAAAAATCCATTCTTCATGAAACAGATTTTTCCAAAAGTTTAACCCTGACACCATAGAAACCAATTTCGAACTTTATCTTGCTTAACCAAAAAGAAGTGACATCCTTGAGAAAAGTTTCCCATCCATCATCTCGCAAAACTTGCAAATGAAGCTTAGTCATGTATACAAGCTCAATCATTAACAATATCTTTGACCTCTTTGCAAAGCATGACATAGTTCATCCGAGTATCCAAATATGTTTAGCAATAAATGTGCCATGAAAATAAAGTCAAATGACTCAATTATCACCAAACAATTTTGACTCCTTAACTGCCGATTGAGTGCGATCCTTTCCAATCATTGTGAGAACTTTATTGAGCGTAGGATACAAAGAGATAACATGCAAAATAGTTTTAAAATCCCCATCAAGCGGCAACCAAATGCCCATCTCTTGATTTAAACCTTGTCCACTTTCAATTTCACCTAACTCTAAAGCATTTCCTACTGGGCTTGAACTTCTAAGCATGTGATGCTTCTTACAAGAAATCCCAACAACATTAAAATACTAACGGTGATAGAACCTCCACACTATCTTGTGTGGCACAGCAACAAGAGTTAATTGGAGTTATGTGCAAAGCAATGAATATAAGTAAGGAGACTCTTCCATAATTTTTGTTTTTAGACCATTAATGTCCCGTTTCATATTACTAGCCCCATCATATCCTTGACACGACATTTAGATAAAGACAATGAATGGTCCATAAGTAAATACTCAATTGCGTTTAATGTCAAGAAGTAGTGTGAACCATCAATAATCATTACCGCTCTCCTTTTGTCAACATAACGCAAGCAAAGAGCCATTGTTCCTTTTGGTACAATCACTAGATTGACAGTATTCCAAAGTAGTCATCACCAAGGTCTTCAATGATAAGTCTGGTTTCTCGCACAAGAGTTGATGATTTCTTTTGTATGCAAGGAGAAGTCATTGAAATCTGGAGCATTCACTAAAGTAACCTTCTTAACATCTTCAAAAGTTCACCTAGCCGTAAGAGTTCCAAAAATTTCCTTATTGTTTGATGTCTACTTTCATCATGTCCCACCGGCGAACCCTTGCAAATGAAACCCAATCCTCACAATAGTTAATCGGGACTTATATTGAGCCTTTTCTTCTATGCTATAATTCTATAAGAAACTATTGAATTTTAAAGTTTGGATTTTTTTTTTTTTTTTTTTTTTTTTTTTTTTTTTTTTTTTTTTTTTTTTTTAAAAAAAAAAAAAAAAAAAAAAAAAAAAAAAAAAAAAAAAAAAAAAAAAAAAAAAAAACGACAATGCCAAACATAGGTGGGATTCAAATCATTAGGTCGAAGGGGGGGGGGGGGGGGGGGGTTTTTTTTTTTTTTTTTTTTTTTTTTTTTTTTTTTTTTTTTTTTCGACTCATACTAGGAACATAATAACAATTATTCAATTCCATAATAAATCTTGAAGGAAGCGAGTTGCATGGTGCCGACGGTCAACGCAAAGAACCCTTGCTTTATTTCCGACGCAAAATCAACTTCACCTCTTGCGACTCCTCTACTTCTTATTAGCCCATGCATCGAGTTGCAAATGTGAGCAACGATCCAGATCAAATACCCAAGAGTTAATAGGAGAATCATGAGAAAATATCTAAAACATTTATGACAAGTGTACCATGGGTGGAAGTCTTACTTCCACCTTCTTCTTGCATTCATCGGAATCCATGTACTTTTGTAGTTTCTCTTCCAGTGGCAGTTTCTTTACAATAGAAGCATATTGTCTCGACTCAGTCCAAGATTAGGCTTAGGCGTTGGCTTGAGATCATATCTTTAACCTTGCCCTTATTCTTTGGCCATGGCTTCTTACCCTTTTCTTGAAGCTAGACTTGTTCCGACACCATCACATGGCTAGGCCCGCACACTTCTTAATGTCATCTTGCTTTGAGCATCCCACAAAGCTCATTAAGGCCCTTATCCGCCCCATGCATATGGTAGTTCAAATGAAATGCCCATAGCTAGGTGGAAGAGACGCTAAAATGAAATCGCTTGCCAACTCTTGGCCAATTGGAAAACCAAGTTTATCCAAAGTCCGATCAGAACCAACCATTTTGATCATATGTGGCCTACGGTGCACTTCGTTAACTTGCATTCCGAAAAGCCTTAGAGACATTGAACCGCTCGACTCGGCCGTGTTCGAACATGTCCTTAAGCGCTATGATCATATCATACGCCTCGATCCTCAAACCGCTTTTGAAGGTCAGTTCCATGCATGCAAGCATAAGACGCTAATCTCAAGAGAGTCATCACATGCTTTCTTGTAGGCATTTTTAACAGCAGCAGACGCATTGTTAGCGTGTTCTTCGGGATTGGGGTGTCGAACGTTTTCCTTTTATCCGCCGAGAACAATTCTCGGTTACGGACCATCACGAATAGTTTGTTCCATTTAATTTCTCTTTCTCAAGAATCGATCGCAAAGCAAAAGGGTGTGCGTGGTTGCTAGATGCCATTGATCTACAATAGGAAATGCAAAATACTAAGACAAATAAAACCATGATAGAGTAAACTGTATTAAACAAATTTAATAGAATGTACTCCCACTAAAATCAACATCCTCTTGATTCTTAGCGATTCAAGATCCGCAATTAATGAGTCTACTAGTGAGCTTTTGCATCACCGCTAGGAGACAAGGTAATTCGTAAGCAACACCTGCTAATCATATATCTATATGACTCTTGTTGTTGGGTGACATCTCTATGCCGCGCCAACCTTTATGCCCCAAGGCCCATAACCTTATGATAACCTTGTTAAGTTCACCAATCCTTATGCATGTAAGTATCCGATACAAAACCCATCTAGTCAAGGAAAGTTGATGGTGCCCTAATTTTATAGACCCACCATCAATTTACAAGACATGGGATGGTGCAAAGTTTAATTGGGAGGGCATATGTTTAACTTAACATTTTGTGAGGATCGCTATACTTCTACCATTCAAACATGCATAGGAGTAAAACAATAGGAATAGCATTCCACAGTTGTGACTCAAGATGGTCCATTTTCTCATGGTGATCTCCATCGCCATAGAATCATCCACCATGATGATCTCCATCTCCATGGTTCATGTGTGCCATCCTCCAAATGATGTGTCCTCCGAGTACTACTATAAAACCTATAACACTATTACTCATAACATAGTAATAAAATACATGGATACTAGGAATCATCACAAGTCAAGACGCAGTCGTTAATACAATACTTTGACAATACAATGGCTCCAGTAGTGTTGCATACTCCACGACACGCAGGTCATGCAAATATTACAAACATGCATCACATACACATTAGGCCATACTGGTCACATACATCCTGCAAAACAAGTTTATGCATAGAATCGCAATCTACTGATAGGGGGTCGAGGGGTTTCCTCGGGTTCAGGCGCGCCGCGTATCATTCGTAAAAAGCAGATCCAATCTATGCAATTTTTACATAGGATTTTGATCGCAAATCATATTTACCATAAGTAAATACTCAATTGCGTTTAACCAATTATATTGATCTTCGCATGACGCAACGGATTTACGTGTCCCTTGTCACCGATGGCGAATCGCAAAGGTAGTTGTTCCTTTTGTACAGCATGATCACGGTACATCGATTATTAATCTAAGGTTCGATTTCACCAATCATTATTGATATCGATGGTCTCCGCTTTACGTGTGATTTCTTTTTACCTGAAGGAGAATCCGATTCGAAAGTATGTTGTTTCACTAAAGCAACATTCACAATCGTAACAATCCATTACCGTTAACGATACATCGATCACATCGATCATCGTTTACATATCGCTATGCCAAATCAAGCGAACCCTACTAAAGAAACACAAGCCTTGATACCATAAGTTGAAGCGGGTAGGCTACACTTAGCTATTAAAATTAATTGCCGTAAACCAAGATCATGTTGATTTTAGATCACTGCTTACCACTTAATTTCTGACCGGTAGATTGATGCAAATTAGTATGTATAATGCATACTTATGTATTAAGAGGTGTATGTAATGATTTTTGCAAAATATTTTGGGGGTGCAATCATTCCCCCATGTATCCACTGTAGCTCCGCCACTGTCTTTCCTTCTTTCTCTTTCTTTTCTCCTAACAGGTATTGTGAAAGAGCAAGGAACATGTCGGACCCGATAGTAACTCCCCCAAATCTTCTTTGTATTTTTGAACTAGTCTAATGATCAGTAGCCAGCTCACACAGTAAACAGATATGGTTGTAGGAACACGGGTAGACTACACTAGCATAAATTCAAAAATCTACCGCGCAACCAAGGAACCTCTGCTAGTAATAGATTACGGGATTACCACTAGACGCGCAGATTCGCAGCGGAAGAAGAGTCGATGTAGCGCGTTGGTGCGGTTGTAGTCGTACTAGTCTCGCGCCTCCTCCAAGTGCTCCCCGTGGCCGTCACAGATTGCGGATCGTCCTAGCGTTGAAGCCTCGCAGCAACGCCTCCAAGGTATCCACACGTACGGGGTAGGAACACCACGCGCCGAAGTGCTAGCGATGGCTGCGCGGTTTTGGGCAAAGGAGGTGGGGTGGCTAGGGTTTCGGGAATTCCGAAAATCACACTTGACCCTATGCCACCTCCTCTCTATATATAGGCATCCATGATGGATCTCGAACTTGAGGCCCATTAGGAACTCGTGGCCCATCAGAATTCGGATCACCATCCAAAACGTGTCCCGACCCTTTAAGCGTGCGACCCTATAGGTTCATGTGCACTTGGACATGACCCGAGTACTCCTACTCGTCCACTAATCGGTAGTGGCCCCTAGCAGGACATGCCGACTCCCAAGTAAACGTAAATATCACATCGGACGAACCTCAACAAATCTCATATGTATTTCCCTTTGCCTCACGATATCGGTCAAACTCAAGGCGAGTACGTGCCATCCTTGTTGGTTAGCTTAACCACTCTTTCTCGATCACGTGATTCGAATTCCTCGACTATGGTTAACTCTTTAACCATGAATAGCATGGTCATGCATTTTTAGAATCCGATCACTCGAGAGGCCTAGAGATATCTCTCCCGTTGCATGGAGGGGCAAATCCTATCTTGATCGACCATGCCTCGACGCATGTGTCATGACAAACCCGAAAGCTACCTTTATAACTACCCAGTTACGGAGTAGCGTTTGACAACCCCTAAGTAAGTCACTATACATCTTGAGTGCATGCGACGATCTCAAGTCTAAGGATATAACATACATATTGTAAAAGAGACCAACTAATGACACAAAAGAATACAACATTCTCGCAGTGTCCCATGGTGGGTCGATCCAACCCCATGTTCACTAACATGTGTCATATTATTGGTTTGATATCTCCATATCTATGATCCGTGAAACATGATCATCAACCAATACATATGCTAGTCTATTCATATGTGTCCTCATATGTTTCCGACTAGGGATCGCTTTAGAATAATCATCACAAAGATAAATATAGAGTTTCACAATCAAGTCACATACTTGATAATAAATATTAACGATATTATTCAAGGAACAATAAATTATCCAATAAATTATGAACATATAATCATCTCCATGATTGCTTCTAGGGCATGTCTCCAACAATGGTAACATCTATAAATCATACAACTTTATTAAATAACAGAGTTAATTACCAGAAAGGCTTACGGGCCAATAATAAAGAAACACAGCGGAAGAAGCAGTAGTAGGGTCCAGCTGATCTGCCACAGGCAATTGACTGGGGTAGCGGCCTAGTCGTCAGGATCCACACCGATAGCGAAGTCCTTCTCTTCTGAAATTTGTTTGCATAAAGCAAGTATGAGCACAACTACCGTACTCGCAAGTTACACCCGTCAAATAACAGAATGACATGCATACATGGATGTAACAAAGGGAGGCTTATAGGGTTATTTGTGCAAAAAACAGCATTTGACATAAATACAATACTAAGTTCAAAAGCTCAAGTTTGATAATACCTAAAATTGATTTTGAATTAATAAAGATAGTGTAGGCACCAACCTAACACCAACATAAACACGAGCACCAACCTAGGGCTTCAACCCATAACTTTTTCTCATGAACACCCATCCATGTCAAAACTGTTTTACAAAAATATTTTGAAATCAAAACCAAAGTTTAACTTTGAGTGACTTTGCCAAGCATGTACATAACCGTAGACACGACTATTCGAATAGATTACACTCTGCAGAGGTTGTACAACTTTACCTACAAGAGATAATCAACTTTTAATGTCCGTCTGACACACTTCCGAAGGTGTGCGACTAAGTGATCATCACGAGGCCTTTACAATGCATCCTCCCACTGTGGTCCTACCTCGCTAAGGTTTCACCCCCTTTGGACTACCCGTCCGCAGGGTTCAGACCACCTCTTACGCCAGGTGGGACTAACAAAGGTCATGAAAGGCTACCCACCGCATCAACAGGAACGACCACGATGAAATTCGCAAATTAATTGGCCAAGTCTGTCCCATACTAGACTTGTGGTAGTACGGTAGGGCGTAGCAAAGGAACGCTCGAAGGCCGGTACTTAACTGACCTAGGCGACAACCAACAGAACCCTGGGTTTCAACCTACCCAGTTGAGCCCGTGCATAAACCTGCACCCACCAGACAATCAATTCGCCCAAGTCCAAACCACCATTAAATTTTATTTCATTTTTTAAAGCATTTGTAAAACTCCCATGGCACACCAATGCCAAGGGTACAATTTAAACATCATTTGATTTTTGGCTGAAATTCTCCAAATCAAATATTTTTGGTCTAAGCATGGCTAAGCATAATTTTTCCAAAATGTTCGTTCATACTATTGCATAAACTATATTTTTATCTAAGGTGTCAAGGTACTCTATATACAATGCCAAATTTGACAGTACAAAGGATTCAAGCATAACTACGATTTAAAACAGGTATTTAAATTACATTGAATAGAAATACACATGCGATAATAATTTAAAACAGAATTTAAATAATTTAAAATAATGAGATCAAATATGATCAAAGATGTAACTTGCCTTGCTCAATTAGACGATGTTGTTTTCCTTAATAGGTCACCTAGTACTCACAAGTACTCTCTCCAAGTAGTCTATGTGTACAACCACGATGATCATATAGTCAAAATCAATCCTCTTATATGCTCTTCAAACGATGTCAAAATCCGACTCTCCGAAGTCATCGAAATCTATACACGAAAATAAGTTAAATTCAAATAACAACTCAAATGAACTCCAAATTAAATAATTTTGGTTTAGATAGCTAGATCTTGAATTTAGATAAATTTAGGAATTTGAATCGGCGAAATTGGAGTTCGGATGCAAAAGATATGGGCTTTGGAAGTTTAAACCCTAAAGAAAACCCTAAAAATGTTTTCCTGGATTTTTCCCGAATTAAATTTCTAAAGAAAAACCGATTAATGACGTCGGCTGACGTCAGCGGCTGAATTTTGAATTAATCGGCTGAATTATTTTTCTAAAGAAAAATGATTTCTTCCACTAACATATGGCCCAGGTCTTTGGACTAGGTCCACAAATGAAGCTTGGTCCATGGTGGACCGGGCGTGCAGGACTGCGTGGCTTGCCACGCAGCAGCCACGTGGGCTGCCACATGGCAGCCACGCACACAAAAACGCCTGGGTGGCGCACGAGTGGCAGTGACATGGCACCGCCACGTCTTGCCGGCGGGTGGTGGCGCACGGAGGCCAATGAACCGGCAAACGGTGGCGCGGCTGCCGGCGGTGAGGTGCTAGGAAGGGAGAGAGGTGATGGGGAGCATGGTGCTTACCGCGGCGGTGCAAGAGCGTGAGAGGAGCGGCGACGGCGAGCAGAACAGCGGCGGCGAGATCGGGTCCACGGCGGCAAGGTGATTCAGGCGGTGCTCCGGCGAGGGCAAGGTGCGCACCGGGTCGGTGACGATGTGGCGAAGCCGATGGTGGCGGTTTCGGGGCCGGGGCATCGTCGATGGCGACGCTAGAGGCGACGAAGGGAGCTCGTGGCCGGCGGCGAAGATTGCGAAATCTGGCCAATAGAGAGCGAGGGAGGAGGAGTGGGTTGAGGGGTTTGGACGAGGAATGGATTGCGCCCCGCTCTCCCTTTATAGGGGCGGGGAGGGTGAGGAAGATCGTGCACGGCAATGGCGGCGGCGGCGGTTGTGCGCGTGGGCGAACCGGGCAAGATCGTGTGCGAAAAGAGAGGGATCGAGGGAGGAGTGGCGGCGACGTGAGGCGCGGGAGCAGTTGCGCGTGGCCACGTGAGGAGAGGAGGCGGGAAAAGCGACGGAGATGGAGCTGGAGCTCCCGTGGGCGCTAATGGTGGTGGCTCGGGCGCGATTGAGCGGAGAAGAAGGGTGCGGGGAGAAGAAGATAGGCGCGGGCCCACCTGTAAGAGAGGGAGGAGAGGGTGACGGGTGGGGCTGGGTGCGGGGGAGAGAGAGAGGGTGGAGCGGGCTGGTGTGGTGTGGGCCGAATTAGGCCGTGACGCAGCCGCGCGCGGAAAAGAAAATGGGCCGGTCAAGGTTTTGGCCCAAAGGCGGTTTGGGATTTTTAAATGATTTAGCATTTTAAATAACTCAGTTAAATCATTTTGGCTTTAGAAAATAGCAAATTAAATCCAAAAATTATGGAAAAATTTACAGAAATTCCCTTATTTATTTTGGATTTAATAAAATTATCTCCAGCTTAAAGTTGGCTTTTAATTTTGCAAATAAAATATTTTTGATTTTAAAATACCAAGGAAAAAGCTTTTAAAGTTCCAGAAAATTCTAGAAATTAATTAAAATTTTCCTTTTCAACTTTAAATCTAATAAAATCCCAGAAAACTCAATAATTTTTTTTTGACTTTTAAAATTTAAGAATTTCAAGAAAAGCAATTAAACTCTTTTAATATTTTCAGAAATTCCAACAAAATCATAACTTTATTAACTTTATTTCTGGTAACTAAACTTGGGATGTTACAGAACATCAAGTAGGGTTGAATTAAAGTTATGAAATCCTTTTTCAGATCAAGAACTTGTATACGAAACACTAGTACTTAATCGTACATTAGTTCAGTGGAAACAGGCAAGGCGTAGGAGATAGGAAATTAGGGATACTGTACCTGGTCCCTTGCAAACGCCTCGGCGCCACCGAAGGCGAGGTAGATGTGGGGCGTCTTGTCCATGACAAGCCTGGCGAGCGAGATGGCGTTGACGACTGTGGAGAACCCGGACACGGCGCCACACCTGTTGGTGTTGTCGTCCATTATGCAGGCCTCCATCTCCACCGTGCCGTCGGTCGTGAGCACGGAGCCCCTGCCGGCGTTGAAGTGCGGGCAGTTCTCCAGCTCCCTCACCTGCATGCCCCGAGATTACTAGCAGTCTGACAGTCTTTCAATCTAGGGGAGCAGAAATCATCATATGGTCGAGACACGACGGGGATCAGAGAATGAATCGACCAATCAAACGGGGCAACAGGGCGTGAGGTAGGGACGTACGACGAGCTCGACGACGTCGAGGCAGCGTGCGCGGGATGTCCCCGGCGCCGCCGTGCAGCGCGATCGCCCACCCCCACCCCCTCATCAAGTGGAGTAATCAAGCGAAGGAGTAGTACGTGACAAACAAAGCAATCCGCGCGAAAAGGCTGAAGAGCGCACGTCCGTCAGCCGCCGCGCCACCAACTAAACCGCTCCGGCGCTCCGACTTGGGCCTGGTAATGGATGAGAAACAATCCATTTCTAGCTCAATCCACAACAACACACTCCACTTTTTCAATCTTAACCAGACCAATTTGCACCCCTTAGGACCCAACCCAAACCAATCCACACAACAATTCAATTCAAACCAATCCAAACCATTTGCTTGATATGGGTTCAACCCACTTTCCCAACCCATTTTAGCCCATCTCTACCCCACTAGTTCAAGCATTCACGTTAGGCTCTAGCACACCAAAGATAACGTACTGGATATCTAATTATGTGCATTGCGCTTGGTGCCTACGTCTCCAACTAAGATTTTTTCATTGAAAACTAAAAGCGATATATTCCAAAAAAAAAATTCAATAAATATGGAAAACCGAGCTAAAATTTCATTTACAGAATTCAAAAAAATTATACAGATTAGAGAATTTCCAAAAATTTCAAAAAATTGTTAAAAAAACAAATACGAAAAAAAATCGGTGATTAAAAAACAAAAAAGTATACACAAATTAAGGTATATCTACAGGATTACATCAGGCTGCATCTTTATAATTCGTAATATCTAAAAGTTTTGAATAAACAACAATTACATTGACCGGAAACTCTTCTAAATAAAGTAGTTCTTCCTACGAAATCTTGATGCAACTTTTGCTTGACAATCTCACATCAAGACACAAAAATAGTCCTTTTAAAACATGGATGATGGTAAGAAAGGTCCAAGAACAGAGGAGCATGGAACTTGGAGTTGGAGCTATAGCAAACCATAACATTGTCACTGTTCATGCACATCATGGCACGTGGAGATTGTAAAAGTTAGCCTTGTCATAAAATCATGAAGCAGTTTAGATAACATTAAAAAAAGAAGCAATTTAGACAACTATCCTTATTGTTGACATGATGAGCAGGTATAGTAAGAAGAATGAGTAAGAAATTTACGATGTTTTAGCATACATATTAATCTACAATATGGTAGAAAAAACAACAGGAAAGGAAACAGATATAGAGCACTTCTAGTAAAAGATTCAACACCGGGCTTTTAGCATACATGTTAATCTGCAATATGGTGCTCAGTCATGCAAAGTTACATTGAATTCCTGGACATGGTTCCCATATGGGCCTGGCTATTAAGTACTTACTTGATGTAAGTAATCGACCCTATTACAAATTTTCTATTGCAAACACTGAGAAGTCAAGAAAAACACCAGAGTTCAAAATAATACTATGCAACTAGACTTGAAGTAACACAATGTCATTGCCTCATTGGCTCAACTAGGTATCACATAACATCAATCTCAAGTAGAACTACCATGCACAAGCAGAACAAGCACCTGTACAAGATTTCAGTTTTTTGAGTTACATATTTCAGCTTCGTGGCTTTGGCCGCACTCCATTTTCACCTGCACAAGGTAATACAAGTTGTTCATATAATTTTGCAATATATAGAAGCTCCAGAAGCAGAAGACAACCAAATCATGGGACCCCAAGTCCCCCGTCGGCAGATACAGATGAACAACTTACCGATTTTTTTGCTCATTGCCCTAACCTTCTTGCTTTGAAGAAACCGATATTATATTATACTGTACTACCCAAAATAAAATTCTATCAGAACATTACCACATTACTTCCATATTATTTTAACTTGAATATCAGTTACCTGATGGTGATTTTTATGCTAGACGTGCAGTTGTGCATTCAATAGGATTGTCTCCATGGCAAGTAGTATACAAAGGTATTGCTCTTTTCTCAATAAGAACTAAATGTAACCCAGAACACCATCAGGAACAAGCAATAACAAATAGAGGCAAGAAGGGTTACAGACAAAGATATTAACTAGGAAGCTAGGTACAGTTTCACGTTTTTTTATTTATTTATGTATATTCTATGTGTGTCGGAGTCCGACTGCACGCTCTTTCTGGGAGGCACTAGGCAGGCTCCATCCAGAACGGAAATCGGGAAATGGCGTCGTCACTGCCACGGCGTGGGTTGGTAGCAGTGCCGCGTGTCGTGTGGTGGACTGGACTCGTGAGAGATTCGGATCGCGCGCCGTTGGTTGCCTAGGAACCAGGCGTTGGGTCCGACCAAACCCGCGCATGGCATGGCCCGAGTCAAAACCCAACGCGAGTAGGACAGCATGGCCGGCGTGAAAATTCAGAAGTTTCACTCGAAAAACCACTTTCAGCTCAGAGGTTTGCAAATTTTCACCTGGTTGTTTCGCGGCTTTCGCACATTCTCGAGCCCCTCCCCTGTCGTGGTGGTCGCCCACAAAGCTCATTCAATATCTCTTTTGAAGTTTACGCATTGTAGCGCGGTATCAAATCAACCGTGATATTATCAATCAAGAACCGGTAATATTATCAATCAAGAACCGGTTAACTGCACACATTATAAAAAACGTCCGGTGTGTGCTAAACAAAATTATCTCTGGACAACAATTGTTCTTACATACATGATTTGCATACACGAGAGCTAGGAGACAAAACGATTTCACCAATTGGCGGATGTCTGTTGGATCTGAATCCAGCGTTGAACCGTCGGACAAACACTTGAGCAAACAAGCGCCGTTGGATCACCATCCCACTCCCAAATCAGGCTGTACCGCTAATATGCACAGAAAGTGTTTTAATTTGTCACTGAAAATGATGTCACTAGATTTCAAGGTTCTAAAAATTACTCCTAGGCAGCAGCCGGCCGCCACCACTTCGAGGCAATTTGCCGGCTAGGAGGGCGGGCCGCCTAGGAGTGGCTAGACGGCCGGGGCAATGTTCGGTGGCGACGAGGTGGGCGACATGTCCCGTTGCCGATCGAGGTCGTTGCTGTTGCTCCAGCCATCCTCGCCGCCGAATCGAGCCTGCGTCATCCATCTATTCCATTGATGCGAAGTATGGGCCGCCCTCCCTCTGCTCCCCGTGTCCCGCGCCTCCCTCCCTCTGCTCCCACGCCACCCTTCCTCTTCTCCCGCCCACGCACTACCCTCCCTATGCTCCCGCGCCGCCCTCCCTCCGCGCTGCTGCTCTGCTTCTCCGCCTCCTCTGCTCTGCATCGTAGTCAAGTCGTTGCCTAGGCACTAGGCACCGGGCTACGGTCCACCTAGCGTCTAGCGATTTCTTGAATCTGGCTAGATTTGTCATAAAAATGATTTTATATCATTATATTTTTAATAATTTCTACTAACATATATTTAGAAAAGTAATAGTCAAATGTGTGCATTGGGGCAGTACCGATGTAAAAAATGTCAGGAAAAAATAATAGAGGTAGTAGTATTTTTTTATTCAAAATATCGTTGTTGATTTGGTAATGCGAGACAATGTGTAAGCTTATTAAATATGCATGGAGTAGAGTGGAGTTACTACAGCTTAGGCCACCAGAATTAAGGGCTCAAAAACTTCCTAGACAACCTTGCTGAAAGCCCGAGGCTCCAGCCTCCAGAATTGCAATGAATAAATCTCCAGTTACTCCTTGTTATGAACCTTAGTTCATATGGAAGCATCCAAGTTGGAAATGATCTTTTGTTGCTTGTGCAAGGATTAGCACCCTTTAATTCACAAGAACACACATACTGGACTTCACGACCACCAAGCGAAACCCTATCACGCTCCTAATTCCCAGCGGAAAGGTTGAACGATCTTGATTATTGAAGAACTCCCGATTCCTCTCATGAACATAGTTCAGCCATGCGTGAAGAACAAGAGCAAAAACTTCAATCTGTTATTTCTGAAAATAAAGTGGTCTAAAGAAAACAATGGGGAGGGTGCCATGACTTTATGGGCGCCCCTCCTAACCCTCACGCATGCACATACTTCGGTCTAAGGCCGGCTCGGCTTAAGGCCGACTCCTAATTCGTTCGGTTAAAGAATTCGAGTTGGATTCCACCTCGGTATTGTTCACATCATGTATTGTTTATGCCTTGGGCCTCCACGCGGTTTGGTCTTGCGCCATGTACTTGTGAGACCCTGGTTTATTAAACTTGTAATACTTAACCTTCCACTGGTTCTAGTATCACAAATAGAATAACTCGCGTCTCGATGGATATGTGCTTCCCAGAAAATGCAGCACACATACATCATACCAAAGCGTGCATCAATTCCATACACATAATATAACAAGTCTACCAAAAGAAATACATAATATAAGTTATTACAACACAGCCGACCGGCCAAATGACAAGAGTATCAAAAGTAACAGCGGAAGCAAAAGTTACCATAAGATGGCTTAAACCAAAAGACGACCGGTTAGCCACATAACACCACAGGGCAACCGACCGGGCCGCCAAGCTAATCGCCCCCCACACTGCCACAGCACAACTCACAGAAATGAGGTCCATCGGACTCATTCCCTTCCTCTGCACACAACAAGCAATGCGGTGAGTACAATAATGTACTGCAAGACTTACGAGTAACAAGCCTATACATAGCTACATGAAAGTCAGATCAAAGGAATGTGGTTATATGGTTCTTTGGACGCACAAAGCAAGTTTCATTTGCAATAATGTAATAGGTTGAAAGCAATTTAACAAATCAGTTTTACTTATTGAAATAACAGCGAGTAACAATATTTAAAGGTAACCACCTGGAAGTGACTAACCCATTAGCCACCACAAATAGCATGAATCCCTGATTCATACCACCCATCAAGTTTTAATTTTTAAAAGGTTGTAGTCTAACTCTTGAAAAGCTTATCCAAGCGTGTCCATAACTTAGGACGAGGCTATTCGAATAGTTTGTAATCCCTGCAGGGGTGTACCAATGTACCCACACTTCAGACCGCCTTTTTGCCAAGCTATTAAGCACACTTCCTTTGATATGTCGGCACGGCTAAGTCCTACGAACCCTTTCCAACGGAATATGCTAATCAAGAGACGCACGTATGGGGGTTAATCCTTAGTGATCTGCCGACGAAATATGGATCACAAGGACCCATACGTGGAGCAGATACACCGCCTCGTGGTGCTCCTCTCCCACAACGTGTCCATGTTGCATATAATTAAATATGCAACCCACCACGCGACTCATTAATTAACACACCCCAAAGTACTCAGCTAAGAGAGGTCCCATATCCTCTAGTGTGGTTAGCACACAGAATGCTCGGATAACGATACTCACAAGTAGTTCGGTCCTTAATTGACCGGGCACCATTCCATTCACACCCAAAAGATCACACCATCTTACCATTGTGCCCAAGTCTAAATTGTTTTTATTTTCAGTTTTAGTTTTGCAATTTAGACATAGCACAAGGCTGAAATATCTGATTATAACAGTTTGTGTGATCAAGGTTATCGACAAGTCGATAACGCCCATTTCTACCGATAGCTAAGCATGGCTAAGCATAATGACACGTAACTACTAAGTGACAAGGGTC
This sequence comes from Ampelocalamus luodianensis, assembly GCA_036346255.1. Taxonomy (NCBI): domain Eukaryota; kingdom Viridiplantae; phylum Streptophyta; class Magnoliopsida; order Poales; family Poaceae; genus Ampelocalamus; species Ampelocalamus luodianensis. The sequence goes on from CM070621.1 coordinate 75,015,299, forward strand.
CATCCAATAACCCAAAATCACAGACAAGTAACCTAGGCTCGATAGTAGAGGAATCAACATTTTCTCCGATAATGCAACTCTTCGGGCCAACTATCGACAATAGTTTAAAACAACATAGCAATGCATACATAGAATTTGCAAACAACATATTAGAATTTGAAAATAGTAGGAATAATATGATCAAATGTTGCTACATCTGCTTGCCTTGCTGGAGTGCAGGATCTGATGGCTGTGGCTCAGAATCAATAACAATATTGTCTTCGGAACCTAACGCGAAAATGCGATAAACCAATAAGAGCGAAGAACACCAAATAAACTCCAACAGCAAAAGACACCCAATTCTAATGAAATTTATACAGCAGGTAGAGAATGATTTTAGATAATTTTAGGAACAAAAATCATACAATTTGGACTTAACATGCAAAAGATATGGACAAAATACTCTTTCTCAGCCTAAAATCAAACTAATTAATTATTAAGTGCTGTTCATGGCAAAATTTTCCGGAATGATCTAAGGTCCAAAATTTTTATAGCAGGTAGATTATGACATCCTAATAACAGCAAAGTTGAGTTTACTAAATTTGGAGTTATACACATTTGCTTATGATTTTTCTAAGCTTTGAATCTAATGCAAGTTACTTTACAGAATTATGAACATGCTCAAAACTTATTCCATATGAAAGTACACTAACAGACGAGTTTAACAAAAATTGATTTTGCCCAAATTGGATTTATACAGAAAAATATATGTATTTTTCAAGTTTAAATCTATCTCTGGAATATTCAAAGTGACAGAAATCAAGTTATTTCTAGTTACACAATTTTACTCACATCAAATATGCCTAATTCCATTTTTATAATAAACTTAAGTGATAGCAGAATTTATTACAGTTGGAATTACCTAAAAAGGGTTTAAAATGAATTTGTTATGAATTTCTAAAGTTTTTATACCATTTTCAGTTGTGAAATAATTACTTACCCAAATACAGACAAACCTAATCCACAGAATAAGACGTGGACACTTATCAACCCTCGATCCAAAATCCTACGGCTCACGCGCGCCGAGAATAGCGCACGCGCGCAACACCTAACAGAAGCTCACCGTTGGATCAAGATCCAACGGCTCACTTGAGGGAAGGCATCCGGACGGTGCGGTTGCTTGGGCCAATCACAGCCGCAGATCTGCAGATGGACGGTCCAGAGCATACCATCAGTCGGATGGTCCGAATGCACACGGGATCTCAGCCGTTGATCACAAGATCGATGGTCAAGAATGATTGAGGCAACCGGAGGGTCCGAATGCACTCTAGATCTGGGCCGTTGATCACGGGATCGACGGTCCACGATCAACCAAGCGCTACGCACGGGGTTTAAGTGCGCGGAGAGGATTTTAAAGAGGACCCACATGTCAGAGAGACAGAGGGACAATTAAGACAGCGATTAATTACCAGGAACCAATGATTAGTGATTAACTAGCAATTAATGCGTCCTAACGACAGGCACAGATGTGATTTAAGAGACTGGAGGGCCCGCATGTCAGAGACCCAAAAGTGAATTTCCGACAGCGAACACCCCGACACATTAATTAACCAATAATTAGTCATTAATGATGTCGGAACAGCACGGAGTTGTGCCAGAGGATGATTTAAGGATGTTGGGCCCACTGGTCAGTGACTCAACGACATAGACTAAGACACCATTAATGAACTAATGATTAGCAATCACAGAGCAATTAATATGCCTTAACCAAATGACGAAAACGGGAGTTCTTGCCGGCAAACTACCGAGGAACTTCCACGGCTTGTCGCCGGCGACACTGGCCGCGGCGGCACCGAACAAGGACTAAAATGGAATCGCAATAGCACTACGAACCTAATGGTGGCATTCTCGCCGGCGGTGAGAGACCAGAACACCGGCTAGCCGGAAAAACGAAAATAGAGCTCTACTGCTAAACACGAAAATAGCAAAAAGCTCCGCTGCAGTCCAAAGAAGCGGGTGCCAGAGCCTCTAGGGACTAATAAGAAGCTACCTTGATGAAGAGAAGCTTCAAAGATGGCTGGAGAAGCTGGTCCACAGTGGAGGCTCGCCGGACTTGGAGAAGAAAGGTTGAAAATGGCACCCTGAGCCAAATGAGTGATTTCAAAGCATCAATATAGCTTCATTATGGTCCACAGAAGCTACATGAGCAAGTAATTTAAAAATGGAGCACTCACCTGAGCTGAGGAAGAAGATGATCAATTTCAGCCGAATTTGAACAAACCCCAAATTGGACAATTCCTGAGAATCAAATCCAACATAAAGTGAGGGGAAATGCTCAAGATAGTAAGGAGATAAGAATAGGGTAAAGAAACGTGAAGGAGAACCACTGGAACACCAAGAACACCAGTGGAGCTCTTCGGGTCAATAATGGCGACCTGCCATTTTTGAGGTGTTGAGCTCCCCAATTGAAATGAGAGCTTGAGTGTGGTGTAAAGAGAGACCAGGAAGTGTGCTAGGTGCTTAAAAAGCTTTGAAGGCATTAGGGTTTGGACCTAAAGCTTTTCGGGCGGCAAAGCACAAAGCACCAGACGCGGCCGACAAGGAAAAAGTTAGTAGATGTGCATTAGGGCATGGCACGGCCGAATGTGTCTCCCACGACCCTTATCGCGACTAGGCGCGTAGGAAGCACGATTTGACATCGCCATCACTACCCTACTGCTCATGCACGGCTAGAGGTTGAAGATGACCAGAGGAGAAGCTCGGGCGATCCTGAGCCCTATGATTTAAATTGGACGGCTGAGATTACGCCACGCCTCTGAGGTTTAAAACACAACAAAGGAGATCGCAAGCCCTAGGATTAGAAATGAACGGCTCAGATTGCCCCACGTCGCGAACGTGGTTTACAACAGAGGGACAAGCGAGCGTTGGATTTTAATCCAATGGCTCCGATTCAAACCAACAACCGGAGGGTCCGATCGTTTCAGAGGATCTGGACGGTTAGATGGAAATCCAACGGTTCAAATTTAACAATAGAACGGAAGGTCCGAATGTTTAAAAGCACAAGGGCCGCGCGATTAAGATCCAACGGTTGCGATTTGACGTGCGATTTTAAAAGAGAGACTCGGTGCGGTTAGTTGACTGGACCGAGTCGATTGGCTCGAGCCCGAGTCTGACTCGAACCCAAAGCACAGTGAATTTAGGTTTTGACTTTCCAATTAGAACAGAGACTTTGGAGGATTTATTTGAGATAGCAAAACAACTCCAAAAATTATGAAATTTTTACAGGAGCTTGCTAACTCGGATATTAACCTTGTGTAAAATTTTCAGAGGTTTTTATACTGTGAATAAATCTCCAAAAATTCTGCAAGGCTCTGATTTCAGGTTTGACTGAAAGTCAAATAAGTTTGACTGCCCCCTAAAAATATTCAAACAATTTCTAAAAATTGTGAAATTTTTCAGAGGGTCCACATACCATCACAGAAACTTAGAAAAAATATTTCCCAATGATGATCACAATATTTGACAAGATTTTTTTTGGGATATCATAGTTTGGATGAAATAGACTTGTGACATTGTATTTCCATAATCCCTTGTACAAGAATTGTTTGGTACAACAGGAAATACATGATGTAAGAAAAAGTTTTAATTCTTAGCCATTTTCTTACATTTGAAACATAAGTCCAATAATGGGATGTTACAGTACTACAGGCCTTCTCCACCGCATGGGCTTCTTTCTCCAAGTCTTCGGCCGCTTGGGCTTTCCCCTTTTCAGTCGCATGGGCCACCTTCTCTCCTTCTTGGCCACATGAAGTATCTTCTCTTGATCTCCCATGGTTCTCCTCCATCGCTTTGGCTCTGGCCTCCCTCCCCTCTCTCGGTTCCAAAGTCTTCATGATGTTCAGACATGAGAATGCACAAAGTGTTTGCATGAGGTAATATCTAATTCTCATAAAAAACAATAGGAAACTCATTAAGAAACAAAAACACATGTTGGTTTAGAAGCTTAGCTCTTGCTCTAATCATTGGACCTTTTGGTGTTTCATCAACAACCTCATGCACACTTGGAGAGTTGGAGGATGTAGTAGTAGTAGGAATGTCCTCATCAAAGTCACTATAGAAGTCACTGGAGCCACTGGAGCTCAGGAGATGGAGGAGTCATGGGCGAGTGTGGGGGAGGAGAGGGAGGAGTCGCGGGCGAGCGGACCGATGGTGACGCCCAGGTCAGGAGAGCAGTAGGGAGAAGGGGATTGAATCACGTCTGCGACGGGGGAGGGAGGTGGCCGAGTATAGCTTAGAAGGGAGGATCGAGCACGGGGGAGGAGAGGGAGGAGGTGTGGGCAAGTGGAGCAGCGGTGGCGCCTAGGTTAGGAGAGTGGTAGGAAGAAGGGTATGGAAGGGATCGAGGAGGAGACGGGGAGGAGTCAAGGTGAGGATGGCATGTGGGAGGCAGTAGGAGATGGAGAGGAGGTGAAGGCGAGAGCGGCACATGGGGGTGGTAGGAGATGGGGAGGCAGTGAGGAGAGGGCAACGCGCAGGGGTGGGGATAGAGACAGCGTGGACGAGAGTGGCGCTTGGGGACGGGAGGAGATGGGGAGGAGGTGACGTGAGGGCGTGCAACACGCGAGGGATGGGGCGGAGATGACGAGGGTGAGGACGAGGGCAGGAGCGACAAATGGGCGGCGGGAGGAGATGGGGAGGAGGCGAGGCGAGGCGAGGGCAGCGCATGGGGGTGGGGGTGGAGATGGCGAGGTGAGGCCAAGGGGGAGGAGGCAGTGAGCTCTGTGGGGGGATCAGGAAGGGTAACCCTAGGGTAGGGATGCGAATATGGGACGGACAGATCTAGACCATCCGCAGAAAACCTACGATCGAACGGCTCTGTACACACCTGATCCCAGACGTACGATGGCGATCCGACGACCGACGACCACTAAGATGGGGACTTCGATGCCAATTCGATAAATGTAGTGGCCATTTCGTGAAAATAGAGACGTGGACGCCCTTAGAGGCTGGTGATCTCTTCCCTTATTAGAAATAGAATATGCGCTACAAAGTATAATAACAAAGATTATTTTACTTCCGTAATCGAGGATATCAACCTTTTTCTATGAAAAATGATTCCCCAAATTGATGGTAATTTGACTATCAAAGTAATTAGGACTATTAATTTAAATTAAAGGGTTATCACTTATTAGTGATCTCCACTACTTCTTGGGTATCTCGATTACTCGGTCATGTTAGGGTATTTTTTTCTCAACATCAGTACTCATCATACCTTCCTCAGCGTGCTAGCATGGCCGAATGTCACCCCTCGACGACTCCAGTTGACACAAAGGCCAAACTATTTGCCTCCGATGGTTCTCGGGTCACTGACCCGACACACTACCAGAGTTTGGCAGGTGCTCTATGCCCTTCAGCAGGTGTGCTTTTATATGCACGATCCCCATGAGCCTCATCTTGCTTTTGTCAAACGGATTCTCTGTTATGTTAAATGCACTTTGGATCATGGACTTCAATTGCAGATCTCCCTGGTGTCCACTCTTACCACATACTCTGATGCAGATTGGGCAGGATGCCCAGACTCGTGATGCTTCACTTCTGGATATTGTGTCATTTTCGGTGACAACCTCATCTCCTAGTCGTCCAAGCGCCAGAATACCGTTTCATACTTCAGTATGGAAGCCGAGTACCATGGGGTTGCACATGTAGTCGCTCAGTGTTGTTGGCTTCAATAGCTTCTTTAGGAGCTTCACCACCCTCTCACCTCTACGACCATGTTATACTGTGATAATTTAAGTGCAATGTACATGTCATCCAACCCTATATAGCACGCTGGACAAAGAACATTGAGATCGATATCTACTTTGTCCGTGAGAAGGTCTCCCTTGGCCAAGTTTGGGTTTCACCTGTACCATCCACCCTTCTGTTTGCTGACATCATGACGAAAGGGCTCCCGACACAATTATTCTAGGATTTTCGGTCCAGTCTATGCGTTTGGAACCCCCACAATTCGACTGGGGGGTTGGTAGCGCATGCTATTTCTTCCATGTACAAGTTGTATAGAGATACTCTAGGGATACCAACCTTATCTTCCCTGAATTTTTTGCTAATACGACACTTTTTCATCATGTATTTGCACAATTGACCACGAGTCAACCGTATTTGCAAATATGGCACCGTTGGTGCACAACCATGGTGTGCCAATACCGGAGCTGTTGCCACGTACTGTTAACACATGGCCACCATGCGCCAACGCCGGAGCCGCCACGTGCCTCCGGTCTCCCCACAGCCCGCCACGTCGGCCGTTGGCGCACGGTGAGTGTTCGCCAACCGTTGGCGCACAGTGACCATGCACCAATGGCCCTTGGCCCACCACGTGTCCTAGGTTAGGTTAGGGTTAGCGTGCGTTAGGGTTAGGGTTAGGCTAAAATTGGTAAGAATTTTAAAATATAGCAAATGAGTTCAAAAAATTATAAATTTTTTTGTGGAGCCTCCCGACACCGTGTACTTGCTTGTATAAATTTTCATAATTTTATTTGTTCAGAATTTTTATCGTTATTTCGTATAAGTGTCATGTTTGTACGAATTTGTAAATTTAGAAAATGAGCTCCAAAAATTATGAATTTCATTTTGAAGGCTCCTCATGCATTGGACTTGATTGTGTAATATTTCGGCAATTTTATATGTGTTTTGGTATTGTCTCAAAAATTTAGGATTTAGAACGCGAAAATTTCGATTTTAGGTTTCGAAAATTAGGGTTTCATGATTTTGTGTGACTTAGAATGTATAGAAAAAAAGATGTATTGCAACTCCATTGGAGATGTTGATATACAATATAGCAACACACATAACAACCAAAATACACGTACAAATATAGCAAAACAAAATCGCATAACACACGATACTATATGGCTCACTCATCTGAGCCACTACTCTTTGCCTGCTGCGGTTGTGTTCATGTGCGTGACCTTGTTTTGCGCCGAGCATGACCCGTGGAATACGTCCACTAGTTCGGAGAGCGCGTGTTGGTTCGGAGAGGGTACAGAGACCGTTGAGGCGGAGGTGGACCAGTAGGCTGACTCTGGAGCAGAGTCTGGTAGGCGTACATGTCGTCTCGATGAGCCATGCCGACCTGGGGGACACCTCCGAAGAATTCATCCACGACGGACTCAAAAAATTCACTCCCGAGGTACGATGCATGCAACTCCGGTTGCACGGATGAGCTCTGCCCTTGGAGGTACGGGGTGCCAGCCAACTCGGAGGAGTTTTGCCCTTGAACGTACGGTGGGACAGCGAACTTGGAGGAGCTCTGCCCAGCGTACGCTCCAAATCCTCGCTGCCACTGTCCATACCTTGGCGCCGTGTACTGCTCTCTGGCAGGAGCTGGGAGGCCCATATCGTCATTTTAAGTCGATGTGAACTGGCCGTCACCCCCACGCCGTCACCCCCACAGCCAACCGAAGGCTGCAAGACGGAACAATGTTAGTACAAATAAACACTTTGGAAGTAAACTAAGAACCTTGTACCTCCCGGATGTGCAGTGCAGATGACCGAGGGGGAGCGCCAGTCTGTGTACTAGGTGCGGACGGCAGAAGTGATTCATCCCGACGGACCTACGACGGGAGAACGACATGATGTTAGCAGAACGTAAGGCATAACCAAAAAAACTGAACGTAGATTTGTACATAGTGACTTACCTGCACGTCGGCCCGCGGATGACCGACGAGGAACGCTACGATGCCTGCCTGACTCGCTAGGCCGTGATGACCTAGCGGGTGAGCACGGCCCCCACTTGGTGCCTGATGCATAGGACGTCATCCGTCGAACAACTGCAACTCAAGTTCTTTATTAGCTTCTTCAACTGCGCTGAGATGTACTTCAAATTTTTTTGATAGCCCACCGGTGTTGTGTCTGGTCTGCCAATGGCATCCTCCGATGCACTGTAGATGCGCTGCGCCTACTCCAACTGTAGTGACATACATAACAGGTTCATTAACGAAGAGTACAAATATAATCAATGACCAGACTAGAGGTTGTAAGTATCTTACGGCGTCGTCACACCGCAAAGCGATGTGACAATCGAACGAGCAGTGGAGGCTCTGGTGGTGCATCTCCTCTGTCACCGGCTCTGGGCGCTCCGGTGGAGGAATGGTGAGTCTTGCACGCGTCCGTGGCACGTACCATTCCAATGGACACGTCCTCTCTGGACCGGTGGACGTATTCCATGGGTCATGCTCGGTGCAAAATAAGGCCGCGCACGCGGACACAACCGCAATATGTAGAGAGTAGTGACCCAGATGAGTGAGCCATATAATATCGCGTGTTATACGATTTTATTTTGTTATATTTGTACGCATATTTTAGTTGTTATGTGTGTTGCCATATTATATATCGACATGTCTAATGGAGTTGCAATGCAGCTTTTTTCTTTACATTTCAAGTCACATGAAATCACGAAACCCTAATTTCTGAAATCTAAAATCAAAATGTTTGCGATCTAAATCCTAAATTTTTGAGACAATAACAAAACATATATAAAATTGCCAAAATATTACACAATCAAGCCCACTACGTGAGGAGCTTTCAAAATAAAATTTATAATTTTTGGAGCTCATTTTCTACATTTACAAATTCGTACAAACAAGACACTTATACAAAATAACGATAAAAATTCCGAATGAATAAAATTATAAAAAATTTACACAAGCAAGTGCACGGTGTTGGGAGGCTCCATAAAAAAATTCATAATTTTTGAACTAATTTGCTATATTTTAAAATTCTTACCAATTTTAGCCTAACCCCTAACCCTAACTAACCCTAACCTAACCTAGGACACGTGGCGGGCCGAGGGTCGTTGGCACACAGTCACCGTGAGCCAATGGTTGGTGCAAGCTCACCGTGTGCCAACGGCCGACGTGGCGGGGAGGCCGGAGGCACGTGGTAGCAGCTCCGGCATTGGCGCACGGTGGCCGTGCGCTAACGGTACATGGCAACAGCTCCGGCATTGGCGCACGGTGGCCGTGCGCCAACGGTTTCATATTTGCAAATACCATTGGCTCGTGGTCAATTGTGCAAATACGTGATGAAAAGGTGTTGTATTAGCAAAAAATTCACCTTCCCTTGTATAGAATATTTGATTAGTTGTATTCGGTTAGCATCTGATTGTATTCACTATTGCCCATCCGGCAATCTATATAACGGTTGGTTTGGCCCGATTGTACTGTGAGCCAGATTTCCTCCCAAACATCATACTCTTTCAGTTTCTACAAAAAATTTGCACTTCAAACGGGTCATTGTGTTTTAATGTCATTTAAGAATACATGTAGTAGACATTTAAAAACTTTTATCTTTAATATACATAAAATTATTTGATTTCTTCATGTGAAAATAATATTACTATATCTGTCTTAAACAAAACTTTGACATCACTATATTTTTAATATTTTTTATTAACATATACTCGTAATTAGAAAAAAGTAATGGTAAATGTGTGTATTGGAGACCATATCAATGTCTAAAATAACAAGTAAAAAAGAATAGTGGTAGTATGTATACATTTTGAGAAACTCTTAAGATTAATTTGATATTATAATACATGAAATTTGAAACTTTGAATACGGTGATTTGAATTCAAATTTTGAAAGTTTAAAAAATTCAACTGTAAAAACGAGAATATGCACAAGGAACTACGTAATCTTTGATTAACAGTGACTTTCAACTCATGATATCAACCGCCACAAAGGCTGTGCCTTAACCACTATGCCAAACAAGTATCGCCAAAATCTTCAGCTTTTAAAATATGCGCTACAAAGTACAATAACAAAGATTATTAAGCTGACTAAAGCTTAATGTTGAGTCAAGACAATGACAGCAAGCAACTAAACTTAACTAGTAACACATCATTCCCATCAAGAGAACAAACAACTCGACGATTGCTGCAGACGAATGGTCATGCTTGCATCGCATGCTTACCTCACCACTCAGCAAGCTGATTGAAACATGAACGGCTAAAAACTGTGGTCCGATCCCCTGGATTTTCTGAACATTGCCTACAGCCTACTGCATGCAAAATTGTGACCTGGAATCTAGCAAAATTTCTCCGCACATGCACGGCAGTGTCCATGAAGCATTCTTTCGAAGAGGGGGGGGGGGGATCTTTTCTAGAGAAAGGAGAAAGGATACACCCATCTTTTACCATGTAGTTTTAAAAGAGGGGGAAAATCTTTACCATGTAGTTTTGAAAGATTCAGTAACAGTTGGTGTCTGAGTTCAAAATGAAGTCCTCATCCAGAGAGAGCTAGCAAGGATGATACTGGAAAAATAATACTAAGGAAAGAAGCAAGCATCACAGCTGGAGGGTTGAAATATGCAGGCAGACCAGACTGCACTCGCAAACAGCCAGGTGCAGCTCTTCTTTGGCCTGGTTTCGCAACTTAAGTTACTATATCCCCGTTACATGAGAGGAGTCTTCCACGGTCAGTTGATTAGTATCACAGGTGCTGAGCTAGCCAACCCAAGTTTGAATTATCCATTCTTAAATACGTTGTGTGGGGGAATAAGCCTTATCCTCCACACTAGCGTTTATATCCATTACATGACAATGCACTAGTTAGTTTGTAGATAGGGATTAGGAGAAGACGTAGCATGGATGAGTGCATGCATGTAAGCTGGATCAGGTTCACATCCACTCGCTGCACTGATGCACCATTTGCCAAATAGTTTTACTGGTCTAACTAACTCACCGCACACAACTTAACATGGCGGTTAGCAAGACTAATCAAGCAAGAGAAGAACCTGAACAAATTTTTTCCAAAGCGAACGTTCATGCATGCTTCATGCCAAAATTAAATCACAGGTTTTGGTGAGGAGAAGATAGATCTGCTAGAATTCCCCAATGGTAAGAGTGAAAGATAGGAATTACTCTTCAATATCTTGCTCTTGTCATTTCAGGTGTGGACTCCATGGTGATACGAATCTAGGTGGCTAGAGAGGGGTCTTATTATTAACATTCCAAAGTATCAGCAGAAAGATTGTCCCTTTTGCCACCACTGGTCGATGCAATTGTTTTCAATCCCTGCTCAAGTCTATGCTGATTGCTTCCCAACCTTTTTTGACAGCGATACATCACTGTCGATTATGTATCCGGATTCTTTACAGTACTGCAGAAAGGCCACCATGCAAACAGTGTTTCACAAGAGTGTGAATAATACGCTGGCGTAGTACTATAGAAAAGTTCTGTAGCAAATCGGTGTAGCAAAAAAATTGTATCACTTGATCTCAACCTTTGCTTTATGATCGAACAGTGGAGATCGCTCTTAATGCTCTTCAGAGGATCCCAATCCATCTATTATTCATGTGAAACTTGAAAGTACACCAATAAGGTTTTCGTTTGACACTTGTCTTGGCTCGGCTGACCGATCACCCTTGAAGGACTCTGTATACTAGATTTTTTTTTTAAAAAAATAGAGTAGTAATACTATTTTTTTAATTTTACAGGAATAATCCTCTATCGCTCAACCGTTGGACGACGTGCACAAGTCGCTCAACCGTTGAACGACTTGTACACTTGTCGTCTAACAGTCTACAATGCATGCCCTGCTAGCTGAGCAACTTGTACACTTGGACCAACCGTTGAGCGGCAAGTGTACAAGTCGCTCAATAGTTAAGCTACAAGTGTCAAGTCGCTCAACGGTTAAGCTATAAGTGCTAGTCGCCCAACGGTTAAGCAATAGAGGATTATTCCTATAAAATAAAAAAAGGAGTATTATTACTGTATTTTGAAATAAAAAATAGATTATTTTAAAAAAATCCTATATACTAGATCACCTGTTGATTGACGTGCCTATGTAGGTTGATTGAAATATCATTTTTCATGTTCATGGCTCGAGTTCCCGTATATGCAGTTGCGTAATTTTTTTTAATAATATATTTTTTAAAATTGAATTACAAAAATAAATATTTGTTTAATAAAATTATAAAAATGAGCTTCTGTCGCTATTTCAACTAGCGATAGGCCCTTGTCGCCACTTCGATTAGCGACAGGAGTCTTGTCACCCAACAAACAATGTTAAATGTCTCTGTAGCCATTTGGAATGGCGACAAAGATTAAATCGCCATTTGAAATGGCGATAAGTTCATGTCGCCAAACCAAATAGCGACGGGAGCTGGGTTTGTTTTGCAGAAATAAATGAAATATATTTATATTTATAATTGAGAGAATACAACTTCAAAAATTTTAGGATTTTACAGCTTGTAGTGCTTATAGAAGTTTGAGTTTGTTAACTGCATGGATAAACCCCATTATATGTTAATTGCACTCGAGCTGTTGTTACCGAGTGTAGTGTTCGCACAACCAAATATTTTTGAAAAAGAGAATGAAATATTAGGTAAAGAACAACTACGGAATTTAATTCAAAATATGGCATTTCAACTGCGAATTACATGGCGCAGGGGGTTTGGTTACGTGCATTTGTTTGTCCTACTACTCTTACGGTCGAAACAACAACATGCATGAATCATCAACCCAATCTACACGTAAGATACATACACACCTTTTGGAATCGAAAAAAACCGAAGGATAAGAAATAAGTCAGTCTTGAGGACCCATCAGTACCTTGCCCTTGTTTGCTGTCGACCTACAGGCATGGCCAGTCCCGAATGCAACCCTGTACTGGGCTTCCATGATCTCCTCGGGTATAATCACCCACTTAGTAGGAGTATCGAGAGGTCGGCCAATCCCTGATGGGACCATGGGTACCTTCCCCATGTCCGCCGCGCGCTCGGCCCAGTCGTCCTCAGCGTGCTGTTCATGGGCTCCATCGGTGCATTGTTTTTTCTGCTCTTGGGTATGTAAGGTTTCCAGCGATGGAAGACCTTGGGTGGCAGCACGTAGTTGAGCATGTGCTTCTGCTCAATGAATGCCCTACCATACTTGTCTGGGCCGTTGATCCATCGGAAGAAAAAGCAATGCTCCTCCGGTTACCATTATGCACGGATGAAGTTAACGATATGTGAAATGCAACGTACAATGTGAAAAAACAATGTGTGTGTGAGATTCTCTTACGTGGATATCGAAGCAGGTGTAGTACGCCCGGGCGACGATCACCGGGTGTATGAATTGAATGATGTGCGTTGGGTTACCGCAGTCACATTGCGGGAGTGAAAACTCCGGTGGTACAGGAGCATCCTTCACCGTACGATCTGGGTAGTTTCCCACCTTCTAATTTCATCGCTGACCATGTGGTGCAGGCCACCAGTGTCCATATGCAGCTGAAGCCAGGCCTCAGTGTGACAGTGGCCAATGGAGACCGTGTCACCAGCCTAGGCGTCTGCCGTGCTATGGCCATTCTCATCGGAAAGGAGGCGTTTCCCTTGGATTGCTATGCCATGCCATTGGACGGATTTGATGTTGTCTTAGGGGTTCAGTGGCTTGGTACTCTTGGACCGATCACATGGGACTTCTCTTGCATGACCATGGCCTTTGCTCATGTTGGACGCAAGGTGATCTGGCATGGCCTTCCAATGGAGCCTCAGTCGGCCAGATTACTTGCGTGTACCGGCACCAGCTTGATGGATGAGCTACTCGAGGAATTCAGCAGCCTTTTTACCGAACCACATGGACTGCCGCCTGTTAGGGACCACTATCATTGCATCCATCTGAAGCATGGCACTGATGCCATTGCCGTCTGGCCAAAGCACTACGCACAATTGCAGAAGGACAAACTTGAAACACAATGTGCCGAGATGCTTTAACAAGGGACTATTCGCCACAGTACTTCGACCTTTTCTTCTCACATGTTACTCATAAAAAAGGTGCATGGTTCTTGGCACTTTTGTGTCGACTACTGTGCTTTCAATGACCACACAATCAAGGATAAATTTCTGATTCCGGTTGTCGAGGAATTACTTGATGAACTCCGTGGTGCTAAATTTTTTACTAAGCTTGACTTGTGATCTGGCTATCATCAAGTCCTGATGCACCCAGCCAATGTGAAGAAGACGGCGTTCTGCACTCACTAAGGGTTTTTTGAGTTCCTCATTATCCCGTTCGGCCTCACCAATGCGCCAACCATGTTTCACGCCCTGATGAACTCTATCCTCCATACATTCCTTTGGCATTTTGTATTGGTCTTCTTTGATGATATCATCATCTATAGTCCATCCTGGTCTGAGCACCTTCGTCATGTCCGTGCAGTCCTTCGTACACTCTAGTACCATCGCTTCTTCCTGAAATGCTCCTCGCTTCTTCCTGAAATGCTCCAAGTGTTTTTTTTCTGGAGGAGACAGTCGTCTACTTGGGCCATGTCGTATCTGCAGCCGGTGTCGTTGTCGACCAAGCAAAAATCAGTGCAATCACTTCCTGGCTAGTTCCAAAGTCTGTACGGGTGGTTTGTGGATTCCTCGGTCTCGCCGGGTATTACCACAAATTTATTCGGGATTTCGGTTCCCTCGTGGCGCCTCTCACTCAATTTCTCAAACACAAAGCTTTTCACTGGACCAACACAGCCCAAGCCACCTTTGAGCACCTCTAGATGGCTCTCACTCAAGCTCCAATATTGTAGTTGCCGAATTTCTCTGTAGAATTTATCGTCGAGTGTCATGTGTTAGGCCATGGCTTTGGTGCGGTCCTTCACCAAGGCACGTGCGCCATTGCATTCTTTAGCCAGCTGATTGCCCCTCGCCATGTTAACTTGGCTGCCAACGAACGCGAGGTCATCAGTCTCATTCAGGCGGTTCGCCATTAGAGACCGTACTTATGGGGCGCAAGTTTTTGGTACGACCTGACTATTATAGTTTAAAGTTTCTGCTTGATCAATGTCTGTCTACAATTCTACATCATCAATAGGTTAGTAAACTCTTGGGATATGATTTTGGTGTGGAATATAAACCGAGTTGCACCAATGTGATCGTCGATGCATTATCCCAATGTGACACTGAGATCCACATGGAGGCTATACACTTTCATCTCCACAGTTTGTTGTCTTTGATGAACTGTACCTCGAATTGGCCCAGGATCCAGCCATGATTCAACTTCGCACATCCATCATGGGTGGCACTCAGCGAGGGTCGTGAGTAGGGGTGGATAATGAGCCAGCTCGGCTCGGATCGTTAAGGCTCGTTAAGTTAACGAGCTCGGCTCGTCTCGTCTCGTTAAGCTAATGAGCAAAAAGTGAGGCTCGGCTCGGCTCGGTAAAAACTCAAACTCGGCTCGTTAGGCTCGTTAATGAATTGACATCCAGAATTAATAAAACATCTGTGCAAATGAATAAACATCCATGCAAATCAATAAAAAAACATCCATGCGGATCACAAATTCATAATATCACTTGAATGAACTACTAGTGACTAGTTCATGCAGAATTGCAGATCAATAAAATGTCTTCTTGTGAATTGTGATCAATAATATCAAAGTCCATAATATCAGTCATAACATCCATGTAGATGGGAAATCACAATTCACAAGTTCATAATATCACAAGATCACATCCATGCAAATCAATAATATCAAGAAAAAGTTCATAACTAGTCTATGCAGATTAATAAACATCCATGCTGATTCTTCGAAATATTTTATTTAAGTCCAAAATGCCTCTGAGAATTTTTGTGAATTTTCTCACAATTTTTGGATTTATTTTGCTATTTTTCTAAAGCCTATTTGAATTTACTAGATTATTTAAATTACAAAATCAAATTAAAACCTCAAGCAGTGTTTAGGACAAATCTTGCACAACCCACTTTCCTTTCCCCTTGCACACGGCCCGTTTGGCCCATTCCTCACGCGCGCCCTTAACCCTCCATCCCGATTCGATCGTTGGATCAAGGATCAACAGACAGATTTCGTTGAAACGTTTGGCGGTCCGAATGTCCTCTTCATTGTGGACCGTCCGATCTAATTTCAGTGGTCCGATCTTGATGCCATCTCCAGACGGTCCGAACGTCCTCTTCATTGTGGACCGTCCGATCTAATTTCAACGGTCCGATCTTGATGCCATCTCCGGGCGGTCCGAACGCTCTCATCGTTGTGGACCGTCCGATCTAAATCGGACAGCCCGAACACCACCCGCTCCTTTCTTTCATTTCTTCGCTGTCACTTACAAGTGGGGCCTGCAATGCTTCGTACCCTTCCTCTCCTTCTTCTTCGTGAAAACTTTGCCCGCATCCGCCATTTTCATCGCACATAGCTTCGAGAGAGAGAGAGAGAGAGAGAGAGAGAGAGAGAGAGAGAGCGGGCATGGGGAGAAGCGAGGGAAGCGGCTGGTGGTCGGAGGCCAAGCTAGGAGGGGGAGGCGGCGCCAAGAATGGAGGGAGAGAGGGTGAGGTAAAGTAGGAATTGTGCGGCGGCCGCTAGGTAAAAAAGAAGAAGGATGAGTGGCGCCGGTGGGGGAGGAGGAGGAGGAGGGGCGCCGCGTGGGGAGGAGGAAGAGCAGGGGTGGAGGCACGAGCACGAGAGGAGGAGGGCGGTGGCGGCGCGGGCGCGGGAGGAGGGGCGATGGCGTGGGAGGAGGAGCCGAGGAGGGGGTCGGCGTGGGAGGTGGAGGTGGGCAGCGGCATCGGGCTGAAGAAGGGGAATCGAGGGGAGGGAGGAGGAGGATGACACAGACTGGGCTGACGGGGCTGAAGAAGTGAAATCGAAGTGAGCTAAACGAGTTAACCGAGTAACTCGCGAGCCAGCTCGGCTCGTTAAGATAACGAGTTTTTTTGCCGGCTCGGCTCGTTAAGGGACTGAGTTCGAGTCGAGTCGAGCCCTTAACGAGCCGAGCTGGCTCGCGAGTTTCGAGCTTTTTTTCCACCCCTAGTCGTGAGCACTCGTCGATGCCTTGGTCACATTCAACCGGCGAGTCTACGTTCCCTCTACAGCCACCCTTTTGCCTCGCCTTCTTTAGGCCGCCCACATCAGTGGCCACGAAGGAGTACAGAAGGTGCTCTGCTGTTTACGTGCTAATTTTCATCTACCTAATTCTCGCTGGGTGGTGTAGGATTTTGTTCACTCGTGTGATACGTGTCAGTGGAATAAGGGTAAGTAGTTACACCAGGCTGTCAGTGGAATAAGGTAAGTAGTTACACCAGGCTGGCCTTCTTCAACCCTTGGCGTACCATCCATGGTATGTGCTGACATCGCTATGGATTTTATTGAGGGGTTGCCTCATGTACATGGCAAAACAGTCATCCTCATGGTAGTGGACCGTTTCTCAAAGTATGTTCACTTCATTTTGTTGGCTCATACCTACACGGCACACTCGGTCGCCCAGTGTTTTTCAGTGAGATTGTTTGGCTACATGGGGTGCCTACTTCTATTATCAGTGATTGTGATTCGGTATTCACTAGAACTTTTTGGAGTGAACTGTTTCATTTGACTAGTGTTAAGCTCCGCCTCAGTACCGCTTTTCATGCTTAATCAGATGGTCAGTTCGAGGTAGTTAACAAGATCATTGTCATGTACCTTCGTTGCATCATCGGCGATCGCCTCAAACAGTGGATTCTATGGTTGCCTTGGGTAGACTACTGCTACAACACCTCCTTTCAAACATCACTTCATACTTCTCCATTCAAAGTGGTTTATGGTAGGGAACCACCAACATTGCATGCCTATGAGACAGGTAGCACGTGTTTTCCTGCTATGGAGCAGCTAGTATGCGAGTGTGCTAAATTCTTGCTAGAGTTCCATGACCGATTAATCCAGGCACAACAACTTTACAAGCATCAGTATGACAAAGGACATCGTGACCTGGAGTTTATTGAAGGTCAATGGATTTGGCTCCGTCTTCATCATCGTCAAGCAGCATCATTGTCTCTACCCAATCACGGAAAGTTGGGACCTCGCTATTTTGAACCATACAAAGTGCTTCAACGTGTTGGGTTGGTAGCTTATCGTTTGGAGTTGCTACCCTGCGCCAAGATTGATGACTTCTTCCACATTAGCCTGTTGAAGCCATTTGTGGGTACTCCTCCAGCCAGCCCTCCAACATTGCCAACTTTGCTACATGGACGGGTGTGTCCATTGCCGGCTAAAGTCCTCAAGTCATGTCTGGCTCGCAGTCAACTAGCACCACTTCTAGTTTAGTGGGAAGGTGCTTCAGTAGCCAATGCTTCTTGGGAAGATTTGAAAAAATTTCAGCAACTATTTCCTCTTTTCCAGCTCGAGGACGATCTGCTACTTGAAAAAGGGAGAGATGTCATGTGGGACCTAACTTACGGCAGGCACAAGAAGTAGATGGTGTAGGCAGCAGGGAGTCCTGCCTAGGACCAGCACAAGGAAGGATTAGATATGCCTTCCTAATCCTAGTTTTCTTATTTCAGGACTTTCTTTAAAATAGAGTTAGTTTCCGATTGATCTCCCGAAGATATAGAGTTAGTTTCAATTACTCTCCTTAAGAGATAGAATTAGTATCAACTTCTTAGGACTAAATCTCAATTTACGAGATCCCCAATGTTTCGATTAGAGGTGTTCATGGGTGGCTTGGCCCGACGACCCAGCCTGAGCCCAACCCAGTCTAGGCAAGACCTGGGACTCCATTTTTGGCCCGAAGGCCTAGCCCGAAAGCCCATAGGCCCGACGAAAACAATAAAAGCCCCTTTTTTATTCATAAAACAAATTAAATATTATTTTTTATTCCAAAAAAGCATTAAAATAACAATTTTTTCTCCAAAAAACAGCAATTTTGGGACAGCCCCGGCCGGGCTCAGGCTTGCCCATTCGCGGCCGGGAGCCTGGCCCGAAGCCCGGCTCGGCCTGGCATTTGGACAGATCTAGTTTCGATATGCATTATGAAAGAAAATATGAAAATCCAATCTCTCTCTCTCTTGTGCGCATCTCCTACCCAATCCGCACGGCAGCCATAGCAACGACTCCTCCGCCGCACTATCGGGTTTCAGGACCGTAACCAGACTTCTTGTAACTATCCTATTCGCTCTGTCTCCGTCCGTGACAAGAAGATAGATATGGTAGAATTGGCCAATGGCAAAGAGTGAAAGATAGGACATCCAAAAGAGTGAAATTCCTCTTCAATATCTTGCACTTGTCATTTCAGGTGTGGATGTCACGAATCTAGGTGGCCAAAGAGAGGTCTTATTATTAACATTCCAAAGTATCAGCAGAAAGATTGACCCTTTTGCCACTAGTGATCGATGCGATTGTTTTCAATCCCTGCTCAGGTCTATGCTGATTGCTTCCCAACCTGTTTTTTTTACAGCGAAACATCACTATCGATTATTCATGTGAAGCTTGAAAGTACATGAATAAGGTTTTCCTTTGACACTTGGCTTGGCTTGGCTAATCGATCACCTTACCCTTGCTTGGAAGGACCCTATATAGTAGATCACCTGTTGATTGACGTGCCCATGTAGGTTGATTGAAATATCATTTTCATATTCATATCTCGAGTTCCCATATATGCAGTTGCAGAATTTTTTTAATAAACATTTTTAAAATAGAATTATAGAAATAAATATCTATTTAACAAAATTATAAAAATATCCTGTCGTCAGTTAGAATGGTGACAAAAGCCCTATCACCCAACAAGCAGTGTTAAATGTCTCTATAAACATTTGGAATGACGATAGAGATCAAATCGTTATTTGAAACGGTGATAAGATCCTGTTACCAAACCAAATGGCGACAGGAGCTGATTTTTTTTTTTGCAAAAATAAATAAAGAAAATTTGTATTTATATTTGAGAGAAAACAACTTCAAAAATTTACAGGATTTCACAAGTTGTAGTGCTTATAGAAGTTTGAGTTTGTTAACTGTGTGGATAAACCCCTTATATGTTAATTGCACTCGAGTTGTTGTTATCGAATGTAGTGTTCGCACAACGGATTAGTTTCAAAAAAGAGAACAAAATATTAGGTAGAGAACAACTATGGAATTTAATTCAAAAGATGACATTTCAATGGCGAATTACATGGCACGAGGGGGTTTGGTTGCGTGCATTTGTTTGTCCCACTACTCTTACGGTCGAAACAACAACATACACAAATAATCAACTCGATCTACACGTAGGATATATGCTCACCTTTTGGATTCGAAAACTAGTGGATCGAAAAGAAGTCAGTCTTGAGGGGCCATCGGTGCCTTGCCCTTGTCTTCTACAGACCTGCGGGTGTGGCCAGTCCCGAAGGCAGCCATGTATTGGGATTCCACTATCTCCTAGGGTGTAACCACCCGCTTAACTGGAGCATTGAAAGCTCAACCAATCCCCGACGGGAACATGGTTGTCTTCCCCATGTCCATTGTGCGCTCGGCCCGGTCGTCTCCAGCATGCTTTTCAAGGGTCTTCCACCACCACTCTGGTTTCTTGGGCTCCAACGGTGCATTGTTTTTCCCACTCTCAGGTACATAAGGTTTTCGGTGGTGGAAGACTGGTAGCGCGTAGTTGAGCATGTTCTTCTGCTCGATGAATGCATATCGTACTTATTCGGACTGTCAATCTATTGAAAGAAAAGGCAACGCTCCTCTGGCTGCCATTATGCACAAATGAAGTTAGTGATATGTGAAATGCAACGTACACTATAAAAAATTGATGTGTGTGTGAGATTCTCTTATGCGGATATCGAGGACATGTAGTACGCCCAGGTAGCGATTGCCTAGTGTGTGGACTAAATGGTATGCCTGGGTTACCATAGTCGCACCGTGGGTATAGAAACTCTGGTGGTATAGGCACATCCTTCATCATACGATATGGGTAGTTTCCCACCTTCTCGGCAAGCCACTTCTGCTTCTACATCATCTCCACATTTTCATCATACGATATGCGTAGTTTCCCACCTTCTCGGCAAGCCACTTCTGCTTCTGCATCATCTCCACATTGCCTAACATCTCCAAGCTCGATGTAGTGATCTCCTCTAGCTCTCTTCTCCCTCCTTTCTCTCTGTTGCGTGAAACTTGTTGGAGTGGAGAGTTGGCTGTTGTCGGGACCCAAAAATACATCTTAGGAACCATCTGTGTATTCTGAACTAGTCCCAGATCAGTAGCTAGCTCACACAGGGAAACAGTGATGAAATACCATCCATTTATTCAATTTAACTAAAAAGATCTCAGAGTAACAAATAATAATAATAACCGGACCTTATGGTCAACGTTTATTAACTTGCACGCAGGCTAAAGAAACAAATGAACTCTTGCAGCGGAACGAAACTCTTCAAAAAGGCCAATCAACATGCCCACAGGCAATCGAGTGGAGAAACGCATCCTAATCCGCAAAACCTTCATGATCTTCCTGGTAGAACTCTTTGGCAGCTTGATATTCTTCCTCTACTGCTGATCAAACAGAGGGCGCAAAGCCATGAGTACTTTGAATGTACTCAGCAAGCCGTGGGGAAATGTATGCAAATAGTATTCATGCAAGGCTTGAACAAAGATTAGTCAGATGGCTCTTTTGCGAAAAACAAAGATTTACGATAAATACAATAAATAGATTGAAATGCGTAATTGGAAACAATAACAAGTAAATAAACAATTTCTTTGAAACAACTAGTGAACTTCTCATCCACTTCCCAACCAAACCAAAGATAAGTGAATTCCCCATTCACCAATCGACACAAACCACCAAGTGAATGACCTATTCACCAAACGAACATTATATTCATCAAGTGAACTTCCCATCCACACTCCGACACATTTTTAAAGAAACTTTATCTCCCGTGTGAAATCCCTAGGCGCATCCATAACCGCGGACACGGCTATTCGAATAGTTTTACACTCTGTAGAGGTTGTACAGCTTGACCCACAAGAGATAGATCAACTTATAATGTCAGGCATTTCACGCTTCCGTAGGCGTGTGACTAAGTGATCATCACAAGGCTTTTACAAAGCTCCTTCTTAACCCAGTTCTGCCCACTAAGGATTCAACACTGAATGTCTTTCCGACCAGGTAGGGGCCCCCTCTTGCACCACCGTGAGAATACGTTTCCCGTAACCACACTTTACACGACAGAACCGAAATTAAGACATTGCTAATTAATCAGCCAGGTCCGTCCCATACCAGACATGTGGTTGTACGGTTAAGGCCCAGTTCAATGGCGCACAAGATTAAGTCCTTGACAAGTTACTCAGGCGAGACTACCACAAACCCACAACATGTTCAATCCACATCCTCCCAATCCACCAACCACTCACCCAAGCAAAAACTATTTTGTTTAACCAAGACCAATGACATACCCTGTCATGGTACACAAATTTTAACAAGAGTGGCTCACCACCACGATTCCATATTCTATTAAGTCAAAATTGATTATTAGGACACATGTGATGACAAACCCATCGTAACTAAGCAAGGCTAAGCATATGTACGATACCCATGTTGGCAATACAAATATGTCCAAATAAAATTACCCATGCTAAGGTGACAAAAGATTCATGGCATTCAAATATTCAATGGAGGCATAATGACAACAGGTAATAACTATACCCAAAGCAATTTATATAAAGATAGCATGCAATTATATAAAAGAATATACTTTTAAAATCATGGGTTCAATATGATCAAAGGACCACGACTTGCCTTGGAATAAATCCAGTGATTTATCTTGATCTTGGTATGCTACTCCTTGCTCGAAGCTTCCCGAAGTATCGACGTCTACTCGCAAAACAAGCAAATAAACTAAATAAATAAATAAAAGAGAGAAAACAAACTCCAAAAATTAAATAAAAATCTCAGATAAATATATATTGAATTTAGATAAATTTAGGAATTTGAATGGACTCAATCGGAGTTCGGATGCAAAAGATATGAGCTCTGGAAGATTGAAATCACATAAAATACTGAAAATCAGAATTTATGGATTTACTGAATTATGTTTCTAAAGGAAAAGATGATTATGACGTCAGCTGACGTCAGCAGGGATTTTTGGTCGAAAAAGAATTAAAAAGGAATTGTCTGACAGGTGGGACCCACTGGCATTGACTGGGTGCACGGTGGACTGAGTCCATGGACTTGGCTCGGGTGGACTCTTGAGGTGTGCCACACGGCCGTGACACGCGGGCGCCAACGAGGATGCCACATCAGCAAAAAGGCCTAGGTGGCTGTTGAGGTAGAAGGGGAGGTGGCTGCCACATCAGCAGAGAGAGAACCCGAGAGAGGGAGAGAGAGAGGCCATGGCCGGCGGTGGGACTTGCGGCGTCGACGGCGAAGCACGGCGAGAGAGCTCTGGAGAAGTGGCAAAACGGGTTGCCGGAGAGAAGGCGAAGCTAATGGAGGTGGCAGCTGGACCAGGGCGGCGGCGGTTCGTCGGCGGAGGCAACTTCGGCGGCGGAGGAGCTCACGGCTACGGTAACTTCGGTGAAGGAGTAGCACCCGAGAAGATTGGAGGTGAGCACCGGGATGGCGAAGGCACGAGGATCACAGAGAGAGGTTCGGGAGGACCGGAGGTCACTCGGAACGGCGGCAATGCGGAGATGACCGGAGACGGGGAAGAACCAAGGCGGCGGCGGCTCGGCGGCTAGGAAACCAAAAGGAGGTGGGGGATTGGATGAGAATAGAGTTG
This sequence comes from Ampelocalamus luodianensis, assembly GCA_036346255.1. Taxonomy (NCBI): domain Eukaryota; kingdom Viridiplantae; phylum Streptophyta; class Magnoliopsida; order Poales; family Poaceae; genus Ampelocalamus; species Ampelocalamus luodianensis. Next base: position 75,038,756 of record CM070621.1, read on the forward strand.
GGCACAAGGTGACGCGCTTGATTAGGCCAAGAACTCACCGGCGGCGTAGATCGGAAAAGGTGGCCGGCGCTCGGTTTTCGGACGAAGACGACAACGGCGATGCGGCGGCTCTTCGGAAGAGATGAGGGGAGCACAGTGTAGCTTGTGTTGATGCGAACACGATGACGGTGGTGGCGCGGGTTGAGGAGGTCCGACGGCGAAGATCCCCGAGGAAGAAGCTTGCGGCGGCGTCTCTGTGCTTCGGCGAAATTCGACAAGACGATGACGAACCCGGGGCTGAGAACTTAGGGTTTCGGGAGAGGAGGCATGGGCGAAACTCTTGACGCGGCGGGCTTGGTTTATATAGCACCGGGAGGAGAGTCCATAAGGGGCACGCGGCATGCACAGTTCAACCCGGACTCAAGAGTCCAAGCAACGGGGAAGAAAGAGCCGACACAGGGCCACTCGGCGAGAGAGAGGGAGAGATGCGCGGGAGGAGAGAGGAGCGGGCGCGAGTGGGCGGCGGGAGAGTTGGGCCGGGTTTAAAAGATTGAGCCCGAGACGATTTTCTGAGATTTCTAATAGTTTTTCTTTTTAGAAAATAGCTGAAGAGACAAATAGCACTTAGAAAATAGCAAATGCACTCGGAAAAATTCTAGAAAAATCTAGAAAATATATCCAAGCACATAGAACCCAAATAAAATAATTTTGATAATAGTTGATGTTGAAATTATTCACATTAAATTGTTTTTGAACTCTGAAAATTCATATTAAGCTTTTAACTTTTAGCAGAAAAATCCAAATGGTTATTTTTCTTTTAAAACTTCAAAACAGACCAAATTTTTGGGATGTTACAAACCTACCCCCCTTAAAAGGGAATCTCGTCCCCGAGATTCGGGCTGACTAAAGAATAGGTTCTGGCGTAGGTCTAACCTGAAGACTTACCAGAGGCGACGTTCTGAACTGCTTGTGCTTCTTCTGCTATGACATGGTTCAGTCTTCCTCTTGAGGCAGCTGATGGAGTCCTGGTAGCTTGATTCGGAGTCTGAGGCACTCCTCTTCCTGCTCCTGGCAAAGAAGTCCTGGCTGATGTTGGTCCCAAATTGAAAGGAACAGGTGTCAAACCTCGTTTCTGCGGACACTTGTTAGCATAGTGACCTGTCTGGTGGCAATTGAAACATTGAACTCCCGCGGCATAATTGGGGTTTCCCTGGGAGTGACTATTGTTACTATTGTTGACATTGGGTATCCCTGTGTTCCCTGCATGAGACACTGGTGCTGGGGTTCTGAATCCAACAGATGAATTATTGGGACGAAAAGGCTGCTGTGCATTGGTTCTGGCTCTCTGTAGTTGATTCTGATGAACTCCGTGTTGTATCATCTTCCTTTTGCGAGATTCGTCTAGCTCACGACGAGAATCTTCTATGAGTACAGCCTTATCAACCATATGCTAAAAATCCACATAATCATTTCCAACCACTTGCAGTTTCAAACTGGGGTTGAGTCCACGCTTGAATCGCTTCTGACGTGCATTATCTGTAGCAACATCTTCTGGAACATAGCGAGAAAGTTGAGTGAACTTGTTGAGATATTCACCCAAAGACATGTTTCCTTGCTGTAGTTCACGAAATTCATTCTTCTTCATTTTTACTATACCATCTGGGACATGAGCTTGACGAAAAGCTGTCGAAAATTCCTCCCAAGTGATAGCGTGAGAGTTCCCATGAGCTGCGGTGTAGTTCTCCCACCATTCTGCGGCTGTACCTTCCAATTGATGTGAAGCATAAAGAACTTTCTCACGATCATTGCATTGAGCAATGGCGAGTTTTTTCTCCACTGAACGAAGCCAATCTTCTGCGTCCAAGGGTTCTGACGAATGAGAAAACGTAGGTGGACGAGTCCTCATAAACTCTGATAGCTTGGAATGATGATGAATCGGCGGCGAATACCGCCGCTTGATTATTCGACCATTCGATTGTTTTGGTTCAACAAGTTGACTATTGCAGCGGCGGTCTGACTTTGCTGCGTCATCATGGCGTTCATGTTCTGCATCATTGCACTCATGAATTGTGTCTGAGCTGCTAGAAGTTGTGCCATGTTTGGCTCTGTGGCTCCAGGGGCTGGTGACTGGTCACTTGCATTGACATTGGCATTGGCATTGACACTGTCTGACTGAGTACAGCTCGAAGTATTACGAGTATCAACCATCTGTGATAATCCTCCACATGTTTAATAGGCGAGATAGAAAAGCAGTGTAGATGAGAGGGAATAGCACAATAGATGAGATAGACAAGACAGAGTAGATGGAAACAGCCTAATTAGGGGAAACAGATTATACCCAAGGCAAAGACAAGAAGACATAGCTGAAACGCTATGAAAGCACAATTAAACTTTTCAAATTAAAGCCTCAGCGTGACTGCAACATAATGCTTGACAGCAAAACTGCAGCTCCCACTTGCACACAACCCAAATAAAGACCTAATGCAAAAACGATCTAAAAGCGCTACTAAACTTTAATAGGACGGCTTCTAATCAATCGACAACGAAGACTTCTTCAAGAGCAAGCTGAACGGCCACGAAGATACTCTTGACAAAAGCTTTTCTTCTAGACGAAAGAAATTAATGAGGCGAGAAAGTCAATTTAAGATTATAAAGCAACATTCAGCAAAGGCAAGAGACAAGATCTCTGGCACAAGATGAGTAGAATAGAATAGGATAAGAATAGAATAGACTGGGATGAGAATAGCAACAGAAGAGATGAGAAGAGAACAACAACTCAAGTCAAGTTAAGTTGATTTGATTTAGAAAATAAATTTTGAAGCTTTTAGCTAAAACGACCATGCTAACTAAGGTTGCGTTCTACAGCCGATATGGCTCTGATACCACCTCTGTCGGGACCCGAAAATACATCTCAGGAACCCTCTGTGTATTCTGAACTAGTCCCAGATCAGTAGCTAGCTCACACAGGGAAACAGTGATGAAATACCATCCATTTATTCAATTTAACTAAAAAGATCTCAGAGTAACAAATAATAATAATAACTGGACCTTATGGTCAACGTTTACTTAACTTGCCACGCAGGGCTAAAGAAACAAATGAACTCTTGCAGCGGAATGAAACTCTTCAAAAAGGCCAATCAACATGCCCACATGCAATTGAGTGGAGAAACGCATCCTAATCCGCAAAACCTTCATGATCTTCCTGGTAGAACTCTTTGGCAGCTTGGTATTCTTCCTCTACTGCTGATCAAACAGAGGGCGCAAAGCCATGAGTACTTTGAATGTACTCAGCAAGCCGTGGGAAAATGTATGCAAATAGTATTCATGCAAGGCTTGAACAAAGATTAGCTGTATGGCTCTTTTGCAGAAAACAACATTTACGATAAATACAATAAATAGATTGAAATGCGTAATTGGAAACAATAACAAGTAAATAAACAATTTCTTTGAAACAACTAGTGAACTTCCCATCCACTTCCCAACCAAACCAAAGATAAGTGAATTCCCCATTCACCAATCGACACAAACCACCAAGTGAATGACCTATTCACCAAACGAACATTATATTCATCAAGTGAACTTCCCATCCACACTCCGACACATTTTTAAAGAAACTCTATCTCCCGTGTGAAATCCCCAGACGCGTCCATAACCGCGGACACGGCTATTCGAATAGTTTTACACTCTGCAGAGGTTGTACAGCTTGACCCACAAGAGATAGATCAACTTATAATGTCAGGCATTTCACGCTTCCGTAGGCGTGTGACTAAGTGATCATCACAAAGCAAGGCTAAGCATATGTACGATACCCATGTTGGCAATACAAATATGTCCAACTAAAATTACCCATGCTAAGGTGACAAAAGATTCATGGCATTCAAATATTCAATGGAGGCATAATGACAACAGGTAATAACTATACCCAAAGCAATTTATATAAAGATAGCATGCAATTATATAAAAGAATATACTTTTGAAATCATGGGTTCAATATGATCAAAGGACCACGACTTTCCTTGGAATAAATCCAATGATTGATCTTGATCTTGGTATGCTACTCCTTGCTCGAAGCTTCCCGAAGTATTGACGTCTACTCGCAAAACAAGCAAATAAACTAAATAAATAAATAACAGAGAGAAAAAAACTCCAAAAATTAAATAAAAATCTCAGATAAATAGATCTTGAATTTAGATAAATTTAGGAATTTGAATGGACTCAATCGGAGTTCGGATGCAAAAGATATGAGCTCTGGAAGATTGAAATCACATAAAATACTGAAAATAAGAATTTATGGATTTACTGAATTATGTTTCTAAAGGAAAAGATGATTATGACGTCAGCTGACGTCAGCAGGGATTTTCGACCGAAAAAGAATTAAAAAGGAATTGTCTGACAGGTGGGACCCACTGGCATTGACTGGGTACACGGTGGACTGAGTCCATGGACTTGGCTCGGGTGGACTCTTGAGGTGTGCCACACGGCCGTGACACGCGGGCGCCAACGAGGATGCCACATCAGCAAAAAGGCCTAGGTGGCTGCTGTGGTAGAAGGGGAGGTGGCTGCCACGTCAGCAAAGAGAGAACCCGAGAGAGGGAGAGAGAGAGAGGCCATGGCCGGCGGTGGGACTTGCGGCGTCGACGGCGAAGCACGGCGAGAGAGCTCCGGAGAAGTGGCAAAACGGGTTGCCGGAGAGAAGGCGAAGCTAATGGAGGTGGCAGCTGGACCAGGGCGGCGGCGGTTCATCGGCGGCGGAGGAGCTCACGGCTACGGTAACTTCGGTGAAGGAGTAGCGCCCGAGAAGATTGGAGGTGAGCACCGGGATGGCGAAGGCACGAGGATCACAGAGAGAGGTTCGGGAGGACCGGAGGTCACTCGGAACGGCGGCAATGCGGAGATGACCGGAGACGGGGAAGAACCAAGGCGGCGGCGGCTCGGCGGCTAGGAAACCAAAAGGAGGTGGGGGATTGGATGAGAATAGAGTTGGGCACAAGGTGACGCGCTTGATTAGGCCAAGAACTCACCGGCGGTGTAGATCGGAAAAGGTGGCCGGCGCTCGGTTTTCGGACGAAGATGACAACGGCGATGCGGCGGCTCTTCGGAAGAGATGAGGGGAGCACAATGTAGCTTGTGTTGATGCGAACACGATGACGGTGGCGGCGCGGGTTGAGGAGGTCCGACGGCGAAGATCCCCGAGGATGAAGCTTGCGGCGGCGTCTCTGTGCTTCGGCGAAATTCGACAAGACGATGACGAACCCGGGGCTGAGAACTTAGGGTTTCGGGAGAGGAGGCACGGGCGAAACTCTTGACGCGGCGGGCTTGGTTTATATAGCACCGGGGGAGGGAGATTCCATAAGGGGCACGGCGGCACTGCGCGTGTTCAACCCGGACTCAAGAGTCCAAGCAACGGGGAAGAAAGAGCTGACAGCCTGGGGCCACTCGGCAGAGAGAGTAGGGAGCGAGCGCGCGCGGGCGGGAGAGGGAGCGGGCCGCGCGAGAGTGGGCCGGAAGCGGGGAGAGTTGGGCCGGGTTTAAGAGATTGAGCCCGAGACGATTTTCTGAGATTTCTAATAGTTTTTCTTTTTAGAAAATAGCTGAAAAGACAAATAGCACTTAGAAAATAGCAAATGCACTCGGAAAAATTCTAGAAAAATCTAGAAAATATATCCAAGCACATAGAACCCAAATAAAATAATTTTGATAATAGTTGATGTTGAAATTATTCACATTAAATTGTTTTTGAACTCTGAAAATTCATATTAAGCTTTTAACTTTTAGCAGAAAAATCCAAATGGTTATTTTTCTTTTAAAACTTCAAAACAGACCAAATTTTTGGGATGTTACAGCTGTGGTGGTGGAGTGTACCCTACTTTTTATAAACAGCGGCTAGGGTGTAGTGTTGAGGGAGCAATTATGGCGAATTACAGGGTGTGGTCATTTCAATCTGAAAAGGTGGTGTCATAAGGTGTGGTCATTTATTTCTGAAAAGGTGGGATGATTGTTGAGTGATATCTACCCAATGGGAAAAGTTGGTGTGTGTGGCATTGTGTGGTCTATTCGGTCTGAAAATGTGGCGTGGCAGCGTGTAGTCATTTCTTTCTGAAAAGGTGGGATAATTGATGAGTGATGTCTACTCACTGGGAAAAGCTGGTCCCGATTGTCTTTTCGGTCTGAAAACATGGCATGGAAAGGTGTGGTTATTTCGGTCTAAAAAGGTGATGTGGCAGCGTGTGGTCATTTCTTTGTGAAAAGGTGGGATGGCTGATGAGTGATATCTACTCACTGGGAAGAGCTGGTCCCGATTGTCCTTTTGATCTGAAAACATAGTATGACATGTTGTGGTCATTTTAGTCTGAAAAAGTGACATGCAACGTGTGGTTGTTTCTTTTTGAAAAATGTGGGATGGCTAGTGAGTGATGTCTACTCTCTGAGAAAAGCTGGTCCCGGTTGTCCTATCGGTATAAAAGCGTGGCAAGGCAGCGTGTGGTCAATTCAGATTGAAAAGGTGGCGTGACAGCATGTGATCATTTCTTTTTGAAAAAATGGGATGACATTGTGTAGTCAATTAGGCCTGAAAAGATGCTAAAGGCTAGAACAAAGGTATAGTGTAATGTTATGCTATTTTAATGTTAATTGAACATTGCTTGATAGCAATTAGAGCTGGTAAGATGGGTCATGCCTACTGGGTCGGCCCGAGGCACGGCACTGTTGGCCCAGCCTAGGCACGGCATGACCCGCACTGTTCATGGGCTAGGCCGGCACGACACGATAGCCTGGGCTGTGCCTGGGCCGCCACCCCGACACAATGGGCTATGCTAGGCATGGCATGAGCCCGGCACGACCCATGTGGCCCGCGTGCGTAGGGGTTGACTGGCCGAGGGAGGCAATCGGTGAGCCGGGCCGTGAAGAGAGGAGGGTAGGGCGGCGACGCGGATGAACAAGGGTCGGCGCAGAGGAAGAAGGAGGGGGAGAGGAGGAGGAGGAGGGCGGGGCGGGGCGGCGCCGGCGGCCGGTGCGGAGGGAGGACAAGGCTAGGAGGGAGCCGGGAGGAGGAGGAGAGGAAGAGGAGGATGGGGCGGTGCCAGTGGCTAGAGCGGAGGGAGAAAAGGGAGGAGGAGGGCTGGGCGGTGGTGGCGTGGAGGAAGGAGAAGGTGGGGAGGGGGCAGTGCCGGCGTGGAGGGAGAAGGCCGGGAAGGGGCGGTGCCAGTGTCGAGGGCGACGCCGGCGTTGAGGTTGGCAGGCGTGCAGCGTCCTCCGAGTGTGCTTTCAATCTTTCTGGAAGAATATTAGAGGAGAGAAGAACAAGTCTCACAAGTGAGATGGTAGAGATACTTCTAACCGTGAAGGACTAGGAACAAGCTGATTCACGAAAACAACACTGTGGAAAATCTAGAGTTGTCGGAGTTGTTCGAAAATTGGTACCTAGACAACGACACGTAGAACAAGCCTGTATGTAGAGCTATAGGATGTACTCTTTTTCCTTTGCCAAGGTTTTCTCACGTTGAGTTTTTTCTTGGCAAAGGTTTTAGCGAGGTAGTCATTTGAATATTAATAAAGCTCTTTATTACATTTCAGTACGTTTTTCTAATTTTATAATTTTCATATCTATTTCTTAATTCTGCACATTTGAATATATTGAAATACGTAATTGAAAAAATAATAAATAAATAAACGAATATTTTGAAATAACCAATGAACCTTCCGTTCACTTTCTAACCAAACCACCAAGGGAACATCCCATCCACTAAGTGAACATCACATTCACCAAGTGAATCTCTCATTCACCTTCCGACATATTTTTATAAATAAACTCCACCTCTCATGTGAAATCCTCGAGCGTTGTCCATAACTGAGGACACAACTGTTTAAACAGTTTTAACTCTACAGAGGTTGTATAGCTTTATCCACTAGAGATAAATCAACTCAAAGTGCACGACCACACTTTTGCAGGTGTGCGACTAAGTGATCATCACAAGGCCTTTACAAAGCTCCTCCTTAACCCAATTCTACCCGCTAAGGTTTCAACACCGAATGTCATCACGATCAGATAGCCCCCCCTCTTGCGCCATTGTGAGTATCCATCCCAGAACTCGCGCTTCCAAAAACAGAACTAAGCTAAGACATTGCTAATTAACTAGTAAGTTCTATCTCATGCTGGACAAGTGATTGTACGATATTACCCAGTTCAATGGCGCACAAGATTAAGTCTTTAACAAGTTACCCATGTGAGACTACCTCATCCAAAACAATGTGCCTCACGCACTCTTTACTGCACAATCACTCGCCTAAGTATAAATCATTCTGTTCAACCAAACCAATGATAATCCCTACCATGGCATAAAATTTTACAATAGCGGCATCGCACCACAATTGATACAACAGTAACATCACACTACAGTTGCACAACAATGGCATCACACCACAATTCCATATATCATTAATTCAAATTTATCAGTATTGAACATGTGATCATGAGCCCATCGTAACTAAGCATGACTAAGCATCTTTACGATAACCCCTGTTGGTAATACAAATATGTTCAACTAATATTGACCATCTTATGGTGACAAATGATTCACGGTAATCAAATAATCAATCGAGGCATAGTCACAACTAGGTGATTAACTATTCCCAAAAGTAGTTGATATAAAGATAGCATACAATTTAATATAAAATAATATAATTTTGAGATCATAAGTTCAATATGATCAAAGGACTATGACTTGCCTTGGCTTTGCTCAGTTACCACACTTGGATCTTCAAAGCTTGCTTCTACTTCTGCTCCTTGAAACAAATCGTGTAACGAGAGAGAAAACAACAAGCAAAGCACAAATAAATCCAAAAGAAAAACCAAATAAAATCCAAATACAGCAAAAAAAACCAACTCTAAAAGAAATAGCTCAATTTTACATGAATTTAGAAATTTGAATGGACTGAATCGTAGTTCGAATGAAGGTGAACGGACTCTTAGAAGATTTGCAAGAAAAGAAAAAGAGAGAAGAAATAATATTCTTGGAATATTCTCTCGGCTGAAAAGGAAAAAAGAAATAGAAATGGAAATTAATATTGACAAGTGGGACCCACTCGTAAGTGAAAGAGAGAGGAAGAAAGAGACTGACAGGTGGGACCGAGGTGGAAGTGAGAGAAAGAAAGAAAGAGAGAGGCTCATAGGGATGGCCCATATGTAAAAGAGAGAAAGAGAGATGAACAGGGAGAGAAAGAACAGAGGAGGCGATGGCGGTGGCTTGTGCTCGATGGCGACAATGGACGGGGGCGAGGGAGCGGCGAGGAACAGGCAAAACGGAACCCCAGCGAGGAGAGGAAGGCTTGGGCGGCAGCGGAGCGGTAAGAACGGCGACGAGGTAGCGGCAATAGCGACAGTAGCAGAGGAGCGGCTCGGGTGTATGGTGGTGACGACGAAACAAAGGCGCCCAGCGGCAATAGAGGTGGGCATGGGGTCGGCTACCGCACAAGGAATGCGAAGGAAAGCTTGGGGCGGCCGAAGGACGATGGGAACGGCGACGCATCAACGGCTGGAGGCAAGAAGAAGATGCGGCGGTGGCGGCATGGTAGGGTGATGGAGAGAGCAAAATAAAGGAGGGGGTTGGAAGAGGAGGACATGGAACGTGGGGTGACGCACACGGGAAGGCTAGGGGATGGCGAGATCCGAGGATGGCGACGGGAGCACGATAGAGAACGTGGGAAGGCAAATCCAATGGGGGTGACAGCACGGGCGGAGGAGCTTCGACGGCAGTTGAATGGGCGATGAAAACCTTCGGCGGCCAGTGACGTCTTGGTGAAAATCTGATGGGACGAGGACGATTCCGACGACGACTTCTTGGGGATTCAGGAGAGGAGAACGAGGCGAAAAAAGTGACACAGGAGCGGCTCTTAAATATGCACCAGATAGGGGAGTTCAAAAGGGGTTCATGTCCAGCTCGGACACGAGCTAGAAACGGGAGCGGGGAGGAGACGAAGCTAACGGGTGGGACCCGACTACGGAGAGAGATGGAGGGAAGGGAGGCGGGATGGGCTTGGTGTGCAGAAGAAAGAAGAAGAAGTGGAAGTGGGCCAGTGGCGAAAGGAAAAGGAAAATGGGCCGATGAAAAGATAAAAGCCCGGGAAGGAAAAAGGATTCGACCCAAAGGAAAATCCGGAATTAAACTCATTTTCAAATTTTAGAAAAAGGATTAAAGCAAACTAAGCTCAAAGAAATAGCAAATAAACTCCAAAAAATTCTAAAAAATTTCAGAAAATACTCTGAAACTCAAGGAAGTCAAATAAAATAGTTTTGAATTTAATTAAAGTTTAATTTAATTATATTAAATTGTTTTGATTTCTAAAAATTTATATTAAGCTTTTAACTTAAACAAGAAAATTTAAATGATTATTTTTATTTTTAAATACTTCAAAAACACTTCAAATTTAGGAAGTTGCATGTTCCCCGCTGCCTTTCACTCGTAAAGGCAGCGGATACGCTTCCCTTGCGGGCATGTGCATGAATTAGTGGGTTTGGTAATGGTTGGTAAGATCCACTTGCTGTACTTAATATACTAGTAACTCCATTCTGAAAAGCATGTCAATTTGTTTTGACTTGGGGCAACCTCTAAAGTACAACTTTGACATTTTTCTTCTTCTTATATAATGGGAAAACATATTCTGAAAATATTTTTTACGACAAGTATGCATATGTCATTTTTGCTTGCCCAATCATATAGCTTAAAGAAAAATCAATGGTCAATATATCCTAGAAGTTTGATCGCACACAATATTCTTTTTGGAACGGAAGGAGTAAATATCCATTAGTTCTTTATTTGTTCAAGGACCTAACTGTTGGAGATATGCCCTAGAGGCAATCATATTGATGATGATATTTCATTGTATCCATGATTTAATAAATGTTCCTTGAAAATTGCTTTTGTGTTGATTAACAAGTATGTGACTTGTTTGTGAAACTCTTTACTTGTATGGTTATTCTAAAGTTGTCCCTAGTCGGAGTTCATGTGAGGACACACGTGAATGATGGATTAGCACATGTATCGGTTGATGACCATGTTTCACAGGTCATAGACATGGAGATGTCAAACCAATAATGTGGACACATGTTTAGAACATGGGGTTGGACCGACCCAACATGAGACATAGTAATTATTCTTATGGTTCTCTCTACACAATGTGTACGCCTTGTCCTTAGACACGAGATTGTCGCATGTACTTGAGATGTGAATCGACCTACTTAGGGGCTATCAAACGCTACTCCGTGGCCCGGGTAGTTATAAAGATAGCTTTCGGGTTTGTCATGAAGCATGCTTTGCGAGGCATGGTCGATCGAGATGGGATTTGCCCTCTCTACAGAGAGATATCTCTGGGCCTCGAGTGATCGGATCCGAAATGCATGACCATGCTACTTAAGGTTAAGAGTTAACCTAGTAAGGGATTCGGATCACGAGATCGAGAAAGAGTGGTCACTTGGAGCTCGACCGAATATCGTGAGGCAAAGGGATTGACATGTACATAACGTTGTGATGGTTCGTCCGATATGATCTTTACGTATGTTTAGGAGTTGACACGTCTTGCTAGAGGCGCTACCAACTATTGACCAAGTATGTGTACTCGCGTCATGTCTAAACATATGTGAACCATAGGGTCACACATTTAAAGTGAAGCCTAATTCGGATTGGATCCGAATTAGATCGGGCATTGAGTCCTAATGGGCCTCTATTCGTAGAAGCCCATTATAAGGACGTCTATAAAAGGAGGCGGGGCGCGGTTGAGGATGAGTTTTTCGTGACATCCTCAAACCACGCCGCCACCCTCCCACGCCCTAGTCGCTCGCGCGATCTAGTAGTCCGGCGTGCGTCGCTTCCTCCCGTGCGTGTGGATACCTTTGGGCGCCGCATCCGTGGCGTTGGGACGAACCGCAAGAAAGGAGCATGCGTGGGGCCGCGACGAGGACGAGGAAGTGGTACGACTACTCGCCCGACGTCTCGCATCAATCGAGTACGACTACACTACCCGACGTCTTTGCATCAACTTCCGCACCTGCGCGTCTGGTGGTAAGACCGTGATCTATAACTGCAGTGATCTTGGTTTACGGGTAGAATTTTTTAATTTGCGCTAGTGTAGCCTACCCGTTTCCCTACACTAACTAATTCATAGCACTGGAAAACTGTACTGTCATAGCAGACTAAGCCTCTTTTGGAACATATATAGGTGCACTTCTAGTCAGAAATGAAACATTGGATGAGAGTGGGTGGATTGTTTCTTTTCTTTACAACTTTGTGAATGACATAGGCTAACAAAAAAAAGTTGTTTTGTTTTTTTAATGTCATCGCGCATTGAATTGTAGGACATGTATTATCATAAATTAATATAGGATTGAAGATTATATATATGTGCGAATTAATTGAAAACAGCATTCAATATGATGCTAACAAGTAGAGCTTTTGGAACTTGCAAAAAAGTTCAGTGCTACCGAACAACCTGCCACTTTTACTATTGCTACAACCTTGTCCAGGAAAAAGTCGATCTGACATCATTCCCAAGTGCAAAAAGGGAAGTGTACCCTTTTGGTGCTAATGATGCAATTGGTTACTCCATGGGCTAGTCCTATATATGCTGATATATTTAATCTTTGCAGACTTTCTTTCATAATAATGTGTCACTAGATAGGTAGGGCTTGCTACGCTGCGCTCGTGCTGTCCGAGAGGCCCGTAAAAATGCTAGTGAAATGATTGTTAATTTAGCGAGGTGCCGTTTTAACTATGGCATCATGGTTGTTTTAGTTAAAACACAATAGACATATATAGTGGGGGAAAATGAACAAAGAAAGTTGGTTGGATCCAACGGAAATAAGGATATAAAATAAAGCATCGCTAACAGTATGACATGAAGCTGACCAATCATCACAGTTATGACACCTTGCGTATTTCTTGTGTAGCAACCATCACCAAATAGGATATGTAACCATATATAGGCAATTCCAGTAAATATCAGCACGAGTCGAACCACACATGCAATAATGTAGCTAAAGCCATAGTAACGGTAATAGAGAATGCAGAGTTTAAGGATTACAGGAGGACATATTAAACGAAAATGTATATGGCAGTGGTAGCAAGTACTGCTCATCATCAGCTCAAATAATTTCAGAAACATAAAGAGTAATGGTTAATTTCAGAAACATAAAGAGTAATGCTTGCCCTTGGCCTCTACTGCCTATTGGAGAATTATCTCTCAAGAGATTTCTTGTAGCTACTAGCCAGGTTAGGTGCAGAGCAAGACCTAAAATAGCAATTTTGTGTCAGAACTGAAGAAAAATCAAACAACCTAAGTTGACAGGAGATAATCATTTTGGGCTATGCAAGAGCCCGATGGGGTGCTGTTCAGTGGCGTGGCTTCCTGTGGGTGCTAGCTGACATTCGTGGTATGCCTTCTTGCAATGGTTGTAGCATACACAGTGATCTCAGTCCCTGCCAAATCAGATGAAGCTGTTCCCAATTGGATAAAGGGGGCGGCTATAGAAGGCACATGACATTCCTTCGTACAACTCTGCAAAAACAAAACAACAATATGCAATTGGTAATAGGTAATTAATCAGCATTCGTATAGGGAGCATAACTTTTAATCTCATGCCCACATCTTCAATTGTGCTTATCAAGACACATTAACGTCTTATGGTCAGCATCGTGGTGCTGCAACTGGTTGCATTCAATTGTCGTTTAAGAAAATGCAATGGTTAGGTAGTAGTAAACATGTAAAGGTAGGTAGTTACAATCAGTAAAAAAGAAATTGATCTAACATGTAAAGACAGTTACAATCGGTAAAAAAGAAATTGATCTAACATATAAAGGCACATGCTGATCTCAAATATGGCACTCACAGGCGAAAGTCCCTACAAAAAGGATAGTAACGGTGGCATGTTTTGCTGCACAACTCATCTCGCACACTAATCCAGCCAGTTTAGTAATTTCATCTAAAACATGGTGATGAACTACAATATACTAAAATTTGGGAAATTTCTATTTGTTGAAACCAAAAGCTAAAGTTGAGCCGACAATAACAGCATATGAAACTAAACATGAATCTAGTATGCACTAAAACACACTAAATTTGTGTGATAAAGTCACGATCAATGACTATCATTATAAAAGAGATAAGAGCCACCTCATCCTTTGGACAATCACATAGCCTGTCAACTATAGGAGCAAATGAATCTAGCACCTTTCTTTTCTATTGGTGTGCATCATCACTTCACTAACAAATTTTGCACTGAAGTCGGTAGCATCGTATTAATCCCATCATTGAATTAGCCAAGGAAAGTCCAAACTGCAGCAAGCATTCATTCCCATGAATAGAGAACTATCATACAATATAAAACAAAATAAATATTTTATAGCAAGAACCAAAGGTCTATCCATAAGAAAAGGGAAGATAACAATTGATTCACGGTGGAAGCTTTCATTCAAATCCACTCTCAAGATGTAAGCTACATTGGCAGTGGGTCTTCTGGATCTCAGCTATGGTATCAGTTCTGAGCTTATTATCTACCTGTTTGCCCTTACTAAAAGAGTAGCTTAGTTATCCAACATCGCATTAAGAAAATACAAAAGCATGTTGAAGAGTTAAAAGAGGAATATGAAGAGCTCTCCATCAAAGCCTAGAACAGTGATCTCATGCAAAATTTTGTGGTTTGCAAATAGGTATTAGCACATATCATTGTTCGAGCTTGGGACTAAAAAAGAGCGATGCGAATAATGCTTCATAAGTTTTCACAGTCCAACATACAAAGATACAACTAACCTTTTTGGCATACTCAATCGTCCAAATAAGGACTAATGAATAATGACTTACCCACTTGCTGATATAAGAAGATAAATCGATAAGGCTGACAATACGCGAGCAATCCCAATATAAAAATAGATCAATTGTTAAATAGGTCTATAGATTTCTTAACAACTTTAATAACATCAATCTAATGAAGCACCTAAGGAAAAGCATTAGCCTCATATTGTTGATAACATGCTAGCAGACATAGCGAAACATACAGTAATTAAGTAGCAGAAACATGAAGACAAACAGTTAAACATACAGTAAGTAGCAAAGCAAACTACATCTATACGCGCACTGAGCAACATAAGCAGTAATGAACACATACGCAATAACCAAAAACCAAGCATAAGCAAACACATCTGGCAGCTAACACCAAGCTGACCTTGTTAGCACCGAGTCGACGAATACTCGACACACGAGAATCACTAAAGCTCTGATACCAATTGTTAGCACTAGGCAAACACCACGCGAGAACACTCAACGCTAACACAAAACACACGAACACGCACACGCTGTCACGTAGACAAGAACCACATGCACGTGTGCTGAGGCAAGACTAGAAGATGCAATTCACGCATGCGAACACCTTGGAAGCAATACTCGTGTAGACACTGCAATCACGCTGGGAGAAGCACATGCATGTGCTAAACTCTGGATTGAATCAACGCACACACGGGAAGCCGGCAGAGAGATTTTTTTGGTGCTGCATGCATAGCATTTTTATTTTTTCTTCTCTATTGCTTCAATCAAAACACATATAATTACACATCGTTTTATAGACTACCTAATCAACTTGCTACCCAAGTCAAAAAAATTAAACATGAAAAGCCTAACAAAGGAAACAAACTAATTTGATCCGATGCTGATTGCATCAGGATCCTAACGCCCTATTATTTGGCAATTCTAGATTAATTTCTAACAATCTCCCCCGTAATCTAGACTTGTCGATACTTCGATGCGTTCAACCGCATCGTCTTGTCGCACGTAGTAGCCTCTTTTTGCCACACACAGTGGCATCTTGCGCAACACACGTGCCATTGTCAACCTCGCACCGACTCACCTAACATTGGCATCACCTTGTCAGTTGTCGACGACGCACGCCGATTCTCCTTGTGACAGCTCTGCACCGTCATTCATTGGCCTTAGCTGTAGCCATCATGCTGACGCTGCACACGTCGTGTGTAACGCCGGCACACAGCCAGCCTCGCCATGGCCGCGCAGACCTCTGTCGTCGTGTTCTTGGGCCATGGTGCTGCAGCCAGCTCATCGCCGATGCCCTGTGCACCTCAACCCGACGCGCACCACTACACACACCATCACACCGATTTGAACGCATGTCTCCATCACCGTCGGCATCATACCGAGACTTTCTCAATGATGGCCTTGGCCATCGCCGCCGGCCTCTATCTTGCCTGGAGTCTGTCACCACCCGCGGCCTCCACCTCGCATGGAGTCTGCCACTGCGCCACCTCTAGCCTCCACTCATGGAGTCTGCCGTTGGTGCGCCCGTCGTCGCTACACCACACCGTCCTCGCCCAATGCTCCTGGATCTTGAGGCTTTGATACCAATTGTTAGCACCGAGTCGACGAATACTCAACACATGAGAATACTCAACTCAGAGAATACTCATGTAACATCCCAAAATTTGGTCTGTTTTTGAAGTTTTAAAAATAAAAAAAATAACCATTTAAATTTTTCTGCTAAAGTCAAAACTTAATATGAATTTTCAGAGATCAAAAACCATTTAATGTGAATAATGTCAACATCAACTATTGTCAAAACTATTTTATTTGGATTCTATGTGCTTGGATATATTTTCTAGAATTTTTCCAATTTTAATTGATATTTTCTATTGGTTATTTGCCTTTTCTGCTATTTTCTAAAAAGAAAACTAATTAAAATCTCGGATTTAATCCTTTGGGCCGAAACCCTAGCCTCTGGCCCAATCCTCTTTGTTTTCGGCCCAACTCCTGTGCAGCCCACTCCCTTCCTCTCCTTGCCCGCGCGCGTAGCTAGTCCCACCTGTCGGCCTACGCTATGTCGTTTGTGACGCAGCCGTGTCTGAGCCGCACCACTGACCAGTGGACCCCACCGAGCTACATCAGCATTGTCTCCGAGCCGGACTCATCTTCTCCGAGTTTGTCGCGTGCGTCGCCGCCGTTTTCCTCGCGGACTCTTCGACCCTGCCCCTATTTAAGGCCCCGAGAACCATCGTTTCTTGCACCCCGCGACGCGCCGCCTCTGGAACCCTAGCCGTCGTTGCCGCTTCATCGCGTAGCGCCACCACCATCGTATTCGTCTTCAGCGCTGCCGTGAGACCTTGTCGTCACCGCCGCTGCTCCAGTACATCTCGTCGCCTTTGGACGCCACCTTCGGGTTCGCATTGAGGTCCGCATCTTGATGCCATCGTCATCCTCGCCAGAGAGCCCCTCTAAAGTCGTCGCCGTTAAGCCCGAACCTTAGGTTCCGCCTATAGCTCACCACCGGCCATCGTAGTTCGTCTCCGGTCATCGCAGGCACCCCGACGAGTTCACCGTCGTCTCCTCTACCCGACGCACCCCACCTTATGCCTCGTCGTAGCCTGTATCGTCGGAAACCTTGGGTCCAGAGCCTTGATCGCGGGCAAGCCCTCGTGACCTTGCCACCTCAGTGTCGTGTCACCTCTTTTTGCCCTCATGTCGCCCATGTGGCAGTCGAGTTGGAGCCACGTCAGCGCTGACGCGACTGTCCAAATCCAGTTCCTGTGCAAGTCTCTGTAGACTCAGTCCACGTGAGCCGATGAAGAATCTAGGCCCCATGTGTAATATTTTGGTAATTATGATAACCATGTGTCTTGCACTAACTCGTTTTGTCAAGATGTTGATAGGGTTGACAATGGAAATATTCGAAAGAACTCTAAAGCACATCATCTCGGTCAAAGCAAAGGTAGCTAGTAAATAGAACCTTTCTCTTTCTTTACCGGTCTAGGTGAATGGAGAAAAAGACCGGTTTAGTAGAATAGGAAACCGTACTATAAAGAGGGATCAATTGTCCAGTAGCTTGAACATCTAAAGATGCCACAAATTGCTCAAGTCTTGATTGGTTATACTCGGTCTCATATGAAATGGTTTGGCCTCAATTTTTATTGTGTTTTATCTTCAAGGCCGGACTGACCGACGTTGTTAGGCCGGACTGACCGATAGTCCGGGTCGACAACACGGTCAGCTTTTTCCAGTAAGCTTCTTCTCTGAGTTTTCCTAGGCCGGACTAACCGCCGGCTAAGTGCCGGACTGACCGGACCTCCGGGTCGAGGTCCCGGTCAGCTTTTTCCAGAGAAGGAAGTTTTGTGATTTTCTCGAGTCCGGACTGACCGACAGTGTTTATGCGGTCTGACCGGACCTCCGGGTCGAGGTCCCGGTCAGCTATTTCCAGAGAAGTGTTTTTTCTGTGATTTGCAAAAAACTGGGTCCGGACTGACCGGGGTCACAACGGCGGTCTGACCGGATCTCTCTGTAACGGATAGTTTTTAAGCATTTAATGCGGGTCGGCGATCGTTATTTCAAGAGTCGGATGGCCGCCACATGCCGCGGGATGACCGCGCTTCGGGTTTCGTGCTCCAACGGCTAGTACTGATGGGTTGAGGCTATAAATACCTCACCCACTGCAGCATATGTTGTTGTTGAACCTCATTTAACACTCTTGAACCCCTTTGCTTGTTCCTACACTCTTGAAAGCATTGATTTCATCTTGCAAAGGTTGTTGAGGTTTTTCCGAGTGCATTTATTAGAGTTTGATCTTTGTGGCACTTGAGCATCTTCAAGCGAAGAATCGTTGATCTATTACTCTTGGAGATTGCCGTCTCCTAGACGGTTTGAAAGTGCAAGTCCGGTGATCTTTTCAAAGAAGATTGTGAAAAGGCCCGGTTTCGAGATTGTGAGTGGTTCGGTGTTCACCATCTCCGGAGCGGAGGAAGAACAACCAATAGTGATCGAGGAAAGACTTAATTCGTGGAGCCGGCTTGATTTGTTCAAGCTCTCTCAACGTGGACTAGTGAAGACCGGCAAGTCTTCGACACCACGGGAAAACATCGTTGTCTCATTGTTGTTATTTATAGTCTTTACTCTTCCGCATTTATATCTCTTGCTTAATCATTGTGTTTGTATTGCTTAGCTAGAAGTATAACTTGTTTAGATTAAGTTGTTGATTGGCTTAACTTGTTGATTAGTTAAAAATTCAAAAACCTCCTATTCACCCCCCTCTAGTCGGTTATCCTTGATCCTACAAGTGGTATCAGAGCTTGGTCTCTCAATTTGTTAGACTTTACCGTCTAAGAGAGAAAGGATGGCTAGTGAGGGTATGCATATAGGAAAAGCTCCTTTGTTTGATGGATCAAATTATTCTTATTGGAAAATTAGAATGTCTATTTTCTTAAAAGCTATGAGTCCGAACATATGGAAAATTGTAAATGAGGGTTATGTTATGCCTCTTGATCCAACAAACCTCACGGTTCAAGATGAACGTAATGCTCATTTAGATGCTCAAGCTATGAATGCTCTCTTTGGTGCTTTGAACGCGGATGAGTTCAATAGGGTGAGCAATTTGGAAACCGCTCATACTATTTGGACTACCATCTCCGAAATTCATGAGGGCACATCCACGGTCAAAGAAGCCAAATTGCATAGGCTTTGGATTAAATATGAGACATTTATAATGTTGCCTCATGAAAACATCACCGAGATGTATTCAAGACTAAACAACATTGTAAATGAACTCAAAGGTCTTGGTACTAACCTTCTTGATGTTGATGTTGTGCGCAAGATGCTTAGGGCCCTCCCGGATAAATATGAGATGTTGGTGATATTATTTCTCAACTCTCCCGAGTTGCCAAGAATGACACCAACCGGACTTTTGGGAAACCTCATCACTAACGAACTATACAAGAAGGACAAGGAAGAGCTCTTGGAGTCATCTTCATCCAAAAAGAAAATTACCGCTTTCAAGGCTAAAGCGGAGTCAAGTGACGACGAGGATGAAGAGGAAGACTCGGATGAAGAGTATGCTCTTTTTGTGAGGAGAATGAAGAAATTCATGAGAAGACGCCCACATCAAAACTTCAACTTCAACAAGTTCAAGAAAGGGCAATCCTCAAGTGACAACAAGCGATATAGCAACATTCGTTGTTATGGATGTGATGAGAAGGGACACATAATCTCAAATTGCCCCAACAAGAAGGATGACAAAGATAAACCCTCAAAGAAGAAGGAATTCGATGGAAAGAAGAAACTTTTCAAAAGGCTTCACAAAAAGGGCAAAAATGAAGCTCACATTGGAGAGTGGGATTCCGATGAAGAATATTCGGATTCCGACTCCGAATCAAGTGATGAAGAGTCTTCTAAGAAAAGAGGACTTGTCGGCATCGCCATAAAGGAAGCTCCTTCACTCTTCGCGTCTCCTACATGTCTTATGGCAAAAGGAGATAAGGTAAAATCCATTGATAATGATACTCCTTCATATGATGAGTTAATGGACATGGTTGAAGATTTAAATGAATATATTGGAAAAGAGAAATCAAAATTTAAAGTCTTAAAGAAAGAATATCTCTCTCTAAAAGACGCTTATGAGGAGCTAAAGGAAGCTCATGATTCTCTCCTCCTAAAAGATATAGAAAAATCTCATTCAAATATTGGTATTACTTGTGATTTAATGAATGAGATGTCTAGAGTAGAAAATATGTCAAATGCAAAATCCATGTCTAGTACTTCTACTTCTTGTGATGATTTGCTATCCATACCTTGTTGCTCAAATAATGATCCAATTGTTGGTATGAATAATACTTGTGACCCTTTGTTAATTGTTGAAAACCATGAGTTGAAAGAGCAAGTCACCAAGCTAAGTAAGAGCTTGGAAAGATGCTTTAAGGGTAAATCAACCCTTGACAAGTTGTTGAGTGAGCAAAGGTGCTCATTCAATAAGGAAGGACTTGGGTATGTGCCCAAGAAAGGTAAGATACCGGTAAACAAACCTCCAAGGTTTGTTAAGCAAAATGGTAAATATTGCAATAAATGTGGTAAGATAGGACACATATCAAATGCTTGCTTAAATATTAATGTTAAAACCTATGATATTTATGATTCTTGCTACATGCTTAAGAAATCTATAGATGGTAAAATAATTGCAAGATTTATTTACACTTCGATTTTAGGCGCTAAAAAGAATGCTATTTGGGTGCCTAAGACCTTGGTCACTAACCTCCAAGGACCCAAACAAATTTGGGTACCTAAAAGAACTTGATTCTTGTTTTGTAGGTGAACTACAAGACCGGTGGAAAACATTGGGTGCACTCAACACATGACCGGTGATAGAAAAATGTTCACCACATTCGAGAGTGTAAGTGGAAGTGACAAAATCACATTCGGTGATAATAGTAAAGGAAAGGTAATTGGGTTAGGTAAAATTGCTATTTCAAATGATCTTTCCATTAACAACGTATCTTTAGTTGAATCACTAAATTTCAACTTATTATCCGTCGCTCAAATATGTGATCTTGGCTTAATTTGTTCTTTCTCAAACGAAGGTGTTTCAATTTCAAATGAAAAAGATAGTGCTTTGATTTTCAAAGGTTTTAGATTTGGAAATCTTTATTTGGTAGATTTCTCCTCAAATGCATCATGTCTACAAACTTGTTTAATAGCAAAAACCTCATTGGGTTGGCTTTGGCATAGAAGGCTAGCTCATGTTGGCATGATTCAACTTAAAAAGCTTTTCAAACATGATCTAGTTGTTGGCTTGAAAGATGTGAAGTTTGAGAAAAATCGACTTTGTAGTGCTTGTCAAGCCGGTAAACAAGTCGCAAGCTCTCACCCTTCTAAGAGTATCATGTCAACCTTTAGACCATTGGAACTCTTACATATGGACTTGTTTGGGCCAACAACCTATAAGAGTATGGGGGGAAATAGCTATTGTTTAGTCATCGTGGATGATCACTCTAGATATTCATAGGTGTTCTTTCTAGATAACAAGAGCGAAACCTCCGAATTTTCAAAAGCTTTGCAAAACGGGCTCAAAATGAATTTGATTTCAAAATAAAGAAAATATGTAGTGATAATGGTTCCGAGTTCAAAAATACTAAAGTTGAAGACTTTTGTGATGAACTTGAAATAAAACACGAACTTTCCACAACCTACACTCCGGAGCAAAATGGAGTTGTAGAAAGAAAAAAATCGTACATTAATTGAAATGGCTAGGACAATGCTTGATGAATATAATACTTCCGATAGTTTTTGGGCGGAAGCAATTAACACCGCTTGTCATGCCATAAATCGTCTTTATTTGCATCGCCTTTTGAAAAAGACTTCATATGAACTTCTTGTTGGAAGGAAACCGAACATCTCCTATTTTCGTGTCTTTGGTTGCAAGTGCTATATTTTGAAAAAGGGTGTTCGTCTTTCAAAATTTGCAAGTAGATGTGATGTTGGGTTCTTGCTTGGTTACTCTTCAAATAGCAAAGCATATCGTGTCTTCAATCAAAACTCCAGTTTAGTTGAAGAAAGACACGATGTTCAATTTGATGAAACTAACGGCTCTCAAGAAGAGCATGAGAATTTGGATGATGTAGGCCATGAAGCCTTAAGAAAAGCAATGGAACATATGCAAATAGGCGACATAAAGCCCGAAGAAAATCCATCATCTTCTACTCAAGTTGAGCCTCCTACCTCTTCCACAAGTCAAGTACATCCTAATGAAGAGGACAATAAGAAAGACAATCAACTATCCAACCTACCACCAAGAATCCACAATGCAATTGCAAAAGATCATCCAATAGATCAAATATTGGGTGATGTAAGTAAGGGTGTTCAAACTCGATCTCGTGTCGCTTCATTTTGTGAACATTACTCTTTTGTCTCTTCTCTTGAGCCAAAGAATATAGATGAAACACTTGAAGATCCGGATTGGATGATTGCAATGCATGAAGAGCTTAATAATTTCATCCGAAACGAAGTTTGGACATTGGTGGATCGACCCAAAGAACACAATGTCATCGGTACAAAATGGGTGTTTAGAAACAAGCAAGACGAAAATAGTATGGTTATAAGAAATAAAGCAAGATTGGTCGCACAAGGTTTCTCTCAAGTCGAAGGTTTGGATTTCGGTGAAACTTTTGCTCCCGTAGCTAGACTTGAGTCAATTCGTATATTACTTGCTTTCGCATCATGCTTTGATATTAAATTATTTCAATTGGATGTCAAAAGTGCATTCTTAAATGGTGAAATATCCGAACTTGTCTTTGTTGAACAACCCCCCGGTTTTGAAGATCCTAAAAATCCAAATCATGTCTACAAACTCTCAAAGGCGCTATATGGTCTTAAACAGGCTCCTAGAGCATGGTATGAACGTCTTAGAGATTTTCTAGTCTCAAAGGGATTCAAAATTGGGAAAATTGATTCGACATTGTTCACTAAAGTGTTAGATGATGATTTCTTTGTATGTCAAATTTATGTTGATGATATCATATTTGGTTCTACTAATCAAGACTTTTGCAAAGAATTTGGTGATATGATGTCTAGGGAATTTGAAATGTCCATGATTGGAGAACTCAGCTATTTCCTTGGACTTCAAATCAAGCAACTCAAAGATGGAACTTTTGTAAGTCAAACAAAGTATGCAAAGGACTTGATCAAGAGATTTGGGATGGAGGATGCAAAACCTATCAAGACTCCCATGGCAACCAACGGTCATCTCGACCTAAATGAAGGAGGTAAATCAGTAGATTTAAAGCTTTATAGATCTATGATTGGTAGTTTGCTCTATCTCACCGCATCTAGGCCCGATATTATGTTTAGTGTTTGCATGTGTGCACGGTTTCAAGCATCTCCAAAAGAGTGTCATCTTATGGCCGTTAAAAGGATTCTTCGATATTTAAAGCATTCCTCTAGCATTGGCCTTTGGTTTCCTAAAGGTGCTAAGTTTGATTTAATTGGATACTCGGACTCCGATTATGCGGGTTGCAAAGTGGATAGAAAAAGCACCTCGGGGAGTTGTCAATTCTTAGGGAGATCCTTAGTATCGTGGTCATCTAAGAAACAAAATTCCGTAGCTTTATCCACCGCCGAAGCCGAATATGTTTCCGCAGGAAGTTGTTGTGCTCAATTGCTATGGATGAGGCAAACTTTGATGGATTATGGGATTAACTTTGATAAAATGCCTATTTTGTGTGATAATGATAGTGCGGTGAAAATAGCAAATAATCCTGTCCAACACTCAAGAACCAAACATATAGATATTCGCCACCATTTCCTAAGAGATCATGTGGGCAAAGGAGACATTGAAATTAGCCACATCCGAACCGAAGAACAATTAGTGGACATTTTCACAAAGCCTCTAGATGAAAGCCGCTTTTGCAAGTTGAGGAATGAGTTAAATGTTATAGATCTTTCAAATGTCATTTGATTGCTTTATCTTCTTGGATTTCTCTGTTGAACTCGATTCTCTCGTTTGTTCTCTTGTATCAAGAATTTAGATGGGAAACACATATAGGGGGAGTGCTATACAATTTCCATGTATAACACATCCTTAAAATATGCACATATTGAAAATTATGCTAGAAACCCTTGTATTTAATAATGAACTTTGTTTTGACCAAAAATGGATTTTTGTCCAAAATCCATATCTCAATGATTTTGTTAGTACCATCAAAAGGAAAAAAATCTCAAGATAGCTATTCGTGACCTTTTTCGTGTTGTTGAGTTTTTCAATCTCCAAATCAACTCAAAGTTATTTGAGTTTGAATCTCACCAAAAGGAAACTTAAAACCCGATAACTGTCAAAGTCGTCTTTCTAGCATATGATGAGTATTGCTATTTGGACAATGTTTTCGCCCATACATTGACTCAAGATAGTCTCTCATACATTCTCTCTTAAGTAAAAACTCCTTTGATGTGTTTCTCTCGTTTCTTTTCAAAATTATCTCCAAAATTTTATAAAAGAAAAGGTTAATTTCCGTATGTTCTTGTTTTCTCTTCTTCTTAATCTTGTTGAAAATTGCTCCAAGTTGGTCTTTGCATCTCTTGCAAACCTTGTGGAGCAAGGACAACACAAAGTGTCAGTTTTTTCTCTCTGTGCGGTCAACCCGCTGTCCTTAATCCGGTCAACCCGCAGGCTCTTCCCCGGGTTAACCGCTCCTCCTTCGTCGGTCTGACCGCGCCAGGGATTTAAGTCGGATTCACCTACCTCAGTTATTACTCTTTACCCCTCCGGCGTTTTTACTTTTCCCCTTTCTCTCTCTCACACTCCCGTCGGTTCCTCTTCCTCTCTCACGTCGCTGCTGACGGCGCCCGCGCCGGCCCTCCTTTCTCCACCGCCGGCTGTCCTCCTTGCTCCTCGCTGGACCCGCCGACTTCGCCGGGTGCTCTTCTCTTCGTCGCCGCCTCAAATCCGGCTCCAAGGTTTCCTCTCTCTTTCTCTTCCCGTGAGTTCAATCTAGATTCAAATCTTGAGGTTTCTTCTGCTACATTAGTCTCAAGTACATACCTTGTGTTTGTATGACAATGTATATGTCCTGTTGCCTCTTGCTTAGATCTGGTGTGATTGAATAAACTTCTAGGGTTTCTCTGTCAGGCCCGGTCTGACCGGCGTTCATACTGCGGTCAGTCCGGTTGTGCGGTCTGACCGACGTATAAATCACGGTCTGACCGGCCCTGCCAGAAAAACATCCTGCTATTATCTCTTTCAATTCTTTTACTTATCGGATCTTGCCTCTTCACCAGATCTCATGGCACGAACCAAGACGGTTGGTGATCCCGGAGCATCCTCTTCCCGCTCTCGTCCTCCCCGGCAAGCCACTCATCGCCCTCCTATTGAACACAGCGACTCCGACAGCGATGAGGCTCAGCCCACCGAATCTTCTATTCCTAGCGCTCATGATGACATGGATGAAGATTCTCAAGAAGATGATGCCGAGCAGCAATTTCCACCAGAACCTCGAGTCGATCTTCGATCTATTAAAAATGAGGACTTTATGCGGCTCAGACAAAAGAATCAGTATACCATGCCAAGAACAGCCACCGACTCCAGGTTTCACACTTTGTTCCAGGAGGATACTTATAATCATGTGATCATTCATAAGCAGTTTGCCATTCAGAAATACATCAATTGGGCTTACCTCAATGAGCAAACTCGCTATGAAGGGCTCTACTCTCGTTTTCGTGCTGCCGGAGTAGATGGCATAGTCAGTGTCAAGTGCAATTTCAATGAGGATATCATTCGACAGTTCTATGCCACAATTCACATTGCTCCCAACTTTGCCACTCTCACCTGGATGACTGGCTCCACGCGTTACTCGGCCACCAAGCGACATTTTGAGGAGGCTCTCAATCTACCTCACAGGGATTATGTCAAGCTTCATCTTGAGCCCGTTCTTCAGACTCAAAGACGCATACGCTTCTATGATCGAATTATCTTTGGATATGTTCCTGGTAAAGTTGCTGGCTTATTACCTCTTCCAAGCGTCATTAATAGGATTATCCGAGCTACCATCTTGCCCAGGAGTGGCAATAATGATGCTATTCGTGGTCATGCCTAGAATGTTATTGAATCTGTGATGCTTGGCAAGAAGTTTGACATCATGCACCTCATTTTGACTGAGCTGGCAGCTTGCAAAGGTGATTTGGGAAAGCGAATGTACTATGCACCTTATATCATGCAGCTTATTCACAGGGTGACTGACTTCAATGGTGCACTTCCTTTTCCTCACAAACAATACAAGCCTGAAGGTGATCATCAGCGTGATTTGAGGAATAGGCCTTTGGAAAGGCAAGCCCCTCCAGGTAACAATGATCCTCCAGAACCTTCTCAGTCAGCCCCTCAGCAACAGGGTAGACTTGATCCTCTTTTGATGGAGACTTTGCACAAAGGTATCACCACTATTGTCTCTCGCTTTGATGCTGTGGATCGTCGCATGGAGATTCTTGATCATCGCATGGATACCATTGATCGTCACTATCAAACTCTGGATACTCGTCAGGCTGCCCTGGAGACCTCCAACACTGCCGTTCTTCATCGTCTTGATCAGTTGACTGGTTGGGTTTCTGACATTCAGGCTTCTCAAGCACAGATTTTGACTCGTGTGTCGTCCATCGAGTAGTGCGTCACTTATTCTCGTCGCCGTCGTGTGGATCCTTCCCAGCAGCTCCTTCCACTTCGACTGACGTTCCTCCTCCTCCTACCTCTTAGCTTTTGGTATTTGATGCCAAAGGGGGAGAAGACATACCTATATAGCCTTATATATATCTATATAGCCTAATGATATAATGTTTACTACAATGTTGGTTATTCTCACTCTTTTGGACTCTCTCTGTAATAGGTTTGAGGATAAGTTTGTGGTTGTTAAATGTTGGTTATCCTTTTGGACTTATTAAACTTCTGATCTTAATTAGTGAAAATGGTATATTATTATTTCATCTTGTGAGCCTCGTTGAATGTTTGAATCTCTTTGCATATAGCCAGGGGGAGCTTCACTTCACTTTCAATGACCTCTAGCATTGTGCATTTTTTATATATATATATATCTCCTATTATGTCTCATGACACATGCTATCTCTTTCTTGTCAAAACTTGCATCTTGCTCAAAACTTTGTGTATGTTCAAATTAATCCATCTTCTAAATGAGGTTGTCATCAATTACCAAAAAGGGGGAGATTGAAGAATCTAGGCCCCATGTGTAATGTTTTGGTAATTATGATAACCATGTGTCTTGCACTAACTCGTTTTGTCAAGATGTTGATAGGGTTGACAATGAAAATATTCGAAAGAACTCTAAAGCACATCATCTCGGTCAAAGCAAAGGTAGCTAGTAAATAGAACCTTTCTCTTTCTTTACCGGTCTAGGTGAATGGAGAAAAAGACCGGTTTAGTAGAATAGGAAACCGTACTATAAAGAGGGATCAATTGTCCAGTAGCTTGAACATCTAAAGATGCCACAAATTGCTCAAGTCTTGATTGGTTATACTTGGTCTCATATGAAATGGTTTGGCCTCAATTTTTATTGTGTTTTATCTTCAAGGCCGGACTGACCGACGTTGTTAGGCCGGACTGACCGATAGTCCGGGTCGACAACACGGTCGACTTTTTTCGATAAGCTTCTTCTCACGAGTTTTCTAGGCGGACTAACCACTGCTAAGTGACGGATCGACCGACCTCGGGTCGAGGTCCCGCCGCTTTTTCCGAGAAAGGAAGTTTTGTGATTTTCGAGTCCGATCGACCGAGCGGTGTTTATGCGGTCTGACCGGACCTCCGGGTCGAGGTCCCGGTCAACTATTTCCAGAGAAGTGTTTTTTTTTCTGTGATTTGCAAAAAACTGGGTTCGGACTGACCGGGGTCACAACGGCGGTCTGACCGGATCTCTCTGTAACGGATAGTTTTTAAGCATTTAATGCGAGGCGATCGTCGTTATTTCAAAGAAGCGGATCGACCGCCACATGCTTGCCGGATCGACCGCACTTCGGGGTTTCGTGCTCCAACGGCTAGTACAGTGGGTTGAGGCTATAAATACCTCACCCACTGCAGCATATGTTGTTGTTGAACCTCATTTAACACTCTTGAGCCCCTTTGCTTGTTCCTACACTCTTGAGAGCATTAATTTCATCTTGCAAAGGTTGTTGAGGTTTTTCCGAGTGCATTTATTAGAGTTTGATCTTTGTGGCACTTGAGCATCTTCAAGCGAAGAATCGTTGATCTATTACTCTTGGAGATTGCCGTCTCCTAGACGGTTTGGAAGTGCAAGTCCGGTGATCTTTTCAAAGAAGATTGTGAAAAGGCCCGGTTTCGAGATTGTGAGTGGTTCGGTGTTCACCATCTCCGGAGCGGAGGAAGAACAACCACTAGTGATCGAGGAAAGGCTTAATTCGTGGAGCCGGCTTGATTTGTTCAAGCTCCCTCAACGTGGACTAGTGAAGACCGGCAAGTCTTCGACACCACGGGAAAACATCGTTGTCTCATTGTGGTTATTTCTAGTCTTTACTCTTCCGCATTTATATCTCTTGCTTAATCATTGTGTTTGTATTGCTTAGCTAGAAGTATAACTTGTTTAGACTAAGTTGTTGATTGGCTTAACTTGTTGATTAGTTAAAAATTCAAAAACCTCCTATTCACCCCCCTCTAGTCGGTTATCCTTGATCCTACAGCCGAGCCACTTCCAAGTGGGTTCCACCAATCAGATTGATTCTTTTCGGCCAACAAACCCTAGTGATGTCATATTGATGTCATAAATCCTTTTTCCAGTATAAATCCAGAAATCCAATAAATCCAATTTAGGGTATTTCTTAGGGTTTCAATCTTCCAGAACCCATATCTTTTGCATCCGAACTTCGATTGAGCCCATTCAAATTTCTAAATTCATCTAAATTGATATATATTTGTCTAAAATTTTTATTTAATTTTTAGAGTTTGTTTTCTCTCTGTTATTTATTTATTTGGTTTATTTGCTTGTTTGCGAGTAGACGTTGATACTTCGAGAAGTTTTGAGCAAGGAGGAGTTCACCAAGATCAAGATCAATCCTAGGATTTATTTCAAGGCAAGTCGTGGTCCTTTGATCATATTGAACCTATGATTTCAAAATTATATTCTTTTATACAACTGCATGCTATTCTTATATAAATTTTTCTGGGTTTGGATATTACCTGTTGTCATTATGCCTTCATTGATTATTTGAATGTCATAAATCCTTTGTCACCTTAGCAAGGATAACTTTAGTTGGACATATTTGTATTACCAACATGGGTATTGTATTGATGCTTTAGTTACGATAGGTTCATCATCACATCTGTCATAATGAATAATCTTAATTTAATGAAGTATGGAATCATGGTGGTTAGCCACTTTTATTAAAATTTATGTACCATGATGGGGTTTGTCATTGGTCATGGTTAAACAAAAATGGTTTTCACTCAAGCGAGTGGATGGTGGAAATTGAGGGTGTGGATTTAGCACATCGTGGATATGTGGTGGTCTCGCCTGAGTAACTGATCAATGACTTAATCTTGTGCGCCATTGAACTGGACCTTAACCGTACAATCACATGTCTGGTATGGGACAGACCTGACTAACTAATTAGCAATGTCATGATTTTGGTTCTGTCGTGGGAAGCATGAGTTATGGGAAACGTATACTCACGATGGCGCAAGAGGGGGGTCCTATCTTGGTCCTCGTTGTCATGCTCCGCGTGCTCACCATGGCGTACGTATTGAATACCATGCGTGCTCACCATGGCGCGCGATAATCATTCTTATAAAACATCGAACAGACGCATCATAACGTCGGCGCGCGAGATAAAGAGTGACGTCAGTGCGCGAGACGAAGAGACACATCGCGTAGGAGCCGAAAGATTGAATTATCACATACTATTCTTACTAAAAAACCGTCTGTGACGTCTGTAATCACAGACGGTTCTTATTAAAAATCATCTGTGATGAGCCCTCCAACTTTAGTTGTAAACATAGAAAAAGGAGCGTCAACCATATTTATGAAAAACGATTCTCGAAAAGATGCTTTGGTTACCAACGATTTATTAGGAGCAGATTCTAATAAATCATATCCGTCGGACTTCCGTCTTTATTCGTTAATTTAATCTTACCACAAGTTGTTAAGCCTATAAATAACCATCAGAAGGGTAGAACTAAGAAAAAATCACTCTCAAACTTCCCATCTTTCCTTACTTCCATTTCTTCTTAAAGTTCTCATCTCCATACCCTTTTAGTAAGACAAAATTCACGGAACAAATTAACTTTTTGACCACCGAGCATGAAAAGAACAAAATCCATGGATGATCGATCGACTACTTCAATTTAGGTGGTCGGAAAGTCAATTTGGTCTATGGATTTGAAGTCTTCAAGAAATTAGTAGAAGATCATATCCCTACGATCAGGTGAGCACTTCACTATCTATGATGTGTAACTTTCGATCGATCGATCACGTAAAGTACTACTTCTGCATTCTTCTATTGATCGGAAGTTACACATCAAGGTAGTGAAGTTACACATGATACAGAACAAGGTGCCTACCGGATTACATATCTTCTACTTTCTTCTGTTGGGAAAATCAGCTTCAATTCAACCACTTTGAAGGATCAATCCGACCCGATCAGGAGTGGTCGAAATCGGCTAATCAGTTATTTCTAATTACATATGGTTCCAATAAATAATCGTCTGTGAATTTAGTAGTATCACAGATGGTTCTTGTTCAGAACCGTCCGTGATACTTCACAGACAGTCTTCAATATGAACCGTCTGTGATATTACCTCTTCATAGACGGTTTTTAACACAGTCAGTAATACAGATGGTTTCTACACCAAAACCGTCTGTGATTGCATGTAATACAGACTGTTTTGGTCAACCGTCTATGATGGGGACGTCCAGTATTAGCCTTTTGTAGTAGTGATATCCAATATCATTATTCATCTGTGTCTTATATTTATAGTCCAAAGGGGTGAAACCCCTACAGGGGTGGTTTAGTATTTTTTCCATAATTAGGTTTCGTAACACTCCTCCTTGGGCAATAAACAACGATATGCAAATGGCTCATAAAAAACTCCTTCCAAAAACCCATTTGGAAAAAAGGAATGGAGAAAATAGTATATTACATTCGTAAATTGTATTACACTTGTTGCCTCATTAAAAACCTTCATGTGAGAAAACTTAAGAAAACTCACGAAGGAAAACAATACAACATTTAATCTTCAAGATCCAATCTTCAAGATTTTGAATAAATACTTAGAATTTGATAAGGGTTATGATCTAGGGATTTACTCCCCCTGAACTCTACAACTCTTTAAACCCTCTCATTCCAATGCCATGAATGCATCTTTAGAACCTGGATACAGGTAGAAACTTACTGAATAAATTAGCTAGATTTTCCCCAAACTTTGTTTGCAGGATCTTTACCTCACCATTCTTCTGGATTTCATGATGATAGAAAAATTTTGGAGCAATATGTTTCGTGATGTTGCTTTAACATAACCCGTTTGCATTTGTTAATTCAAACAACATTATCTTCATAGATAATTGAGGGCGTATTGACGATATTAATGCCACAAGACTTTTGGTTGTGGTTAATCACACGTCTGAACCAAACACATTCAAGTGAGGCTTCATATAGTACTATAATCTCTGAGTAGTTGGTAGAAGTAGCCACCAAGATCTACTTAGATGACCGCCAAGAGAGGGCCGCACCAACACAAAGTAATATAAATCCATTATGTGATTTTGCACTATAGGGATTTGACAGATAGCCAGCATATCTTCATGATTTAGTAATGATCATCAGGATCTATGCATGATTTTTGCATTGTCGACCAACTAGATCTAAATTATTAAGTGGTAAAACCTTCAAGTTGAATTTAAGTAGTAATCATCGTAACAGCACCTTCTAGGCTTGACTAAAATAAAGATTTTCAAAATCTTAGGTATGATGATCAGTGTTTAGTATATGTTCCCCCTGAAGACAACTTCCGTTGAAGTCTTGTTGTTGTGATACCTTTCATACATTTTTCAAAAATGAATATCGGCAAGTATATTGTGATCAAATCAACTGGATTATCACAATGCAGTATTACATACAAGTATCCTATTATTCATCTAGAGATGTCGGAATAAACACTATTCGGTAGTAACATACTTAACTGATCAAATACCATTATTTGTTTGTGCAATACAAGTATATTATTCTTGCAGAGGATATTGGGTAATATTAGTTGCAAAGTCGTATGCCTTTCATATTTGATTTATCAAAACCTTTCATGGTCTTAATATTTTGCAACTATCTTCGGATGGTTAAAGTTACAACCAATAGTTTGTTCTGCTGATCTAAAACGTATGGTTGTACCACTATAGAGTAAAATATAACTCGTCTTAGTTTTGGCATTTAGGAGACTCATTGTCAATATCACCATTGTATGTCGTACCTTCATGGTACTAGAGGAACTACCATTCCACTAACTTTTAGTGAAAGATGCACTTTATAAGTGCTTATGTGGTGCACTTCTGGTCTTTAGGTTCCTCATTACATTCTTTCAGGTTTTGATGGGTCCTTGTCAACTTCCAAGGATTATATGATCGTTGGTGTGATTAAGAGGTCCACTGGTAAGATAATTTCCCTCTAGAGAGATGCCCTTTCTTCCAGAAGATTGTAACATCACAATTTCACGTTCTGTTGTAGCCTTTCATAATAAAAATAACCATTTGAATTTTCTTGAATTAATTAAAGCTTAATTTGAATTTTTAAAAATTAAAATCATTTAATGTGAATAAACCAAACATCAATTAAATTCAAAACCTATTTATTTGAGTTCCTCTTGTTCTTGAATTTTGTTGGAATTTTCTTAGATTTTTCTGAATTCATTTGATATTTCTTTGAGCTCGATTTGATTTACCTCGTTTTTGAAAATAAAAAATCCTTAAAAATCCTCAAAATTCCTTTTTCATGGCCCATTCTCTTTCTCTTTGCATGGCCTAGCTCCGCAACCCACTCCTACCTCACCACACGTCGCGACCATTGTGCTTCTTCCCGAAGGAGTCCGCCTCTCGCACAACGCCACTTGCCGTCTCTGCCACAGACTCCGCTTCCGCTGGCTTTAAAATCCCCGCCCGACCCTCGGCTTCCGTATCCCGCAGCATGCTGCCTCGAAAGCTGCCTCGAAGCCGCCAGTTTTGGAGCTTCAAGTTGCAAGTCGTCGTCACATTCATCGTCGCTTCCACGCCACCGGTGAGCTCCTAGGCTTGCGACCGCCACCTTTGGGTTCGTCACACCTAGATCTGTCCCACCCCCTTTTTGGTGTCGCCAATCCATCGCCAAAGTGCTGACTTTGCTGAAGCCCATAGCGCTGCTGCCGATCGCCTCTGTCTTCCCCAGCCTCAACACAAGACCCGACGAGTTCACCGTCGTCCCCTCTCTCTTCTACGCTGCCTTCTGTCCCCAAAACCGCCGTCTTTCACCAGAACCAATCTTGCCAGAGTTGCACGGTCACTCGCCGTCATTCCTTAGTTCCAGAGCATTAACGTCGCTGCTAATGTGTCACTGACGTGGTTGCCACATCACACCTACACTAACGTGTTTGCCACATCACCCCTACACCTCAGCACCCACGCCCGCGCGTCCGCAGCTTCACTGCCACATGGATGACTGCATGTCATCCCGAGCTCAAACCCTAGATCCAAATCCCCGTGAACTTGGTTCACCGTGAATCGAGTCAATGCCATGTTGACCCCACCTGTGTGTTCCTATTCCGTGGACACAGCTCACCATAGATCGGTAAGCCTTCTTCGTGGACTTGTCTATAGACCATGGGCCCACATGTCAGCGACCAAATTTCTTTTCCTTTAGAAAAATAATTCTGGCCAAAAATCAATTCCTTTGCTAACATAATGCTGATGCAATAATCCAGAATTTCCTTTAGAAAGAAAATTTCAAGAATCTTGAAATAATATTTTCTCTACCGTTTAATATTCCAGAAGCCCATTCTCCTTCATCCGAACTTTGATTTAGCCCGTTCAAGTTTTTAAATTCATCTAAAATTGAGCTCTCTTTCAGTACTGGTTTTTTAAATTATTTTATTTTATTTTGAATTTATTTGTGCTTTATGTGTTTTCTCTCTCTCGTTTAGACAACAATTTCCAAGGAGGAGTAGGATTTGAAGACCAGAGTGTGGTAACTGAGCAAGACCAAGGTAAGTCGTAGTGTTTTGATCATATTGAACCTATGTTTTGTAAAAGTATTTTATTTACATATCAACATCCATGCTACTTTTATATCAACTATTTTATGGAGTAGCTAAATACCTATTTGTCATTATGACCCTTGATTCTCTTGAATGTCATGTATCCATTGTCACCATAGGATGGTTATTATTAGTTGGACATAATTGTATTACCAACATGGGTTGACGTAGATATGCTTATCCATGCTTAGTTATACAATGGCTCATATTCACATGATCAATTATGTTAATTTGACTTAATGAGATATGTAATTGTGATGTGATGTCACTTTTGTAAAAGTTGTGTGCCATGGCAGGGGTTGTTATTGGTCTTGGTTGAACAAAATGGTTTCATGCTCAGGCAAGTGATCGTGCAGTAAAAGGGGTGTCGTTTGCACATTTGGGATGAGGTAGTCTCGCCTGGGTAAATACTATGGACTTAACTTTGTACGCCATTGAACTGGGTCATATCGTAGAACTACATGTCTAGTATGGGATGGACCTGACTGATTAATTTGCAATGTCTAACTTTGGTACTACTAAGTGGTGGTGTGGGTTCCAGGATGGACGAGTAGATTCACATGGTGCAAGAGGGGTTCCCTGTCTAGGTGCGATGCCATTCGGTGTTGAAACCTTAGTGGGGAGGACTAGGTTGAGATGGAGTATTGTAAATGTCTTGTGGTGATCATTTATCCGCATGCCCAAGAAAGCGTGTCATGACTGGCATTATAAACCGAGGGTTTTGGTTATAAAATAATGTTACAACATACTGATCCGTCGCAAAATCAGATTCCCGAAGAGTTATTCCTCAAGAATATATAAAAATCTAATATCCTCCGTAATATCTCGAAACTCCAGGGGGGTTTTACAAAATTTTCTTATCCGCAAAAAGTTCCTTTTCGCACATTTTGCAAAACTCCATTTGGGCCACATTTTTTTGCCCACCACGATCCAGTACCGGCGGCTAGGGTTAAAAGCCCTAGCCGCACGATGCTTTCTCTTGCCGCACATAGGGCGGCGAAGGCGTTGGTTGCGAGCAGAGGCGACACTCGGCGCGTCAGGCGCTGGCGGTGTGCGACACGGAGGCAGCGATGGAGGTCGCACAGATGGCTTCGGTCCGACGCAAAGCGTAGAAGCATCTATGGGGCGCGTGGCGCCCGCCGATCGAGGCGTGATCGCGGGCGCACAGTGACAACCGAGGTGTGACCAAGCGAGTGCGTGGTGGCGCGCATGCAACAGCGACAACACTATGACTCAAGCCGAGCGAGGCCCCTGGCGTCATGGACGTCCGATGGGGTCTCGCCTTGCCACCGCGTAGGAACATGGTGACGACGGCAAGTGCCGGCCGCCATGACCCTCATGAAAAATTTGAATGTCGTACGTGTGATGAACAGTAATACAACCATTAAACCCTAACTAGCCATTAATAGATTTAATATCAGGTTCTTACAAATTAATCTACCATATTAATATAATAGCAAAAATTAGGGATCAGAAAGGAGGGAATCCCGTCGACATACCAACTTAGTCGTGTGGAGCAATTCGTGCTGATATCGTGTTAAATAATCGATGCTGTAGTCAGGAGACAATCAATCCAATCACACTAAAGAACACCAAAGAGAGAGAATATAAGGATAGAGTTCTTCTATTCATCATCAATCATCATCTTTACGTAATGAAGCCGTATTTATAGATTAAAGGAGCGGAACCCTTCAAAGGGTATTTTAGTAATTGCACATAAAACCCTATGTTTCCTAACTCAACCAACCAGTCGGATCAAGCAAGTATATTGTCTTGTACATGTACATGATGGTGCATAGACGAAAGGAAGTAAATTAATACCATGCCAAAAACGGCGGGATTTGGCGATTTGCCCTGTACAATATACATCTGTGTATTTACTTCCTTTACCCCCTGCCTTTCCTATGTTCACAGTTGAGTGACACGCTGGCAGTGCAAATCTTGGTGTGAACCAAGCGATGGAGAGAAGAGACAGACAGGTGCCACTCCAGTGTCGAGAACACATCAATTTGCGAGATTCTCCTGTGGTTGTTGAGCTGGGACCATGTATGTGAAATCCGGTGAACCCAGTGGCGTATATGCAAAAGCGCAGGCAAGTAAAAACACAACTCGTAGCCCGTAGGCCAATCCCTGCCAAGATTCTGGGGGCGCTGCACAGCTGTGTGAGAGAGAGAGAGAGAGGCCATTCTTCTCTTCTCCACCACCTACTCTCTAGTCTCTCCCACTTTCTTCTCTCTAGGATCGCAGCCAACCAATCACGCACCCACAGCGCACACATCTCGCACTTTTTACTGCGCAAATAAGAGAGGAGAAGAGGGAGTAGGGATAGGGAGAAATACAGAGAGAGAGAGAGAGAGGGCATTCATCCAGAACCGCCTGTTTCTTGCTGGTTCTTGGCCTCCTCTGCCATGTCCATGGGTATCTTGCTGCGCTTTGTTTCTCTTCTTGTCTTAGAACTTTCTTGTTCCTCTGGTGCTACTGTGCCTGTACATACTGTTCCTTTCCTTCCTTTCATGGATTGGGCTACTTCTGGTCCCTTGTCTTTACTTTTTCATTTCCTTGATGGTGTTAGGGTTCTGCTCTGTTCTTGATTCTTGGCATATACAGTTTCATGTAATCCAATCCATCATGGCCTAACTCTCAATAGCTCTTGCTTCTTCAGAAATTAATATGATTTTTTTCGTTTACTCATTTCTGTCCTCCTTT
Organism: Ampelocalamus luodianensis; assembly: GCA_036346255.1. Classification (NCBI taxonomy): domain Eukaryota; kingdom Viridiplantae; phylum Streptophyta; class Magnoliopsida; order Poales; family Poaceae; genus Ampelocalamus; species Ampelocalamus luodianensis. Next base: position 75,076,011 of record CM070621.1, read on the forward strand.
TTAATTCCACATGTTTCTTGCTGTTTTGTACATCACAAATTGTACCGAAATTAATGGCTCCATGTGGACAGATGAAGGATATGGCCCTACCTGGGACAGTGACGACGAATACGACAACTTCATACGCAAGATGAACCCGCCAAGGTGCATTCACATGCTGCCCTGCACCCCAAAAAAACACACCCTCCAGTACAATATCGAAAAATTGTTCTCTAGTATCAAGTCTTGTTTCTTGATCCTGGTCAATATTATTAACTGTAGGATCGTGATCGATAATGATTCTTGCAACGATGCGACCGTTGTCAGGGTATGTTCCTATAGTTTGCAGAATTCCTAATTCATCGTTGTTTTGTCAGGGTATGGCGACACGGGCATTTACTGATTCGATTGTTGGTTGTAATTGCAGGTTGATAGTGCAAATGAGTATGGGATTCTGCTAGAAGTAATCCAAGTTATGATTGATCTGAATCTTGTGATAAGTAAGGCGTATATAACCTCAGATGGTGGATGGTTCATGGATGGTAAAGATTATACATAATCTAATCAATAATTACACCTGCGTTTTCTTGTTCTTTTTTGTTTTAATCCAAGCCTAACTCGTTAATTTGGTTTCAGTCTTTAATGTAACCGATAAGGAAGGGCAGAAGCTGAAAGATAAGGCTGCCATCGCCCAAATCGAGGACTACATTCGGAAGGTAAAGTCCTGCGAGCATATATAGCAATCTTGCCATCTTCAGTACATCTCTGGTCATAACTGATGTCCAAAGAGACTGACAACAAAAATACTCTTGGAACATGTAGTCCTTGGGTGCAGATTCAAGATACATACCTTCGCGCAGGAGATCGGTGGACGTTGCTGCTTCAACTGACCACAATGTCATTGAGCTGACAGGGACCGACAGGCCAGGCCTGCTCTCCGAAGTGAGCGCGGTGCTTGCCAGCCTCAAGTGCAATGTGGTCAGTGCTGAGATTTGGACCCATAACGCCAGAGCTGCTGCTGTGATGCAAGTGACCGATGAGGACACCGGGTTAGCCGTGACAGACACCGAGAGGCTCGAACGGATCAAGGAGCGCCTATCTTATCTTTTCCGAGGAGGCAATCTTTCGCGAGGAGCTGCCATGGCGGTGTCATCAGGGACTTCTGGCACGCATACTGACAGAAGGCTGCACCAGATGATGTTGGATGATGGAGACTATGAGCAGCTTAATCGGTACGTCCCAAATAAATCTCAAAGGCCTAATGTCACCGTTCGGAATTGGAATGACAAGGACTACTCAGTGGTGACCATCCGATGCAAGGACAGGTCGAAGCTTCTGTTCGACACGGTTTGCACTTTAACGGATCTGCACTATGTTGTTTTCCATGCAAACATTGATGCCAAGGATAATCAAGCTTACCAGGTGAATATGCTGAACCGAACATCTCTTGTTAGTCATTACCGCTATGGATGTTCATGAAATTTAGCTCAAGAAATGTGTAACACGGGTGCTCTTTTGCAGGAATTCTATGTGAGACATGCAAATGGATCTCCAATGAACACCGAAGCTGAGAGATTGCGAGTCATCCAGTGCCTTGAAGCCGCTATTGAAAGGAGGGTGTCTGAGGTAACACAATTCGATGCACTTATCTCAAGTCATATCGTCAAAACTGTTGTTCATGTAACTTATCAATCACCCTTCTCCCCATATCGGTTGCCTCAGGGTGTGAAACTTGAGTTGTGTACAAATGACAAGGTTGGCCTCCTATCGGAGGTCACCCGCATCTTCCGCGAGAACAGCCTGACTGTCACAAGAGCACAAGTAAGCACGAGAGGACGAATGGCTATCAACACATTCTATGTTCGCGATTCTGCAGGAGAGACAATTGATCAGAAGACCATAGATTCCATCAGGCAAGCCATAGGCCAGAACATTCAGGTGAAAGGCCAGCCTGAGCCATCAGAACCACAAAAGAAAGAGTCCCCCACATGGTTCCTCTTTGCCAACTTATTTCGACCGAGGTCTCTCTGCACACACTACTAGTTTCGGGCTGTTCATGCGTTGATCTCATCGTCCGATCCTGAAAACCTCACTTAAATTATTAACTGATGAAGCAGTCCAAGGAAATTGTGAAGTTACAAAGAGCAACCTTCATTCTGTTCCAGTAGTGCAGGATTGGGGGCGATCATTTGTAAATATAAGAATTCGCCATGCCCACATTGTACATATATTGTAGTTAAAGGATGTAAATATAAGTGTATAAAATATGATTTATAAGAAAATATGATTAGGTTCAAAGCTGTTACCGCCTCAGAAAACCTGTTCCTTTTTCCAAAAATTTCGTGTGAAAAGACATTGCAATTTTGGTACCTTCCATGCTCAAAATGAGAGGCCAAGTCGGCTTGCTTTGGTCTCAAATTATTGTAGCTGTCCTGCAATTGGAATCTGCGTGACAGCAATGGCCGCTTCATATCCTGTGGAGAGCAAGCAGATGCAAGTCAGTAGTCAAAAGCATGTTATGTGGGGAAATCCATATTTAGAGGAATGATATTCCATTCATGAGACACTGTAAAATTACACCGCGAAGACAAGAAATTATGCCGAATTACATCGCCGTCACATTCCGTCAGTTACTTCGCCGTTCCGTCAGTTACTTCCGTTTGTCCAATTTTTAAATATAGAAAATGAGCTCCAAATATTATGATTTTTTTTGTGGAACCTCTTGATACAGTGTACTTGCTTGTTTATTTTTTTGAAAATTATATCTATTCTGATTTTTTTTCTAAAATTCATTAAAGTATACTGTTTGTAGGACTTTTCTAATATAGAAAATGAGGTCCAAGCATTATGAATTTTTTTCAGACTCCTTACGCAGTGGACTTGATTGTGTATTTTTTCCAAAATTTTTTAAAAAATTAATTAATGCAATTTCATAATGTTTGAATCTTATTTCATAATGTTCACTGTGTAATGAGTCTAATATAGAAAATGATGTCAAAACATTATAAACTTATATTATTAATTTTGTAAAATTCTAAAAAAATTACACAATCAAGTCCACTGTGTAAGGAGTTTAAAAAAATTCATAATGTTTGGACCTCATTTTCTATATTAGAAAAGTCATATAAATAGTATATTTTAATGAACTTCAGAAAAAAAAATCAGAATGCAATTTTCAAAAAAATACACAAGCAAGTACACTGTATTGGGAGGCTCCACAAACAAATCTTAATTTTTTTAGATCATTTTCTATATTTAAAAATTAAGTAAACGGAAGTAACTGACGGAATTGTGAAGTAACCGACGGAATGTGATGGCGATGTCATTCGGCATAATTTCTTGGCTTCACGGTGTTATTTTGCAGTGCCTCACGAACGGAATGTTATTCCTCTAAATACAGATCATGATGTTACTAAGTCAATTTCCCCTTTTTCCTTACCTGAAACTTCGCTGATAAAGACACATTGCACTAAGCAGTGCTGATAGACTGATACTGACAAAATTGTATCAAAAGCAAATCTGCTTCTGTGGCTGATCGGTTATCCTGTCAACCATAACATTAGCTCTAATATGCAAGCTTCCACCGATGATGTGGCGGTGACGTTTCAGCCATCTTGCATTGCTTTACAGCAGCCTACAGATGTGGAACCTTGTGCCACAGTTCAGTGGAGAGCTAAAAGAGTAGCTGAAATCAGAATCAAGAAATAGGTAGCATGAGAGTTAGTTTGGAATGTTTCTCACCTTTAGGGACCTCTATGCTTCCTGTGCTCATCAATAGTGCTTCTTTTGGCTCTAATGATGATTGATTGGATGCACATATTTCTGCTTTGGTTGGTGACATCTGATCTAGAAAGGCATGAAAAAGGCAGCAGCACTGTCTAATAATGCACATTGAGGTCAGAAGACTCAGAACTAGAGCCTTCAACAGCAGGACATTGCTGAACAGTAAAGCAACTTTGTGCTGCATGCTTCGCACAGAAAAATAGGTGCGGTGTGTATGGGCCATTAGGTGCACGCCTTCTTCACCATGAATTGAGTGGAGTTGTCTGAATAATGGCAAAGCAGATGCAAGTGGCCTGTCTGATAAGCAATTAGGCAGATGTAAGCATCAAGAGCCAGGCAGGTATGATAGTGATGTTCTTGCTCTCCACATGAAGCCGTCCCAGTTCAAAGCAGGTCAGCATTTGTGCAGATTTAAAGTGCCTACCTAATTCATCTTCTGATGCAGGAGAGAACCAAGTACAATAGCAGATGTAATTTGGATGCTGGTAAACAATATTTCACTTGAAATATGAGCGTACTTGAGAAACAGTGAACCATGTGGCAACTGGCAACTTGCCACTGTCATGGCTATTTCCTGACCAAAATTTGTTTCAAGACTAAGAATCACAACTGGAAGTCTGGAACACAATTTTCCATCACTTATGAAGTTATGATGCACTCAAGTGGCATAGAACAGTATATTACTAGAGCAACGTAACATATGAATGTTTAATATCAATGAAGGATGTCTTTCATTTAAATTAGGCAAAAAAGACAGTACAAAAATTGCGTTTGTCGTTGAAACGTTCAGATACATCTACAAGTAACACCGCGTACAAAAGGTAAAAAGAACAAAAACTCTTTGCTGTGCTACATTAAGTTGTTATATCACGAGTATAGCACAGTAGAGCAACTCATTCTTGAGTACAAGAGAAATAACGGCTTTTCCAAGTCGGTGGTTGGTCGAAGAGATGCCATGTAAAGTGACACATTGCAGATGGCTACACATTGTTCCAGGCTAGCTTTTACACAAGGGAATGCTCCGTGGACTTACAGGGGCATCTTGGCCATCAACTTTTGTATTTCGGTGAATCCACAAACTTGAAGTACAATATAGCAAATATTGAATCCACAAAAGCAGTTTAAATGGGGCATGCTAAGGTCATCAGCAACATGCCTACATCTATCTCCAGTACTCGAGAATGATGGTGAACAAACTGAACGGCAACAGCAACATAATCAAGGCATTTACACTGGATAAATATATGGAGAAAATATCATCGCCTCCTTTTTCTGCCTTTCCCCAGCTGTCCAGATTTAAAAGCATGTTCCTGTTCTTGAAGGAAAGCCATTGCTTTTCCATACTTTTCAGCTCTCTCTTGCTCTTGTTTTATACTCTCCTTCTCTTTCACAGCAGACAGGAAATAATTATCTTTACGAAGCTCACGTACTGCCCCCTTCTTCTCACTCTTCAGGCGTTTCTTCAGCTTCTTCATTTGTGCCCTTTCTCGGTCAGGATCATAATCAAGACCCTTTATGTAACTGCAGAAAGAGAAGAAAGGAAGTTGATAAAAGGTAACGATGCTTTTACATTAAACACAAATTAGACCCTTCAAGAGCAAAACAGCAGAGAAAAAGAATATGGCATACTGACAACACAGAATACCAACAAATACATACTTCTCTTCGAATTTCGGATTCAACTGCTTGATTGGTTCAGGCTTCTGCTTTCGCATTTGGAGTGGCTCTCTTGAAGCATGGTGTTCATCACTTCTCTTTTTAATCAAGTCAATGACTTCATGAAAAATGTCTTGTAACAGGCCAGTTAAGTCAGATTTATCCAGAATTTGTTGCAGCAGAGAAGAGATTGGAAGGAAAATTTCTGGGAAAGAGCGTAGTTCTTCATGTATAATAACAAAGCCCCTTAAACATTCAGCTACAGATAGAAGTACACCAGCCCTGTCACAAAATGTACGAATATAAGAGATATGCAAAAGAACAATTTTCAGTATCCAGTCTTGAAGCCAGTAAAACCACATACTTACTTGAAATTATCGGATGAGAAATAAGGGGAATCGGGATCCATGCTCATGACTTCCAAGACATTCATTCGATTCACCTCATGAACTTGCTCATGGATATGAAGCCATGGTTTCAATGTCTTGAGTTCCATAAATTGATCATTAATCTATACCAAAGGGGATTCCACTTAGCATGAAGCAGCAAGCTGAAAGTATGTAATACCTGAATTAAAATTTACCTGATTGCGTAGTTTTCCTTTAAGTGATGTTACCAAAAGAGTGTGCAGAAAAACAATAGCTTCAGGGCAGAACTTCTTCGATTCCTTAGTAGCCTACAGATTGAAATTTGTAGAGAAAATGAGTATTTGCTGTTTTAGAAAAGGGGGGAAAAGAAATCCATGTCTGCTTGGTACTGAAGGAACAGGATAAATTTAGCTAATAAGTCTTAACCATCATTTAATCAAGCTAATGATATGTAGTCTTCAGAAAAAGAACCTACAAACACAAGATTCTATAAAGTTCAAGAACATACCACAAGCACCATGGAACACAAGAAAGAACCAACAGCTACATCTCGACCAGATTGTACAGGGCATCGCATCAGATATTCGCACATAAGCAGAAGCATTGGAGTTGCTACAACATGGCGGAAGTCGGAGCAGGGGAATATAAGAGACCATAACCTCAGGAGAAGTAATGTCTTCAAACTTGGCCAGCAGCTCTGTCCTGTAAGATTTAAAGAAATCACACAGTGAAAAACACATATTAATGACAATAGAACCAATTTCCCATAAAACACAATTCTTATTTCACAAACCTGGAACCTTGATGTCTTCACATAGACGAGTACGTGTATGAATAAGTCGTTGCCTTGCACAGATGGCAGCAAAATATGGAGTCTCTCCACTCATTTCAATTAAAGGCTTAACAAGGGTGTCAATTATTTTGAACTTCACTGGACTTTGAGTAGCTAAAACTGCAAAGTACTGCAGGAGAACACCATAGAAAACCTGCCAAAGGGATCTGAATATTTGAGGATACGTTCCACGAGTGCAATGGGAATTATAAGATATCTAACGAACCATTAAGCACTTATATTCAAAAACTATAAGTGATAACCTAATGAATTTAGTCAGAATGTCACATACCTGCATTTTCTTTCTGTTTTCAGCTGTAAGCCTTATTGAATTGCAAGTACGTATTCGACTAATAATCTCAATTATTTCAGTTTCTGCACGACCATCCATCAAGGAGCAAAAATCTTGCAAGTTATTGGGTGCTTCTATCACAAAAGGAAGATTGTCGTCCTTGACATGTGGTTTTCCATTAGATTTTCTCTTTGAATTTTGTGCATCTTTTTTCACCACTTTGTCACTATCTTGTTCCTTTTCTTTGACATCCTCCATTTCATCTTCTTCTAGAGCAACCTCATCGTCGTCACTTTGCTCCCAATCTCTTGCAGACATATTACCAAAGTCATTGTCACTTGAATCCTCATCATCACCAGCATCTTCATCATCATCTTCATTCTCATCAGCCTCACCATCACCACCATCATCACTTTCTCCATCATCAGATGGTACAGCATCTTCACCAATCTCTTTACCCTTCTTTTCATAAATTTCGTCAACCCAGCCCCTTTTCCTTTTTGTTGACTCGTCCAAAGAGAAGGAATCACCAAGATCATCACCAGATATAGGTTTTGAGTTGTCCAGCTTCTTGCAGCGATCATCCTCGTCCTCGTCATCTTCTTCTTCATCGGAGGACTCAGCAGTTCCAAGCATTCGTTTCTGGCGCTCCTCCTAGAATGTCATCCAGTATCAGAAAACAATCAAATATCAGTAGTTCAGTACTTCCGTCAACAAAAACACCAGTGATGTGGTAGAATTATAAGCTAAACCTACAACCACACTAGAGTTCACAAAAACAAACTGTATGATAAACAGAACAAGCATGTTTTAAATAAACAAGCACTAGTTGCATATTCATGACGAACATCGCCAGTGGCGCTTGGCATTTGCGACTGGTCGGGGAGTTGCGGTGGAGTAGGTGCCGCTTAGTTGTTTCTTCCTACCCTAGTGACTGTTTGGTGTTGCCTAGGGTGGGTGTCATTTTGTTTGTCTTCTTTTTTTTCCCTTTTTTTTGAGTATGGCTGTAATTTCCTTTGTTTGTTTTTTATTGCCTTTTTTCGGCTATATAAAATGTTGTGCAAAGCTTTTGCACTTCCTCAAAAAAAAAAAAAAAAAGTTGCATCCAATACTAAAGTTAGATCAAACAAACCTCCAACTTCTCAAGGCGTTCTTTTTCTTCCTGAGCTATTTCTTCTGGGGTTTTTGTCCTGTCCGATGGGCGAGCACGTTGATCCATCACCATTTCTTTCACCAGTTTGTCATATGTGTCTGGCTTTTCCTGGCATGCGACAAAATAGATGCAAACTTAGTATCGGGAACTGAAGAAACACACAACTGTATCATGTAGAAAACATGCAGAATTGCCCACAGCCAACAATAAAAATCTGTGAAAATAAAGAGGCACGGTAAAGTGGATGTAAACACCCTTCATCACCAGGTACCAAATGAAAAGAGTGACTCCACACACTATACCCAGATCCTTAGAATAAATGCATAACCAGACTACAACAATTTAAGAAAAATCGATTAATGGCTCACAATATGAAGCACTACGATTTCTGTCAAAAAAATATGAAGCACTATGCCCATTCTACCCTTTTCAAGCAAACATGTGTGCGCTGTGTGCCAGTGTGCACACCAACGTTTTAACAGCAAACCACAGTTCCACCCATGCTACCAGCTCATTTTTCTACTGAAAGATGTGTAACATGAATAATTTTGTGCTTGTTGACGAAATAGGTGAACAAGCACTGCACGTGCACGCATACCTTATTAAAAATCTCCTTCCCCGTCAAACCAGATGAACCTTTATGGACAATACTTGAATTATTTTTGTTTGCATTCATTTTAGCTGACTCGGTCAAGGACAATAGTGCCGGTGTCTGGGCCAACAGTGCAAAGTCACTATCTAACTTGTCAACAAAATGTTCATCCTCTTCCCTCTCCCTGGCTTTTTGGGCCTGCAACAAGAAAACAAATTGTGTTAACCAATCCTGTTCATGCTACACACCACTAAGAATATTCAGGAAATATGGAAATAAAAGGCTGAACACAGAACACCTAGTATAATAAGTGTAATCAGGTAGAACTAAGTACCAAGAAACTGCAACATCAATCTAATGAAGTAATGAGGGCATGCATTAAGCAACAGGAATATAGCATAATTCATCAAAAGAATTATATTACTAACATAGTGGATTACTGGACACCCTGATAAACACTTTATCATTGTTTGTCACGAAAGACAGGCATACAAAGCTACAGTGAGGTTTCATTGGTCTATCTTTGAAAATGGTTTGAGAAAAGAAAGGTGCCAAGAGTTAAAAACAGTGAAACAGGCATCATGTATCAAACCAAACAACAATTTCTAAGCTAAATTCAAATTACTTTAGTTGAAGCTTCAGAATGAGTGAGCGACAGGTAATACCAGAAAAATAGCAAACTAAAAATAGGATTGATCTAGATCGTATTGAAGCTAAAGAATGTTGTTGTAGGTGATAGTAAAAGACCAAAAAGGCAACAATCAAAGTAAGGAGGAATCATTCTAATCACACAAGACGCTCCACCTTATAAAATTTGCTCTTCAAAATGATCTCCGACATAACTTCCTTCTTGCTCTTGTGACCCTGCCAACAAGAGTAACTAAAATTAGGTCACAGCATATGGATTGAAGAACTGAATCAAAATGCAAATTTCTTCCTATGAAAACTTACACGTATTTCTTCAGGCAGATCAGTTTCAGAAGGAAGATCACCACTTAGGAGAGATAAGCGCCTCTCTGACAGGATCATTTTACCTGAAAAATACAAAAGAATAAGCACATTGAACAACACAGAAACACTAACATCAATTCCTGTGGATGGGAATTCAAATTCCTTTTACTGTCCTAATATGACACCAGAAACATTTCGTCCAATAATTCCACCTCATCTTCTCCAATGTTGAGGTTCACAGACAAAAAGCCAAAATTAAAACCAGCACATGTCTGTTGGCAAACCAGTAATTACAAAATTTAGATATTGAACATCACAAACATTCATGCCTAATACTACATCTAGATGTTTCCTCTCAGTATTAACTTAAAAGTGAACCCAATCATGAATACGGGGAAGCAAGCTTGGGTACCAGCTTACAGTGATATGCCCTCAAGATAATTAGATGATCAAAACCCGGTGTTGCAACCATGGTTACTAAGGTGGTAAGGCGAAGCGAGGTGACCCACAACCTCACACCTTTTAAGCGCTAAGACGCGAGGCGAGGCGACCCCTTACACACATCCTAGGTGGCCGAACAGAATCAGCAGAGGGAGCAAGGAAGTGGAGAAGAAAAGGATGAAAAGAAAGAAAAATAAAAGAAAGCATACTGCTACTGCACAATCCGGCCGGCCCATAACTGTTGATGCACGTCCGGGCCGGCCCACAACTGTTGATCCCTCTCTCACCTATCTCTACTGAGCTCCGAACGTTCGGCCAACACTTGCCCTTATCCTCTTCGCTCTTCCCCTGCCCTCCTCCCTTTCTTTGCGATGCGCCAACGCCGACGCTGCAACTTCCTCATGGCTGCATCCCCTCTTCCCGTAGCGCATGAACGTCGTCCTCTTCCCCTTCCCGTCCTCTCCCAGATCTAGTCTCCCTCTCCCGTCCTCTTCCCCCCCCCCACTTCCTCATGGTGACAGGGTGGGAAGGTGGATCCGGCGGCAGGGATGGCGGATCCGGCGGCGCGGAGGCCGATTTGACCGGTGGCGATAAGGAATCGGCGGGGGTGAGGTAAGTTCTCCTCTCCTCATCTCCTCTACCCCCCGAGCTAGGGCTTGGTCCTGATCTCCGCCTCGGCCCCTCGCCAGTGCCCATCTCCGCCGCCGCCAGCGACATGGATCTGCTGAACCACACCGTCGTGCTGCACTCCACGCTCAGCCACATCCCTGAGGAGCGTAAGGCCGTCGAGGAGACTCAATTCGCTGATTTAGTCCTAAGGCGGACGCCATAGGCATGCGCGGCAAGGCGGGGGCGACGCCTTGACCCACAACAGCACCTTACCGCTTAGGCGACGCCTAAACACTGCCTTAATAACCATGGTTGCAACCCATCAAGATTTATCTTTTTCTTTTGGAAGGCCAACATTTATCTTTTAGGTACACCCTTTGGGATACAAAACAGGACACTAACTTAATAAAATTCAAGTTCATATAGTATACACGTCATATATATAATTAAACAGCACAGCAGGATCTGCAGTACACTAGGAAGCGGAAAACATGAGCGGATCATACTCTAAGATGAGAGGAAAGGCAGAGCATAAAACACACCTTCTTCATCACTCTCGTCATCAAGAGGCACCTCTTCATCAAAATCATCCTTTCCCGAGAGAGTGCGAGAATGATGAACATCAATCTCGTCTTCCTCCTCATCAGATAGATTGTATTTGCTTTCTCGTTTCAACTTCGCCTAGAAATTATAAGAAAGGGGGAACTTAACAAACTAGCAACACATGAAACATTTTTAATAATCTCGTTACTAACATGAGGTAAAAACAATCTTAGTTACATTACATGGCAGTGCGGCACATGCTGGTAAACAACAAATGAAGAGGGCAAAAAAGAGAGGATATTTTCTTTCTATAACAAATCAAGTGCACTGGTTCGCTTATTTGAACTCTGATTCATGCAGTTTATGCACCCATCCTTCGGGCCAAGAATCTCATTGGCTAGAGAAATGCTACACTTATCGAGTGGCTCTAAATATACCATGTGTCCACATAGTGACACGTACCATGTGCTCGCGCTGCTGGCGGAGGATAGCCTTGTCGAACTCGGGCAGCGTGTCGTCCCTCTCACCGATCCGCCGGTCGTGGAACACGGACGACTTGGCACTCTGCTCGAACTCCTTGAGTAGCGTGTTCTCCCTCTGCAAGCAGCCACAGCGAGAAATCAACCAACCAGACGACGAGCTCACCCAAAATCAAGAACCGGCAGCGGCCGCACTTAGCTGTTTTTACCTTATGGATGGCCTCGGAGCGGGAGCGGGCGACGCGCCGCTCCTCGCCCTTACGCTTCTTGCCCAGCACGTCGAACTTGCGGCGCGACCAGATGGCCTCGAACGGGTTGCTCCGCTGCGCCGTAGCAGCCCCACGCGCCTTCATCGCTACTGCCGCCGGGCCGTTCTTGCCCTTCTTCTTACCCTTTACTTTCTTCTTGTCCTGCTTGTTGTCTTTGCTGGCCGCCGCCGCCGGCTTAGTCTTCGCCATGCCCGGGACTGTAGAGGCTGGTGCCTGGTGTGGAGGAGGCAAACTCGTAGAGGCGGCCGGCGGGGGAGAAGACGACGAGCCGCGAGCGCGACAGCTTATAGGCCTTCTTGAAGAGCCCGCTTCGGCGCTTGGAGAAGCGCACCTGTCGGCTCGTCCGGAACGAGAGCACAGGCCACAGGAACAGGCGAGCAGAGCAGCAGAGAGAGCAAGCCGCCGCCGCTCGGTTGTGCGCCGAGGCAATGGATTTAGGGTTAGAGGAAATACTGAAATGTGCTTGGGCCTATGAATTGCGCGTGCGGTTGTGCGCTGGTCTAGTGGGCCTGTGGGCTGTGGTTTGTGCGAATGTGCGGTTGTGCGCATCTGGTGGATGTTGCCGACGTGACGAGAACTTTTTTTAATAATTATTTTTTTAATTTAATTTTAAAGTTAACCTCCGCGCATTTTATTTCTAATTCTGATCTTTTTGGTCACGTCACCATCCATGGCGTGACAAAACAACATTATCACGCCATATGATAAGTCTGCAAAAACGCACTTTTTGTCACGCGACTAGTGGTGGCATGACCAACCAACACTGTCATACCACTACTCATGGCGTGACAAGAGTTTGCCTAGAAACGGGCTAGCGTGACAGTGATATTTTGTCACGTCACGGATGGTGGCGTGACCAAAGGGGTCAGAATTGGAAATAAAGTGCATCGAGGTTAACTTTAAAATTAAATTTAAAAAGGATTAATTAATATAAAAAATCACGCGACGATGGTCGCCTGACTCGACAGAACGCGTTTTTCTTCACGTGTATCGCTAAATGAACTTAATTTCCAGTATACATATATATTATACCTCATATATAATAAATTTTGAACACCCATAAACCAAGGAGGATCCGTCCCTGCTAGGACGAAGGAGAGCTAGGGTTTAGCGAAGGTTTCCTCATCCTCTTTTCTTTCGCCTTGTTATATGTTTACGCCTCTCACTGAGCAAACTTGTGCGACCCCGGGGTATTTAGCTTGTAATGCGTAGCCTTCCATTGACTCTAGCATCACAAACAAAATATCCTGTGCCTCGAAAAATGTATACTTCCTAGAATTACAGTATACACACCTTTTTACAAAACATTGCATCAATTTCATACAACACACAGACCAAAGCTAAAATTTTACAAGCAAAAGACATATAGTAAAGTTATTACAAAAGAGACCAACCGGTCACAAGACAAGCTAAAGAGCTAGAATAAACAACGGAAGCAAAATGCCATAAGATGCCTATGAACGAGAGCCAGCCGGTTTGCCCTACACCCACAAGGCAATTCGACCGGGCCACCAAGCTAGTCGTCCACACCGCAGCAAAACTCACAAAAGTCGATCCCTTGAGGATCAACCTTCTCTGCAACAATTAAGCAAAGCAAATGAGTACAAAAATATACTCACAAGACTTACGAGTAACAAACCTAGATATTACTACATGTAGGCTTTAATCAAAGGAGAAGGCTAAAGGTTTATTTTTAGCATAAAGTAGATTTTATTTGCAATAAATAATAGATTGAAGACGGTTTTAACAATATGAAATTTATTTATTCAAATAACAGCGAGACAATAAGTAGTAACATAAAGACATCCTAGAGATGACTAACCCAATAGCCATCACAACAATAGCACGAATTACCCATTCGTACCACCCACATCAAGTTTTAATTAAAATGTTGTGGTCTAGTTCTTGCACGACCTTACCAAGCATGTCCATAACCTAGGACGAGGTTATTCGAATAGATCAAAACCCTGTAGGGGTGTACCAATGTACCCACACTTCAGATCGTCTTTTTGCCTAGCTATTAAGCACACTTCCTTTGGTATGCTGGCACGACTAAGTCCTATGAGACATTTCCAATGGATTGCATTAATTAAGAGTCGCACGTATGGGGGTTAACCCTTAGTGATCCACCGGCGACGAATATCACAAGGACCCACACGTTGAGTCGAAACACCGGCCCAGCTGAAGCAACTGCGGGTGTTCCTGGGTATGGAGAACCTAACCGGAACCCATCCCTCTTTTCCCAAAATGAATATTTTTCTCTATCACTACCATCAGCGACTCATTAATTAACACCTCCTAAAGTACTAAGTCAAGAGAGGTCCCATATCCCTCTAGTGTAGTTAGCACGCAAAAATCGCTTGGCTTAGTGACACAAGTAACTCGGTTCTTGATGACCCGGGCACCATTCCAGTCACACCATAAGATCACACCATCATACCAATGTGCCCAAGTCTAAAACATTTCATTTTCAGCTTTAGATTTCACATATAAACCAAAGCACAAGGTGCTAAACATAAGTAATTGTAAGATTTGTGTGATCAAGGTCATCGACTAAGTCGATAACCGTCCAATTCTATCGGTATTTAAGCATTGCTAAGCATCATATCGTAAAGACAAATAAAAGACCATAAATCATTCATCAGGCTCTAATTCACCAGTGAGAATATTATCTTAGGTTTGTGGCAGGGGTGAACAATTTCAGGGAAACAATGCAATAGGATTAACGCCTCTAAACGACAAAATCAACTTTGACACAAAGAATCATACATACTTATTCTTTGCAAACAAGAAATTAGACTTTAAAAGTAATGGGATCAATATAATCAAATGATGATACATTTGCTTGCCTTGTTGGGGATCACTTGGTTGCTGCAGAGGATCACTTTCCAACTCAACAAACTCTTCAGAACCTATCGCAAGAACGCGAAAATCCAATAAGAACGACGAACATAAAAAAAAGCTCAAAAACCAAATTCATCCAAAATCCATGAAATTTACACAGCAGGTAGAGCAGGATTTTAAATGAATTTAGCAACAAGAATCATTCGATTTGGACTAAGCATGCAAAAGTTATAGCCTAAACAATTCCAGTTTGCTGGAAAAATCAAAATAAATTGCTTTCTGTTACTGTTCATCACACAATTTTCCAGAATTTTTTTGGGCATGAAATTTTTTATGGTAGGCAGATAATGACACCCTAAGGTCAGCAAAATTGGGTTTACTTCATTTGGAGTTAAAATGAATTTATTATGATTTTTCTAAGTTATGGCAATAGTGCATGATTAATTTCAGAAGCAAAGACAATATTAAAACCTATTCTACACTAATGCATACTAACTGAGGAACCTAACAAATTTGAGTTTGCTCAATTTGAAATTACAGAGAAAAACTTATGCATTTTACAAATTTGAACAATTTTTAGTGCAAGGAAAAGCTAAACCCTTAAGGTGAGGAGGTCCTAAGGGTTCAGATCTAACTGAGGGAGGTCCTGACGGCTAAGATCTCACGGAGGAGGTCTTGTACAACCAAGACTTAAACTGAGGGAGGTTCTGATGGCTAAGATCTCACAGAGGAGTTCCTAACGGTCAAGATCTACAAGAGAAGGTCCTAGACGATAAGATCTAATAAAGGGGGTCCTGATCAGCTCAGATCTCCATGGGGAGGTCCTGAACGGTCAAGATCTCCACGAGGAGGTCCTAAACGATACCTTTACAAAAGCCCAAGGAGGGTGGCCCTAACGGCCTAGATCTGCACGGAGGAGATCCTGGACGGCCAAGATCAACAAGGGGTGGTCCTGAAGTTGTCAAAAAGGTGGTCTAGCTTACGACAACGAGGAACATGGCCCATATGTAATTGACACAAGAGCCATTTTAGACAGCCATTAACTACTAAACCAATGATTAGTTCATTAATGTTGTCCTAACGACAACGCAACAGAGCTGCTGCGTCCGACAAAAGGCCCGAGGGCAAACAACAGCTTGGTGCCGGTGATGAAGACCTCGCCGGCGCCAACCAAGGGCACCACTAAGTGCACAATAGGTTTGCGCACCTACTGGGCCCACTCTCGACGGCGGTGGCGGCCTAGAACGCTGGCGAGCCGGAGAGAGGCGGCGGTGATCAACACGGTGAAAGACAAAAACGGCAAAGGAGCTCCGCAACGGTTCAGATAGCGAGTGCCCAAGCACTAAGGAGGTCCAGAGGTGGTCGGGGAAGCTCTGGCGACGACCACCACCACTGGTGCTGAGGAAGACAACGTGGAGAAGAACTCCTAAGCAAAATGTAAATGAACCAAAGGTAAGGATAACTTCAAAAGACCTCCTAGATGGTCCAGGAGCAAGTAATTGAAGCACAGAGGTCCTTACCGGAGTTGGGGACGAAGGGGACCTCCTTCGGCCGCAACGGTCCAACTCAAAATTAGATTATCCCTGAGAGGGCAAGCCCAAAATTGAGTTAGGGAATTTGCTCAAGATAATGAGAGGAACAGGGCGGAACCAAAAGGAAGAATGAAGAACCACTGGAGCCCTGACGTCACTGAGGAGCTCCAAGGTCTAGCAATGGCGGCTAGGGTTGCAAGGTGATGTCTAAAAGAAGCTAAAGAGGAGCTCAAGGGTCCTTTATAGCTAAGAGAGCAAGGGTTAAGCAACGGTAGTGCTCCACGGGTGCACCGAGTCAAAAGCTCCTACCATGGGGCAAAGTCACTGGCACGCATTTAATGTTGGCAGTAAAGAGCCGTTGACAAGGACAAAGAAATGACAAGGCTCTGCTCCTCCTATGCCATAGCGCTCGTGCGCGAGGAAAGTGATGACGACCAGGCTCAGAGGGTCCCACCTGCTACTGAAAGAACCCAAGGTGGACTAGTCAAAAGAACAAAGCGGTTAGGTTAAGTCAAGAGATCGAGTTGGGGAGGTCTTGACGGTAGGATTAGAAACGGAGGGCCACGATTTAAAGTAAGGTTCGGAGGTCCTGAACGTTCAAAGAGATCTGAGACACAGATCTAAGCACGGACGGTCCACGATCACCTAGGCGCTAATAGTGGTGGTCGCTAAGGGTGGTCTGGAGGGTTGTCTTTGCAAAAGGCCAACGGGGTGGTCTTTGCAAAAACGCAAAAGGTGGTATGAGGGTGGTCTCAGGGGAGGTCTTTGAGGAGGTCTTTGAGGAGGTCTTTGCAAATGACCTAAGGTGGTCTTTGCGAAGGCACAGAGGGTGGTCCAAGGGGAGGGCCGAGAGGGTGGTCTTTGAAAAAAGACACGAGGTGGTCGTGACCAAGGGTGGTCTGGACGAGGGGAGGTCCAATCAAAAGTGAACGGCCCGATGGAGATCCAACGGCTAGCATAGCTCGCGCGCTTGAAAGGGCTCGGGGCTGAGCTGAGAAGGTTGAGTTCAACCGTGAGACTCGAGTCTGACTTGAGCCCAACAGTAGAGTTGACTTAGGGTTTTAGATTGAGCTGAAAACTTGAGAACTTAGTAGAGGTAGTAAACTAACTCCAAAAATTCTAAAAATTTTACAGGAGCTTGCTGACTTTAAGATTGACCTTATGTAAAATTTCCAGAGATTTTTACGCAAAATATTTTTCTCTAGAAATTCTTCAAGGTTTGTTCTAGGGTTTGACCAAGAGTCCAATTGGTTTGACGGTTTCTTACAATATTCAAACAATTTCTAAAAATTATGAAATTTTTCAGAGGATCACCCAACCAAGGAAAAATATTTTTAGGGAGTTGAGCACAAGATTTTCAATAAGGAGTTCATGACTTTAGTCAAATGGGAAATTTAGGTTTTTGATTTTCCACAATTCCTTTACAAGAATTACAGAAAAGCTCAAAAACAACAAGATGCAAGAAAAGTTTTAATTTCTACACATTTTCTTACATTTGAAACACAAGCCAAGAATTGGGATGTTACAAAATTCTCTTTAGATATTAGGCTTGGGTATACGCGAGTGCCCGGCCCAGGAAGACCAAGGTCCCATAAGCGGGTACACCAAAGCTAAACGGAGTTTTTGGCAGTATTGGTGCAAAAAAAGCGTCGTGTATTTACAAGAATAGTCGTCGTCGTTCAGTATTTGCAATGATACTTCACCGCACGTGTCGGGACCCAGAAATGCAATTCTGGACCCTCTGTGTATACTGCACTAGTCCAGCATCACGCTAGTGTACACAGTGACAACATCGATGAAATATCATTTTCATATACAAAGATGACTAATAAATAGACAAATAACAATAAATATCATAGTAAAGACTTTAAGGTCAAAGCTTACAATTAATACCTCAGAAGGCAAATAGCTCAATGAAGCTGCAGCGGAACGTAACGGAATAACTTCAGTGAAGCCCATCCATATGCCCACAGGCAATCGGCTGGGGTAGCGCGACCTAGTTCTCCTTGATCCTTGAAGTAGACCTTGTTGACCGACGATTCCTTCACTTCTGTAGATTTGGGCGTATGTTTTACAACAAGCGTGAGTACACAACCGTACTCGCAAGTCATACCATAGAATGCAATGTATAGATGCAATTTATTCCAAAGGAAATGGCTTCTGTGGTTATTTTGCAGAAATACAACATTTGCTATTGAATACAAATAATAGATTGAAAGCATAATTCAAAGCAAATAGATAATATTAATGTAACAGTTATTTTCATAAAGACACATAGCCTAATCAAATTCTTTCACACAACCATATGACTTAAATCACACAGCTGTCCCTTCCCAATAGTTTTATGAAAATCTACCCCTCGTGTGAAATCCCCGAGCATGTCCATGACCGCGGACGCGGCTATTCGAATATATTGTTTAACACTCTGCAGAGGTTGTACACTTTACCCACACGATGCAATCAACTGGATCAGAGCTGATCACAACAAAACCTTTCAAAACTTCATCTCAACATTGACACTCCCGATGTGCTTACAAACCGCTATGCCAACCCAAACGAAGTGCCTTAGCATAACACACATTGTTGGACAGGGACATGGCGAACCGCCCCGTGATGTGACTACCTTGTAGTACACACCTCCACCCATAGCCTAACCTACAACTTTGAGTAATCAATGCCAAGAATCCATAACCTACTAAGTTAGGCTCGTCCCATACCAAGCATGTGGTCGTACAATAAGGCTCAGTTCAATGGCGCACAAAGTTAAGTCCTTAATTGACCAAAGCAAGACTTCTATTTTCTAACTATGCCACAAAGATTATCATTCACATTCACAAAGTCCACCATATCATGCAGTATCCACCACTTGCCTCAGTCTAAAATCTTTTACCACCTAGTTGGTTTAGTGCAACACATGCTATCACAAAGTAATAACACATAGCACCCAGTTTTACACAAAGTTCCATAGTCACTTAGTCAAATTTATAATTGCAACTCAAATGATAAGTGAGACTCGTAGCATGGCTAAGCAATCTACTCGTACTAACCAACCCACGTTAGTAATACCATAGCACCAACTAAATATGAACCAGACTAGGGTAACAAAAGATTATGACATATCAATTAGCCAAGGTGGGTGTAACAAATTGGATAATAGCTATACCCAAAAGCATTTAAATAAATACTTAAAGTAAATGCAATATGATCAAAGGTATAACTTGCCTTGCTATAGTAATGATGATCTTATTTTATTCTTCAATCTTCTACCTTCTTGATCTCTAGCTCCTTTGGACGATTCCAAGACTTCGACATCTAACGAGAAAGAAAGCGCAAAACAAACTAAATTCAAAAGACAAATCAAATAAACTCCAAATTAAAATTGAATGGTACTGGAAGATAGATTATGAATTTAGATGGATTTAGGAACTTGAATGGGTTCAATCGGAATTCGGATGAAGAAGATATGGCTCTCGAAAGATTGGAATTCACATGAAATGATGAAAAAGTTCTACGAAATATTCTCAGAATATTCTATTCCAAAAATATTAGAAAAAGAATGAGTGTATGATAGGTGGGACCGACTGGTATTTATGAATTTCTAGAATTAAAAATAATTCCAGAAATAAGGTAGAGAGAGTGACAAGTGGGACCAATAGGATAAATGACTTTTCAAGAATTAAATTAATTCCCGAAAATAGGATTAGGGGTTGACATGTGGGCCACTGGTCTATGGACCAGGTCCACAGAGATATGCTAGTCCACGGTGGACCAAGATCATGAACAGGGTTTGACCAAGGTTGACTGACATGCGGAACCCGCATGTAAGTGGGAGGAATAATTAGGGTTTTAATGTGGGTGGATGACTTGTGGGGTCAACATGTAAGTGAAAGATATACATGACATATGGGCCCAATGTCATAGATAGAAAGGATTAACAAAGAAAATTATCAGAGAAGGAAAGAGAGACAGAGAAAGCAATCTGCGTTGGAAGCATGGAAGCTACTGCCTTTTTGGTCCAGAGAACAAAGAAAGTTTACTTGGCTGGCCCACATTGCAGAGAGACGAGAGAAAGAAAGGAACGACCGAAGAAAGAAAAAGTCACGCTCTGCACATCAGCCATGAATAGTGCACAGAGACATTCCGTGATTCTTGCTCATGGAGGTGTCAATGAACGAAGGCGAACCAGCGGTGACGAAGGGGCAAAACGGAACAGCAACGACGAGCTAGAGATGATGACGCCGTCTGGACATCGAGATTTGGCCCCATGCGACGGCAGCGACGCGAAGAACGGCGACGACGGTGGCCTCACGGGCGCGTACCACTTCGGGCGACAATCTGCGAAAAGGAAGGTGAGCACGGTGTAGAACGCGGCGACGCGAACTCAACGGTGGTGGAGTTGAAGGCAGGGGATCAACGGTTGCGGAGTAATTGGCCGGAGAAGGACGACGTACAAGAGGCGAGAGAACGCCCGATTCTTGGCGCACGGTGGATGAAACTTGAATCTACAAGATGCGAAAATAGGTATCGACGAGGGGCACGAGATGAAGCGATCGGATTTTGGAAAAACTCACCGAGGAAGCGAGGAACGCGATGAACACGGTTCGGCTTTATGGCTTGACATGGACGACGGTGCTCCGGTGATCTTTGGGCGAAGAGGAAGGAACCATGATGTAGAACGCGACGACGCGAAGCCAACGCCACTGACGGTTCGGCCGGGGGACGTCGGATGGAGGCGCAGTTCGCCAGAGAAGGCTTTCGGTTGGAGCTAGGTTTTCTAGAGATTGCGAAGAAAATAGATCGATTTGGAGGAAACCAATTTGGGGGATTGGAAGAGGAGATCAAGATGGACGTTTGGACGCGAACAGTTCGCTTTTATATGCACCGTGGAGGAAGTTATGATTTTGGGAAGTTTTCTGTTGCTTGCGTACAGGAAACGAGCTCTCTGTTCGGCTGGAGGTTGTATATGAACAGTAAATCATGATTTACTGTAGCACATGGTAGGAGAGAAAAGGATGGATTTTCGGAATTAAAATAAAAGGTCGAAAATCAAGGAGATCAAATAAATAGCAAACAAATCCGAAAAAAATCTCAGAAAATACCAAAAAATTCCTTGAAACACAAGGAAGCCAAATAACACAAGTTTTTATTTAATTAATGTTTAGATTAGTCAAATTAAATATTTTTAATTTAGAAAATTCCCCAATTAAGCTTTATTAATTCAAATAAAATTAGTGAAATTTTCGAGGGATCTGAACTACTCAAAAGATTTTTGAAAAGCCAAATTTTGGGACGTTACAAACCTCCCCCCTTAAAGGAATCTCATCTCGAGATTCAGGCTAGCTATAGAATAGGATAAGGAACTGAGCCTTCGGGTTCACTTCTTGCTTTCAAATTGCTTGGACTTTGACAGAATCGCTCTTCTGACCACTTACAGAACAACGCCTTGCTTCTTGCTAAAACTTCTCGCTTCACTAAAAACTTGACAGATTGGCTCTTGGCTAGAAGGCATTTTGAAACTTGATTGCTTCTACCGGGGCTGCTTGATTGGTGCTTGAAGGCACTTCTGGAGTGGAGGAAATCTTGCTGCTGACTGACAACTCGGGTTGGCAAACTATCTCTTCTTTCGCGCCGAGTCCGAACTAATCGACACATTTCATCAACTCACATACAATTCTTAGCACAGAACTTCAACAGGTATTCTGAAGATAGACATGACTGCAAATGTGATAATCTATATAATCTGCGTTGCTTTTCTTCTTGAACACTGCTACTTAAATTTCATTTAATATTAAGGGCCCTTGTATTCTGCTTCATGATTAATGCAACATCCACATACTTTGTAATTTGATTTGCTCCTAGCTGAGCGATGACTTACACAATCAACCAGTGTGAACTTCAGAGGGTGACAACTGCAACTGGCTGACATCTGGGTTGTAAGGAGACTCTACACACAACACTTATTTGCTCGACTTGGCACTATGAGTTAAGGCATAACTCATAAATCTTTTTCAATCTATCTATCGATTCAAGGCGATACACAATACTGAACTGAAATGACCATCCAAGCATCATATAGACTCTATCGCTAATACAAGATAAGCTGGGATCCTTAGTCTGATACTAACTTCTCTGACACGTCGTGCAAATTGACCATCTCTGTAGATCTGACACTGCACCCATGCTGACGAATACCATCTCTGTCGTATACAACCTCTGTCGTATACCACTCTGCTGGGTAGTCTCCAAACTAGGTGATATTGATAGGAATGAAGCGATAAATTTCTGTCAAATGATCAACAACCACCCTTCAAGAAATTATATCCCGATTGGGTCCTGGAGATCCCCTATCTGAATTATCAGGGATAGAAGTACTCTGGCTGGCCTCCAACATTTTGGCTGACTTTCTGACATACCAAACACATGGTAACCCATTTTACGACATTTCACTTTATTTTGGATCATCACTATGCAACTTTGAGATCTTTGTACACCTTGGTACTTTCGAAGAAAAAATAGAATGCTTACAGTCAAATATTGGTTTGAGCATCAACTACTTGAATTTATTCTCATTAGATATGCAAATATACTCATTGATCCATAGATCATTCTGTTCGCCTTCAGCGGGTTCTCACGCTTTCCTTTGCTTTACGTGAGGATGGATTTCCTTGACAAAACTGTCATTTCATTGTCTAGTCAACACTGATTTCTAGCTTCGGTTCGAACTCTGGGTTTCAACAAATATCCTCTTGAAACTGACTCAAGACTCAACTTCTGACTTTCACAAGTAACTTTAGCTGACTGATCAACAGATTCTTACGGTAGCTCTTCTGTTTCAAAGTATCTGCCGCTGTACTGGTCTGGCCTGAGGGAACAGATTTCAACCTCATGGTTCTCAATCCAATAACCATTTTTGTTTCTTCATGACAGCAACTTTGAATTATGACTAAGATAATCCACTGCTTGAAACTTTAGTTGTTAGGAAGTGTACGTGAAACTTCTTAACACACGAATTCTTGGATGTTCCGTGATAAAAGCTATCAAGGTTCTTTCTGGTATCTGACAATACGAACACTAGAGTTGTGATTAATCTCTTCTGAAATTCTTACAAACTCGGTTCACTTCTAGCGGCCTAGGCGACTTCTCTTCTTACAATAGGTGAGGGGTCTTGGCTAACTTGAAACGACTGTCTCACTGATCTTCAACTAACACTATCTCGAAACGACTATTTCACTGGTATTCAACTGACACTACTAAGCTGATGGGTTTGATTTGACACTGCCTTTTTATGAGAAAATCATCTGATATGCTCTATCATTTCTGCAAACTCTTTTAACAACTTTTATCATAATTCATCTTTGACATAATTCCTTCTGAAATTGGTTGATCCTAGGTACCAAGTTAGAGACAAACTTGACTTCGAATACAGTTGCATGTTGTATAAATCACTTGCAATGACAATTGCATACTCCTTTGCGGATATGGCCATTATCCCATGGTTACATTCTACAACCATTTATTGTTGTCTCACTGCTATGTGAAATGATGGGTTGGAATTCAACATCACATTCCATGATTATGGCTCTATGGCCTTCAATCAACATGACTCAACACCTGGTTACTCGACTTGCAAAAGCATATGTTGAGAAAGGCATCCAATGATTTAATATCCAACAATTCCTTTTATTCATAACTTGAATACAAAGATGTCCACCTTTTTGCTCTCAAACAGGGAAAGGTTACAATGATTCCTTGACTTTACTGCTACTAACAGAGGCATGACACTACATAATCTGGTATCATCAATCTAGACTTTCTTGGTAACATCATTGCTCAAACGCCTCTTCTTTGACTGCTTCGTTGGACACACGGGTCCTACTGCATTACCCCCTGCTCTGGGAGTTATGATCTGGACTGATGCATCTTCCGGCATTCTTGCATCTGGAGTGAGTGACTGGTTCATTTGAGTACACTGGGCGTAGTGACCTTCCTTGCGACAACTGTAACATACACGTGACGGACACTGTGGCTTGCTTGATGATATTGCACCGGAACGACTAACCTTCTTGAAGTTTGAAGTTTGACGCCTTGTAAGACATCTCTTGGCATAGTGCCCTTGCTCACCACACTCAAAACACACTCTTGATGATACTGGCTCGCTTATCTTTTGAGGTGGGTTGCCAAGGTCAACATCCTGCCTTTGTGATTCTTTAGCTGACATATCTTGTACTGACAATGGTTTGCCTTCTTTTGCTAATGTTCTGACAGTAGCTCAAAAATTTTCTCGCTGACGTTGCGTTGCAGAAGTCAACACAAAATACATAGGGCACTGGCTCGGACAATGATCATCGCTTTCATGCAAGAAACATGTGATCTTGCTCATTGGACATTCTCCAACGGAATAGTTTCCTTCGCAACTGGAACAATTGATATTGTGCTCATCAGCACTATGGCCTATTTCTCCACAGTGAGTACATGCACAATCTTCTGACTTATCTGGTTGGCAGCATTTCAACTAACAACGTCTAGATTTGGTGTAGGATATAGAAATAGCAGGTTTCTCTTGATCACTTATGCTTGATATCGCATGCTATTGGCACAAAGCGGTGGTGAACTCTGCCTAAGTGATGGTGTGCTCGTCTTGATGGGTGGCGCAAATTTTTTCCACCAATCTAATGTAACTCCTTCTAATTGATAAGCAGCATAGAGAACTTTCTCATTATCGTTGCATTGCACAACAGTTAGCTTCTCTTCGATGGTGCGAATCCAAGATTCTGCATCCTTGAGTACGGTTGAACCTTCAAAAACAGGCGGCTTGGTCCTTAGGAACTTCGCAAACTTGAACTGAGGGCACGTCGTTGGGATGACAACGAGTTGTGCATCATTGCAAACGGTAATACTATCTGATGGTTGCATCGTCACTTGTATGATCTGATTCTGGACGCAGGGAACTGGCTCGGTTTTGATGTGTCACCACTGGCACTGGAGATAGTAGCTGGTTATTGTCTGCTCTGGTACTAACACTAGCGACGGTGCGATGGCTAGCTTGATTATTCTGATTCATCAAATTGATTAAGGTAGCGGTGGTCTGATTCTGCTGGGTCATCATATTGGTTGTGTTCTGCATCATCGCGTTCATGGATTGAGTCTGAGCTACCAAGAATTGTTCCATGATGGATCGATACTCTGATGCATCGATAACCGCCCATCGGGTTGACAACATCTGGCCGCATGCATCGTCTCGAGATTACTGATGTGGCTTCAGGGTTTTCCATCTGCTGGCTGACCAAGGCTAATAGATGCGAGGAAAAAGCATAAGGTAAGGGAAGAGAATCTACTAAGGGAGCAGGTTTAACCCAAAGAACACCAAGGAACATACAAATAGCCAAAAAGCTATTAAGAAGCATAAAACTCACAGCCAAACTACACCGAAGAAGGAAAACAAAGATCTAATCGTCTAGTCGATTAAACTCTAACTTAACAGGGCGACTTGGCTCAACACACGGGAGGAACCTGTGCTGATTTATCCTATATGGCTAGTCTGAAGAAAACTCAATCTGATCACGGTCTTCGTCAAATGTTGACTGCTTGCGATCCTTAGAGGCGAAGCTTGAAGGAAGATGGAGGCGACGTACAACTTCTTCTTAGTCTTGAATTCTTGCAACGAGCTTGTCTTGAACACTTGGGGAGATGTCGATACGTTGTTGTTGGTTGCATGGTCTTCAAACAGTTGCTCAAAACAGCTCTTGGGCATCCACCAAGACATTTGACACGGATAACGATGACTATAGAAGTTATGAGGGGTGAGAGTCCAATTTAATACTCCAAATGGTGAGGACGAATATAGATGAGAAATGAATAGAATGGAAGAGTATAGAAGCTAGACAAGATGAGAATAACACATCATTAAGATTTTCCATTTGTAAAATAAGTTTTGAAGTTTTCCTTACAAACTATCATTCTAACTAAGGTCGCGACCTACAGTCGATATGGCTCTAATACCACCTCTGTCGGGACCCAGAAATGCAATTCTGGACCTCTGTGTATACTGCACTAGTCCAGGATCATGCTAGTGCACACAGTGGCAACATCAATGAACTATCATTTTCATATACAAAGATGACTAATAAATAGACAAATAAAATAAATATCAGAGTAAAGACCTTAAGGTCAAAACTTACAATTAATGCCTCAGAAGGCAAATAGCTCAATGAAGCTGCAGCGGAACGTGAACTAATAACCGGTGAAGCCCATCCATATGCCCACAGGCAATCGGCTGGGGTAGCGCGGCCTAGTTCTCCTCGATCCTTGAAGTAGACCTTGTTGACCGACGATTCCTTCAATTCTGTAGATTTGGGCGCAAGTTTTACAACAAGCGTGAGTACACAACCGTACTCGCAAGTCATACCACAGAATGCAATGTATAGATGCAGATTTATTCCAAAGGAAATGGTTTCTGTGGTTATTTTGCAGAAATGCAACATTTGCTATTGAATACAAATAATAGATTGAAAGCATAATTCAAAACAAATAGACAATATTAATGTAACAATTGTTTTCACAAAGACACATAGCCTAATAAAATTCTTTCACACAGCCATATGACTTAAATCACACAGTTGTCCCTTCCCAATAGTTTTATGAAAATCTACCCCTCGTGTGAAATCCCCGAGCATGTCCATGACCGCGGACGCGGCTATTCGAATATATTGTTTAACACTCTGCAGAGGTTGTACACTTTACCCACACGATGCAATCAACAGGATCAGAGCTGATCACAACAAAACCTTTCAGAAACTTCATCTCAACATTGAGACTCCTGATGTGTTTACAAACCGCTATGCCAACCCAAACGAAGTGCTTTGGCATAATACACATCGTTGGACAGTGTAGGATCGTAATGGCAATCAGAAGGGGGGATGAATGATTGCAGCAAATTGACCCCTAAATTCCAACTTCTCCTGTGTGCAAAAACTTCACAGCAAAGACACCCTCAGGCGCACAGCAAAAACACCAAATCAAGAATCAAAATTGAACGAATCTGAACTTTATATATCAAACTTGATTTGTGTCCACAAAGCGCTCAGCAAGCACCCCTCAAAGCCTCCAATCGAAGGACCTCTAAACCGCAGTAAAACAACAAGAAAGCTACGGTCAAGAGACTACAAAAAGCCTGTAACCCTAAAACTCGTAAAAACCCGTACGCAAGCCACACCAAAAAAACTCTCGGGTTAGCTCCTAACCCGCCTCTATTTATAACCTAGGGTCCTCTCCGTGTTTCACACGACATGCACACGGATTCTATCTCTAAACACGTCCAGACATAGACCTCCTTCCATATCTCTAAAACCTTCCATAACATCCACGCCGTAAGCCTCCAGGAAACTGCCTCCCATAGCTCCAACGTGATCCACTTTGATCTCCATGTGCTCCAGCGCGATCCAAAACCACCACGTGATATCCACGACCTCCAAAACCTCAGATTCTTCCCCATCCTAGTCTGAGTTCACCTCATCACTGACTGTGATTCATCATCACGCTCAACCTGCACATGCAAAGACCAAAGAAACCAAAACCATAGCACAAGTTCTCCAACTTGACCATCCATTAGCTCACTCACACCCATAAATACTATCATGTATCATGCAACACATTAAAGCTTATGAATTTAACTTAACCTAAGTCAAATCCCCAAAACGACAGAAAAATAGTGCATAATCGGAACTACCGCCGTTAAACATCTGGTATTACCGCACAATGCGGTACTACCGCTCAAAGCACTGCGGTACTACCATTCCTCGGGAAAACTTGAAAACTTCCGAAAACATGCTCTCTGGAAAATCCATACCGCAACCTTGCGGTCATACCTTTGTGCGGTACTACCGCCGTTCAAACTGTGGTATTACCGTCCAGCGGTCGTACCGTTCCTCAGCAACGGTACTACCGTTTTTTACTTAACAGTGCTTGTCAGAAACACTCTCTCTCTGAAAAACCAAGCGCGGTACTACCGCTGGCAAACCAACGTTACTACCGGACAACGTGGTACTACCACCTTCACAAGCGTTCGGTAATTCCACAAATATAAAGCCGGAACTACCGTTCTCAAGAAATTCAAAATCAAAACACAAGAGCTGGTACTACCGCCAACAATTGTGCGGTTGTTCCTCTTAGCGGTAGTTCCGCGGACATAGAGCCAGCACTACCGCAAAACTCGCCAAACGCTGATTTTCGACAGAACTCAACAGAACTCAAAAACACAGGTCAGC
The DNA here is from genome assembly GCA_036346255.1 of Ampelocalamus luodianensis. Classification (NCBI taxonomy): domain Eukaryota; kingdom Viridiplantae; phylum Streptophyta; class Magnoliopsida; order Poales; family Poaceae; genus Ampelocalamus; species Ampelocalamus luodianensis. The sequence continues at coordinate 75,104,597 of CM070621.1, forward strand.
AACTAAGAGCACAAGCATGTTCCAAAGACAATGTAATCAACATTTAAACACCAGAACTAAGTCTTCCTTATTATCAATGTGTTCATCATCAAATAACATGACCAAACACCTCCTAGTCTTACAATCTCTCCCTTGATGAATACATTGATAATACCTTCAGAACAAGAAATGAAAAAGTGTGACAGAAAGTGTCAAAGTTGTAAAAGCTGCTAGGTTCAAGAAGATTTCAAAAACAACAGCTGAAAAACTTCCTTTAACACTGAAAAAGCAAATTCTCGCATATTTTCTCTCATTTTTCTCCCCCTTTGGCAATGTGATCATCAAGAGCTTCAAACTTTGAAAATAGAGGAGCAAAAATCCAGAAACTTTGGAGATTATGCAAGTCAATTTAATGGATAAACTAAGCCATTTGATTGAGTAGAGCTAACAAGATCATATAAATGCATATACCATAGAGCAATATTCAAACAAGTATTTCAAAGTGACGAGACAATTTAGATTCATGACAGGCATATCACACAATGCCTAAAAAGATTATAAGACCACAATTAGAAGTTACCAAAAAGTGAAAGCTACACAGTGAGGCAAAATTTAAATCTGGATGAGCTAATTAGTCTCAAGTATCATCCTCTTGCTTCACTCTCAATTTTTATTTGCATGTGGCATACTTGTAGCATACTTCTTGTCAAGGGTGGCATGCTTGAAGCATATTTCTTTTGATTTAAGCACCTTTTTGTGCATTTTTTTTAACAGAAAACACATAGCTGTGTATGACATGCTTGAAGCACACTTCTTATCATATAAGCACTTGCGTGCATATTTTCTTTGTGAATATACACAACAATGTATGGCATGCTTGAAGCACACATCTTTTAATATTCCTTTTCTAAACCCTTTATTTTTATAACATGCCTAATTGAGTGAGCAACACAGATTGAAATGAGAGACATTTTTGCTTCAAATCCAAGACTTAAAATAGGACTCACAAACAAGCTTATCCTTTTTAGTAGGCATCACTAAGTGATACTAATAATCAATATAGTCAAAGATTTCAGGCAAGTCATGCTTTAGTTCTTTATGTAGCAAGATTATTAAAACCAGTCAAGATCAAAGCTACATAGCACATCAATAAATATGATAGAGAAAGCTCTACTACTCTTTTTATTGTAATGGCTTGGACTTAGTGGAAAATTAAAGCTTCTGAAATTTTGATCAAAACAACTCCCCCTCAAAATAAGCTCGTAGGATGAACAACACCCAGTTCACTCCGAAAACGAACAAAATGAGAGGTATCAAGTGGCTTAGTGAAAATATCAACAAACTAAAAATCAGTTTCAACAAAGTGAAGAACAATATCACCCTTTTCCACATGATCTCTGAGAAAATGAAATCTGATATCAATGTGTTTGGTTCTAGAATGTTGCACTGGATTCTTAGCAATGTTAATAGCACTAGTGTTGTCACAATAAAGTGGAACATTGTCCAAATCTAAACCAAAATCTCTGAGAGTAGAAGAAATCCAAAGGACTTGAGAGCAACTAGCGAGCAAAGAACATACTCACTTTCACAGCTTGATTGAGCAACAGAAGATTGTTTTCTAGAGGACCAAGACACTAAAGATGTGCCTAAAAAGTGATATGTCCCAGATGTGCTTTTTCTATCAATTCTACAGCTCGCAAAATCACTATTTGACTATGCACGCAAAGTAAGACAGGATGAAGATGAATAGAAAAGACCAAATTCTAAGGTTGATTTAAGATAGGTGAGAATTCTTTTCACAGCCTGTCGATGAGATGCACGAGGTGATGCTTGAAATCGAGCGCATAAGTATACAACAAAGTGTATATCTGGCCTTGAAGCAGTCAAATAGAGTAGAGACTCAATCATACTCCTATATTCTTTTTGATCCACTGCTTCACCTTCTTCATCTGGGTCAAGAACAGTTGTAGACCCCATTGGTGTAGAGATGGGTTTGCAAGTTGCCATATCAAAGCGTCTAAACAAGTCTTTAGTATATTTGGTTTGATGAATGAAATTGTCTTGCTTGTTCTGTTTTACTTACAAGCCTAAGAAGTAAGTTAACTCCCCCATCATACTCATCTCGAACTCCCTGCTCATAGTATCTAAAAACTTGGAAACCAAGGCATAAGAGGAGCCCCCAAAGATGATATCATCCACATAAATCTGAACAAGTAGTAGATCATTTTTATGTCGAAATGTGAAGAGAGTTTTGTTTACCTTGCCTATTTGAAAATCATTTTTTTTAACAAAAAGAGCTTGAGCCTCTCATACCACGCTCTAGGAGCTTGCTTCAATCCATACAAAGCTTTTGACAATTTGAAGACATGATTAGGAAACTTAGGATTTTCAAAACCAGGTGGTTGCTTAACATACACTTCCTCCTCAATATAGCCATTAAGAAAAACACTTTTAACATCCATTTGATACAATTTAAAACCTTTAGATGCAGCAAGTGCTAAGAGAATTCGAATAGCTTCTAGTCTGGCTACAGGAGCAAAAGTTTCACCAAAATCAAGACCCTCCACCTGAGAAAATCCTTGAGCAAAAAGTCTAGTCTTATTTCTAACAACAACACCATCCTCACCTTGTTTATTTTTAAAAACCCATTTAGTTCCAATTATATTATGTCCATGAGGAGGTTCAACTAAGGTCCAAACTTTATTTCTCTCAATGTTTTCTAATTCTTCATGCATGACATTGATCCAAGACTCATCAGATAAAGCGTGACTTACATCATTAGGCTCAAAAGAGGCAACAAAAGCAGAATGAGCATGTGAGTCAGAAGAGGTAAACTTAGAACGTGTTACCCTTTCATGAATGTCACCAATCATCAGTTCTAGAGGATGATGCCGCTGAATCCTCAATGGTGCAGAAGGTTCTGAAATGACTTCGACATTATGAACACCTTCGGCTATCTGTTCATCACTTGGTGGTGGCGCAACAACAGTAGCTCCAGTTGTAGTGGAAGTAGAGGATACATGATCATCAGCAGGTGATGGCAAGGGAGATGAATTATTACCAATATCAAGATCATCTTCCTCATTAATGAATATGCTTTTGGACTCCCCCTGAGCTTGTGTTCCTAAAATGTCGGTTCTAGAACAAGAACTGACCTCATCAAAAGTAACCTCACAAGTCTCAATAATTTTGTTAGTTTCAAGGTTAAGTACACGATAGCCACGTGAGTGAAGGGGATATCCAAGAAAAATGCCATCAGTTGATCTAGATTCAAATTTGTCCAGATTATCATGTTTAAGAATAAAGCATTTGCATCCAAAGATTCTGAAGTGAGAAACACTAGGCTTTTTTACCAAATCTCAGCTCATAAGAAGTCTTGTGCAGTGAGGCTCTCAAAAATACTCTATTAGAGACATGACAAGCAGTTGAGATAGCCTCTGCCCAATACTTCCTAGGAGTAGTATGTTCATCAAGCATGGTTCTTGTCATCTCAACTAAGGTTCTATTTTTCCTCTCCACAACACCATTCTGTTATGGAACCCGTGGAGAAGAAAATTGATGTTCCAAACCTTTCTCAGAACAAAAGGAAGCAAACAAGGAATTCTTAAATTCAGTACCATTGTCACTTCTTATAACTTTTACAGCACCATTCAACTCATTATTAAGTCTGAGAAATAAATCTTTGAAATGACCAAAAGCCTCATCTTTAGATACCATAAAATAAACCCATGAGTATCTAGAGAAAACATCAACAATCACAAGAATGTACCATTTACCTCCAACAGATTGAACTCTTGAGGGACCTACAGTGTCCATATGCAACAATTGTCCAGGGCCATCTGTGATGATTACAGAAATAGGGAAATGTGAGGCAGCAACTATCTTACCATATCGACAAGGAGAGCAAACCAAATCTTTTTCACCCTTAAGCTTAGGTAACCCTCTAATGAGATCCATTCCACTGATTCGAACAAGATGATCAAAACTAATATGTTCTAACCTACGATGCCAAAAGAATAGATCCCTGGATTCCGAAGCTACCAAACATGTAACATTAGGTGAAAAGGAATGATTGAAATCAGCTTTAAAAACTTTCCCTAACCGAGAGATATTAAACACAAGATCACCTGAAGCATCTAAAACTCTACAAGCATGTTTCTTAAAGCTTACCTCAAGATTTTCTTCTATCAATTGTGAAACCAAAAGCAAGTTGTATTTCAATTTACTTACCAAAGCAACATCTTTGAGAATAAACTTGTCATTTACACGCACAGTACCTTTTGCCATCACAATTCCAGTTGAAGCATCCCCAAAAGTAATCAATTCATCACTGGATGCCTTAGTGAGGGAGGAGAACCATTTTGAATCACCTGTCATATGCCTTGAACATCCTGAATCAACTAGCCAAATGTTCCCCTTCCTCGACTGTTGTACCTACATTAAGCAAGTATCGGTCTCACAGTACTGGGGTTAGTAAGACATGATTTAGCAACTGCGATACACGACGAGTAGAACAACAAAAGCAATTCTCTTTTCTGGATGCTGTCGATCAAACCACAGTTTAGGAGCCAGTCTGACCGATCATTGTGCTAAAACTCCTAAATCTACAATAGTTTGTTTAGTGGAAACAAAATGAGCTTGAAAAATCTTTCTTAGCCCATCTCTCTTTTCTTTCTTAGCTTTTCGAAAACAAAACTGAACCAAGTGCCCTACTTTTTCACAATAAGTACACCGATACTTGTCTTGATGAGAAATAGCAGTTTTTCCCTTTACAGTACTTATCTTGATAGTTGAATCCTTTGCAAAACCAACAGATTTAAACAAAACTTGTTTAGGTTCAGATTCAATTTCAAACTTTCTAGGTTCAAGAAGTTTAAACATTTTGGGAGGATGATTCTTGGCATTTTCAATAGCATTAAATCCTAGACCTTGGCTTTTAGTACTCACTTTTGATCTGTCTAGAATCATATTTAGATTTTTCTTGCCAAAAGAGAACCTCTCCAAAGTGTCCTTAAGATATTCATTTTCTTTAGTTAGTTTAGGTGTGAGGACCCCAATTTATTTGACTTGTAATGCTTAACCAACCGCCTGGTCCTAGCATCACAAATCAAATAAACTGAGCCTCGAGATATGTATACTTCCCAGAAAACAGTATACACACCTCACCACAAAATTATGCATCAACTCCATTCCAAACATAGAGTCCAAACATCACACTACAAGCAGAAAGTAACAACAGTAGAATTATTACAGACCAAGGCCGATCGGCCAAAAGATACACAAATAAACAAGATAGACAGCGGAAGCAAAAGTGCCATAAGATGGCTATAAACAAAGCCAATCAGTGTGCCTTCAACCCACAAGGCATCTGACCGGACCGCCAAGCCTAGTCGTCACACACGAAGCGGCAGCACAACTCACAAAAGTGAGGCCCTTGGGGCTCACCTTCTTCCTCTGCAACAAAAACATTAAGCAAAGCAGCTGAGTACAAAAATTGTTTTTGTACTCGCAAGACTGACGTGTGAACTAGCAGACCTATTCATATGCTACATGCAGGCTTATTTGGTGGAGGCCATAAGTTTCATTTGCACAAAGCCAAATTTATTTGCAATAATGTAATACAGTTTGAAAGCAAGTTTGCAATTCATTTTTAATGTTGAAATAACAGTAAGGATAATACTACAAAGATTAAAGATAAAATAACCTGGAAGTGACTATCCCAATAGTCACCACAACATAGCACGAATCCCCAGATTCGTACCACCCTTCAAGTTTTAATTTTAAAGGTTGTGGTCTAGTTCTTGGGGGGCGTATCCGAGCGTGTCCATAACCTAGGACGAGGCTATTCGAATAGTTTTAACCCCTGCAGGTGTACCAATGTACCCACACTTGCATCGCCTTTAAGCCAAGCACACTTCCGAAGGTATGCCGGCACACTAAGTCCTACGAGACCTTTTCCAATATTGTGTATTAACTACGAGCCGCTCGTATGGATAGAAATCCATACGCTTACATGGTAAAGCCGAAAAGACAACTACCTTTGCGGGGTAAAGCTTTTCGGACAACTACCATGCTCCCAACACCATCCCTCCTGCGACCTCCTGCGACCCGGAGCTAATACACGCCAAAGTACTAGGTCAAGAGAGGTCCCATATACTCTAGTGTGGTTAGCACGCAAAATGCTGAGTACGGTGGCGCAAGTAACTCGGTCCTTAACTGACTCGGGCACCATTCCAGTCACACCCAAAGATCACACCAATCATACCAAGCAGCCCAAGTCTAAATCATTTTTTGTTTTTATTTTTAGTTTTGCAATTAACATAGCACAAGCTAGAATATAAGAACAGTAATAATTTTGTGTGATCCAGATCATCGACTAAGTCGATGATCGCCAAATCTACCGGAAGCTAAGCATGGCTAAGCAACTGAACTCGTAAACTACTAAGTGATAAGAATTCATCCAACGAACTCTAATCACAAAGAAATAACCTAGGCTCGTAGTAGAGATCAATATTTCACCTACAGGATATGCAACTACAGATTTAACTAATCCATTTAACACAATTTAAGCAATGCATACATATAGTCAAACAAAATATTAGACTTTAAAATACTAGGATTAATCATGATCAAACTGCTTGTTGGTTTGCTACTCAATATGTCACGAGGATCACTCTCGAAAACTAATCGTCGCAATCTATCGATCGAGTAAAACAACGAATAAGAACAAATAACACCGACAACACTTCAACATTCAACAACATCAAAACAAACCAAAATTTACACAGCAGCTAAAACAAGATTATCAAAATTTTAGAAACAGAGAACAATTCATTTTAAGTTGTTATGAATTTTCTATGAATTTTCTAAGCTAAAATACACATAAAAGCACCATTTAATTAATTAACAAATTTTTGGTAACAGAGACATAGCTGAAACCAATTTTAGTAAATAGTACATTTAAAATGAAAAATAACAGAACTGGTTTCATGCGATTTGGAGAAAAATTGAGTTAGTTACGTATTTTCTAAGTTTAATTGAATTAACAGTGCAACAGAAAATACATTTCAGAATTACTAAAGCATTTAAACCTTTTCCTACCGACACACAGCTAGCCACAGTCACTGACATGCGGGCCCGCGCGAGGGCGCTGACTGAGTCAGCTCTGACTCGGCCTCGGCTTAAGGTGACGTCGAAAGCGTACAACGTGAATACGCCTTCGGCTTAACCCAAACGGAGTCAGAGAATGCGCCACCGTCCGACAACAGAGGAGCTCGACCGCGACCGCCGCACGCGCCGCCGAAGGAGAGCTCGTCGGTGCCGGACAAGGGCAAAAATGGAACTTAGATAGTATCGCGCACCCGCGGGCACCGGAGGCCAGGTCGGAGGCGACCCGACGAGGCGGCGCGACGGCGAGGGCGGAGTACATGCTACAGCGAAAACGGCAACGACAAAGTAGCAACGCTTAACCCGAACTCACGTGCGCTAAAGCTACACTAAGGTCCCACGGACTTACTGGGATGATGCGGAGGAGAGGAGATTGCCGGAGATGAGCTGGCGACGATGAACCGAGGCGGCGGTCAAGGCGACACCAAGGAGGAAGCAATCTGAGCAAAGACAGTAGGAGATAACGACGAAGATAGCTCGGGTAGGTGCACGAGGTGGTGCTGAAGTAGGCAATTGATCAAAGAACCAACTCACCGGCGATGAGGACGAAGACTCGAGCTTTCGGCCGAAGAAGAGGGAACCCAAAAATTCAACGGTCCCTGCGAGAGAAACCCAAAATCAGATGAGGGGAAATCATGATGGGGGTCTGGAACACGTTATGACCCGCAAAGGCGAAGATGATCTTCACTGGTCGCGACGATGACACGGTGGTGGCGCCACGGCCGTGAACCAGAGTTGGCGCACTCCTTCGGTTTGAGTTCAGAGGGAGGAATGGTTGTTAGAAAATGGTCTTATGGTGTCCAAAGGAGGATAAGAGAGCTCCGGGTGGGCTTAAGTAGGGAAGAGGGCGGAGGAATGCGAGTGGCGACGCTCTCGGCACCGAGGAGCTCAAGAACGGTGCCGACAATCTGGCGAAAGTAATGGTGGTTGATTGATGTCACTCAGGACATGGTCTATCAGCGGACAATGCGGCCGAGGTGTTGCGCGCGAGAAAACCGAGAAGCGGTGATGGGACAGCGAGGCGAGGTGGCGTCCATGCGCGCTGTCGGCGGCACTCAGCTCTCAAGCGCGAGGTAGGTGACGACCTGACGAGTAGGGCCCGCCGTCGCCGACAGCGATGAAGCGCGCGAGCCGAGTCAAATCGGCGCGAACGGTTGGTCCGACTCCGACCGAGATTGTGTTGACCGTTGGATCGGAGATGGACGGTTGAGATCCCGCGATTCAATCGGACAGGTCAATTGATTCGACGCACGCGGGCCGCACGATCTGCATCGGATGGTCGACAATGATCGGGCTCGAGGCGGTGCAGTTAGTTGGCGCGATCGAGCCGAGCGGCGCGGTCGGACTTGAGTCGGGCTCGGGTTCGAACCCGAGGAACAGTGATCCTAGATTTTGAATTAAAAAGGCTGAGCGTGTTTGGGGAATTTTTAGAGGTAGCTCCAGAACTCCAAAAATTCCGAAATTTTTATGGGAGCTAACTGGAACAGAGGAAAACCTTGTGTAATTTTTCCAGAAATTTTCATGCACTAAATTTCTCCCAAGAAAATTCACAAGCTACTGTCCCAAGGTTTGACCAGATTTCTAAACTGGTTTGACTTGGCCATTTGAAATAGCAAACAAAATCTAAAAATTGTGAAATTTTTCAGGGAGGTAACTAGGATGGTCAAGATGATCGGAAAAATATTTCCAGAGGATGACCACAAGTTTAAGGCCAAGAATTTTGATGACAACAACTTCCATTCACAAGAATATAATTCTAGAAAATGAAAATGGTTTAGGGAAAATTTAGAAAACTTCCAAATGATTTCATGAGGCATCAAAAGTTTTTATTTCTCCTCATAATTTTACATTTGAAACACAAACCCTAACTTAGGGCTGTTACATTAGGACAGATTGTGCACTTAACAAATCCATTTAAGATTTTCTTAGAAGCACTAGACTGAGCCAATTTTTCTTTTTCAGCAAATTCATTTAATTGTCTAGTCAAGGCTTCTATCTCAGTTGTGAGTTTGGAATAATTAGTGGAAGAAAGTGTCTCATGATAAAGCATTTGTTTTATAGATTCCTAAGATGACATTAGTCTAGCTTCTAGCAGTTCACAATTAGAGCAAGTTTTAATTTGAGCATTCACAGTACTTGACTCTAAACAAATTGAACTAGACTTCAGTTTTTTAATTTCATCATGTGCAAGTTTCAGCTTATCATTACAACAGTTATGAGCCAGTTTTAGCTCTTCAAATTCAGCATGTATTGACCTTGCAATTTTCAGTTTAGAATGCAAAACTTGACATTAGGAATAGCAGCCTTAAGCCTATCAATTTCAGAGTTCAAGCTGTCAACAACAAGGTCATGTTTCTTTACTTTCTTCTTGTACTTTTTAAGCTCATTTGTCAATTTAAGCACAACACGAGATAAATCAGCATAAGAGGGTTTTACCTCATCAGGGTCACTGTAGAGGTCATCATCATCATTAACTTATTCATTACTTGCCATAAAGCACATCCCTGTGAAGTCCACCTCTTTTGTCTTCCTTTTATCATCCTCATTGTCGCTTTTAGAATCAACATCACTCAGCCTAATCTCCTCAAGTGCTGAGAGCACCTTGTTGACAGCTTTACGATAATTTTGCTTTTTGCTTGAATGAAACTTGAACTTTGAACGCCGAGCTGGTGCTTTGTCATCTTTAGCTTCCTTACCTCTCAGCTTGGGACAATTCACCTTAATGTGGTTTGGCTCATCACATTCAAAGCATCTGATTGGACATCCTCTTCTCCTTAATCTGATATTATTGATTGCTTTAGTCATCCTGTTGGAGAAAAGTACAAGCTGTTCTTCTGGGATCTCCTCCAATTGTTCATCTGAAATAGCACTCAAGGCAGACAAAGAGAAACTAGAAGAACTTGATAAACTGCCAGTTTGGTTAGTCACTAAACCCAAATAATTTGACTTGTTTTTCTTGGCCAAAATATCAATCTCATGTGTTTTGATCTTGGAATAAAGATCATCCAATGCGAGTGTTTCCATGTTAACAGACTGATTTATAGTAGTAACTAACACTTCCCAGACATTCATATCCAAAGCATTCAAAATTTGACGTGCATTGTCAGAATCAGAATAGATCAAATTAACAGATTGCAAATCACCAATGATTTTATTGAAACGATAAAAAAATGCATCTACAGACTCTCCCGGTTTCATCTCAAATTTAGAATACTCCCTTTTAAATTGATTCTGACGAACACCTTTAACAGATTTAGAACCTTCATGATAATCAGCAAGTGTAGTCCAAATCTTATTAGCAGATTTAATATTAGCAATCCGAACGAACTCATTTCTACTCAAACCTTGTAACAAAATATTTCTAGCCTTAGCATTAGCTTCAACATCAGCAGTGTTGTTGGTAATCACAACAGACACCTCATAAGGATTTTTAACTTTTTACCAGATGACATTACCTTGTGCTTGCAGAAAGACCTCCATACGTTTCTTCCAATAGATGTAGTCCGATCCATTGAAATATGGTGGCTTACCTGATAATCGATCTCGATCTGCCATTGCAACCTTGCTCTGATACCACTTGTAGGATCGTAATGGAAATCAGAAGGGGGGGTTGAATGATTGCAGCAAATTGACCCCTGAATTCCAACTTCTCCTTGTGTGCAAAAACTTCACAGCAAAGATACCCTCAGGCGCACAGCAAGAACACCAAATCAAGAATCAAAGTTGAATGAATCTGAACTTTATATATCAAACTTGATTTATGTCTACAAAGTGCTCAGCAAGCACCCCTCAAAGCCTCCAACCGAAGGACCTCTAAACCGCAGCAAAACAACAAGAAAGCTACGGTCAAGAGACTACAAAAAGCCCGTAACCCTAAAACTCGTAAAAACCCGTACGCAAGCCGCACAAAAAAAAACTCTCGGGTTAGCTCCTAACCCGCCTCTATTTATATCCTAGGGTCCTCTCCGTGTTTCACACGACATGCACACGAAATCTATCTCTAAACACGTCTAGATATAGACCTCCTTCCATATCTCTAAAACCTTCCATAACATCCACGCCGTAAGCCTCCAGGAAACTGCCTCCCATAGCTCCAACGTGATCCACTTTGATCTCCATGTGCTCCAGCGCGATCCAAAACCACCATGTGATATCCACAACCTCCAAGACCTCAGATTCTTCCCCATCCTAGTCCGAGTTCACCTCATCACCGACTGTGATTCATCCTCACGCTCAACCTGCACATGCAAAGACCAAAGAAACCAAAACCATAGCACAAGTTCTCCAACTTGACCATCCATTAGCTCACTCACACCCATAAACACTATCATGCATCATGCAACACATTAAAGCTTATGAATTTAACTTAACCTAAGTCAAATCCCCAAAACGACAGAAAAATAGAGCATAATCGGAACTACCACCGTTAAACATCCGGTACTACCGCACAACGCGGTACTACCGCTCAAAGCACTGCGGTACTACCATTCCTCGGGAAAACTCGAAAACTTTCGAAAACACGCTATTTGGAAAATCCATGCCGCAACCTTGCGGTCATACATTTGTGCGGTACTACCGCCGTTCAAACTGCGATATTGCCGTCCAGCGGTCGTACCGTTCCTCAGCAACGGTACTACCGTTTTTCACTTAACAATACTTGTGAGAAACAAACAGTACTTGTCAGAAACACTCTCTCTGAAAAACCAAGCGCGGTACTACTGCCTTCACAAGCGTTCGGTAGTTCCGCAAATATAAAACCGGAACTACCGTTCTCAAGAAATTTAGAATCAAAACACAAGAGCTGGTACTACCACCAACAATTGTGCGGTTGTTCCTCTTAGCGATAGTTCCGCGAACACAGAGCCAGGACTACCGCAAAACTCGCCAAACGCTGATTTTCGACATAACTCAAAAACACAGGTCAGCAACTAAGAGCACAAGCATGTTCCAAAGACAATGTAATCAACATTTAAACACCAGAACTAAGTCTTCCTTATTGTCAATGTGTTCATCATCAAATAACATGACCAAACACCTCCTGGTCTTACAGACACGGACACGGCGAACCGCCCTGTGATGCGACTACCTTGTAGTACACACCTCCACCCATAGCCTAACCTACAACCTGAGTAATCAATTCCAAGAATCCATGACCTACTAAGTTAGGCCTGTCCCATAATAGGCATGTGGTCGTACAGTAAGGCTCAGTTCAATGGCGCACAAAGTTAAGTCCTTAATTGACCAAGGTAAGACTTCCATTTTCTAACTATGCCACAAAGATTATCATTCCCATTCACAAAGTCCACCATATCACACAGTATCCACCACTTACCTCAATCTAAAATCTTTACCACCTAGTTGGTTTAGTGCAACACATGCTATCACAAAGTAATAACACATAGCACCTAGTTTTACATAAAGTTCCATAGTCACTTAGTCAAATTTATAATTGCAACTCAAATGACAAGTGAGACTCGTAGCATGGCTAAGCTATCTACTCGTACTAACCAACCCACGTTGGTAATACCATAGCACCAACTAAATATGAACCAGACTAGGGTGACAAAAGATTATGACATATCAATTAGCCAAGGTGGGTGTAACAAATTGGACAATAGCTATACCCAAAAGCATATCAAAGTAATTAAAGTAAAGCCAAATTTTGGGACGATACAGCACGGTCACTGTGCGGCAGACTTTCTGGAGCTAACATGAGGCACGTCATGCACAGTGGCTATACTGAAGGCCACCTCATGCACGGTGGTCGTGCGGTGAGAGAACTGGATTGGAGGAGAGAGAAAAACCACCTCCCGCACGGTCACCATGCATGAGGTGGCCTTCCGCACGACCACTGTGCATGAGGTGGCCTACTGTACGGACATCGTGCGGGAAGTGCCTCATGTCAGCTCCAGAAAGTTTGCCGCACGGTGGCCATGAGGTGGAATGACATTTTTGCAAATACCGAACGACGACGGCCATTCTTGTATTTGTGCGGCGTTTTTGCGCCGATACGACCAAAAATCCAGCTGCATGAAGACGTCCACCGTCGAGTGAAAACACGTGTGCCCCACATGTCATATAGGAGTACTCACATACAAAACAAATATTTGAAAATACACATATAGTGTTTTTCTTTCTTTTTGAGAAAATTCACAATATAATACTGAATAATTACATGATTCACAATATGTCACTCATTGTGAGGCTGACATGTGGGCCTGTGAGACACCAACAACATATTATAAAGATTTGAAGTTATTTAATAGTATATAACAAATTTTTTTGAGAGGACATACGCCTCTAGCTAACTGACCATCCGGTTGTGCTCTGACGAGGCTTCAGTTTTGGTTAGTTTCTCGAGTTTACTGGGGCAAACCAACCTTACATTTCGACAGCCAGTGCGTCTAGGAGGCGAAGACTCGAGTCAATCGGTCAATGATAGGGAAGGTGCGAGGATTTTTCTTGTTTGCCGAAGGGCATGAATCTCAATGCGATCTTACAGTGCGAAATCTAAATATATTTTTTAGTATGTTGTTGGTTAATCCACCGTCCATGTAGTACTATACACTCTCAAGATTTCTTCTTTTCGAGCAACACCGTCAAGATTCCTATTCATATGTTCTTCCTACACCCATCCAAATCCTTCACGTTTTCCTTTTCCTTCGTTTTCCAATCCTATGTTTTACACCTAGATTCCTTTTCAGTTCCTATGTGTTTTTTCTATTCCTATGTTTTTCATTCCTGCATTCCAAATGAGCAACCCAATGTAGGGAATTAAGACTATCAAGGCCCTGATTTATCAGGACAAATAGGGATTTTATGTGTGAAGATGACAAAGATAAGTCTCGAAAAAAAAGAATGAGTAAAGTACACTGTGGGCCCTAAACTTGTCAGGGGGTTCACTTGGGTCCCTAAACTTCAAAAGTGTCCAATCCGATACATAATCTATTTAAGTGGGTCATCGGAAGTCCAAAAGTCCTTGTCACGTGGCTGGTTGACCGGGAGGTGGTTTGCTGGATCAGACCCCACCGTGAGGTGGCCGGGAGCATCCCGCCCTGCACCTCGGCTCCTCCTCGGCCCCATGGCATATTCGCCTCCACACGTGGACTTCCACCTCACCTCACTACACCTCTCACTATACCACGGCCACCACCTTTCCGGCGGGAGGACCTCTCTCCCCCCGAAATCGCCACCGCATTCGACGAACTCCTCCTCGAAAGCGGCGTAGACTCCTCTTCTTACGTAGGTTTGGGCGCAAGTTTTACAACAAGCGTGAGTACACAACCGTACTCGTAAATCATACCACATAATGCAATTTATAGATGTAGGCTTATTCGAAAAGAAAAGGCTTCTGTGGTTCTTTTGCATAAAATCAATATTTGCAATTGAATACAATAATAGATTGAAAGCATAATTCAAAATAAATAAACAATATTAATTTAACAATAGAAATTTTATGAAAACTACCCCTCGTGTGAAATTCCCGAGCATATCCATGACTGCGGACGCGGCTATTCGAATAGATTGACTTAACACTCTGCAGAGTTTGTACACTTTACCCACAAGATACAACTAGTGTAGCTAGCACCAATCGTAACAAAACAGTTCAGAAACTTCATATCAAACATTGACATTCCCAATGTGCTTTCCCGCCAGACCAGCTCACAAAGAATGCAAGTCCGACACACACCGCTGGACAGGGATGCGGCGAACCGTCCCGCGATGCAACTTCCAGGTAGTCAAACGTCCACCCTGTCACATAGCCTAACCTATCCACCTAAACATCAATGCCGATAATCCATAAGCTACTATGTTAGGCCCGTCCCATCAGGCATGTGGTCGTACAGTAAGGCTCAGTTCAACGGCGCACAAAGTTAAGTCCTTAATTGACCAAGGCAAGACTTCTATTTTCTAACTATGTCACACAGATTATCATTCCCATTCACACAGTCCACCATATCACACAGTATCCACCACTTGCCTTAGTCCAAATCCTTTACCACCTAGTTGGTTTTAGTGCAACACATGCTATCACAAAGTAATAACACGTAGCACACACTTTTACACAAAGTTCCACAGTCACTTAGTCAAATTTAATATTTGCAACTTACATGAGATGTGAGACTTGTAGCATGGCTAAGCAATTGTACTCGTATCTAACCAACCTACGTTGGTGCTACAATATTACCAACTAATAAACCAATCTAGGGTGACAAGGGATTATGACATACAAAGCCAAGGTGTGATAACAAATTGGATAATAACTATACCCAAAAGCATTTAAATACATAATTAAAGTAGGATGCAATACTTTGAAACAAAGTAATTTGAAAGCTGGGTTCAAGATGATCAAAGGTATAACTTGCAGTGGAAAAGGTCCAGGTACTGGTCTTGATCTTGAGGTGCTCCTTCTTCTCCAAAATTTCCCGATGTATCGATGTCTACTCGCAAACGCAACAAATAAACAAAATAAATAAATAACAGAGGCAAAATAAACTCCAAAAATTAAATAAAAATCTTAGATAAATAGAGCTTGAATTTAGATGAATTTTGGAATTTGAATGGGCTCAATCGGAGTTCGGATGCAAAAGTTTTGGGCTCTAGAAGTTTAAATCTAAAAGAAACCCAAATTTTGGATTTTCTGGAATTTCCGAATTATTTCTTAACAGAAAAAATTGGATTATTGCGCAAGCATGACGTCAGCACAGGGATTTCAGAAATTAAAAGAAATAAAAAAGAATTTACTGACATGTGGGACCCACATGTCAGCCTCACGATCCACGGTAGACTAAGTCCACCGAACTAGGGTTTTGGATTGGATCTGATCTGCCGTGTCAGCGCTGATGTGGAGGCTGACTGGGCGACACCTCGCTGCCACGCTTGTACGGGGCTAACGCTGGTGCCGACGTGGATGGCCACGTTGCCAACGCTGACAACAGCGGCTCTGGACCCGATGGTTGTCGGCGAACGGCGGCTCGCCGGCGAGGGTGAGTGGTACCAGCGTGTAGTTGAGGTTATTGCGAACCTCTGGGTGCAACTCCGGGTGCTCAGGATGGACGGTGGCGACCGACAGCGAGAGTTGAGCAGCGGAGAGGGTTCAGCTTTCGTCAGACGGACGCTCCGGCGAGGTCTAGGCGACGGCGAAGGCTCCTGGAGGTAGCCCGTATGATAGCGATGATGGCGGTGTACTCCACGGGGCGGCGTTACAGGCGCGCAAGCCGAGGAAAACGGCCGTGGCGAGAAACCCTAAAGGGTAAATGCGCCGCGCTAGGGCTCTCGAGTGTTTGCGGCTTGAGGGTTTAAGTGCGGGCGTCGTCACGAACCTCGGGGCCTATTTATCTGGCGAAGGCGGCACGGGATAAGGAATCCCTAATTTGGCATTTCTCGGTTTCAAACGCAGCGGAGATAGAGTTGGTTTTGATCCCGATTGAGGGTTGACACGGGCGCGAGAAGAAAAGAGATAGAGTTTGGTGAAGAAATCAGGGAGGTTTTAGTTGGGAGAGTCTGTTGTTAGACGGGGCTTCTAGAAGGCGGCAATGGCGGACAGAGACGGGCGCGTCACAGGGACGAAGCCGACTCGGAGACGAACACCTGACGCGTGGGGCCCACACGTCAACGGTCGCGAGCGGGCGCCCACGAGAGCTGGGCCTCGCGCGAGGTTTGGGCCGGAAGAAAAGGAGATGGCCCGGGGTTTAGGGAATTCGGCCCGAAGGATTTTCTGAGATTTTGATTAGCTTTTCTATTTTAGAAAGTACCAGAAATTCAAATAAGCAATAGAAAATAGCAAATAAACTCAGAAAAATTCTAGAAAAATCTAGAAAATATATCTGAGCCCATAGAACCCAAATAAAATAGTTTTGACTATTGTTCATATTGGGATTATTCACATTAAATGTTTTTTATTCTAAAGTCCAATATTAAGCTTTTGAATTAAATTCAAATAAATCCAAATGGTGATTTTTCTCCCTACTAACTATTTAAAAGGTTTTTCAAGCTCCAAAGATTGGGATGTTACAACCCCCCCTAAAGGAATCTCGACCCCCAGATTCAGGCTAGCTAGAGAAAAGGCTGGGAAACTCGGCTTGCAGCTCTTCTTCACGCTCCTACGTTGCTTCTCCTTCCGAGTGGTTGTTCCACTGAACCTTGCAAAAACGAACAGTCTTACTTCTTGTGTGGTGTTCTGCAATATCCAAAATCTTGACTGGCTGCTCCTTGTAGGTAAGATCCTCCTTCAAGACAATTGATTCTAGCAGGACTTGCTCTTCTGGTACACGAAGGCACTTCTTCAACTGTGAGACATGAAAGACATCATGTACTCCTGCTAACGACTGCGGTAGCTCCAACTGATAAGCAACTTCTCCACGGCGTCCTAAAATCTTGAACGGACCAACATACCTAGGGGCAAGCTTCCCTTTGGCATGAAACCTTTTGACACCTCTAAGCGAAGTAACTCGAAGATAAACGAAATCCTCGGGTTCAAAGCTGAGATCACGACGACGATTATCGGCGCAAGCTCTTACGCTGGTGAGCTATCTTCAATCTTTCTCGATCATGGCCACTTGCTCTTCTGCTTCTTGAATGATGTCTGGACCGAATACCAAACGCTCAACTGTTTCTGACCAATTCAACGAGGTTCTGCAGGTACGGCCATACAATGCTTCAAATGGTGACATTTGCAGACTAGCTTGATAACTGTTGTTATACGAAAATTCTGCATACGGTAAACTTTTATCCCAACGGGTAGCATTAGCTAGAGCACAAGCTCTCAGCATATCCTCCAATATCTGATTAACTCTTTCAGTCCGTCCGTCTGTCTGTGGATGATACGCGATACTAAAATTCAGATGGGTACCCAATGCTTCATGCAAACTTTTTCAAAAATGAGAGGTGAACTAAGATCCTCGATCTCACACTATATTCTTGGTCACACCGTGCAAACTGACAATTCTGGCCATGTACAACTCCGCAAGGCGATCTCCTGAGTACGTGGTTTTGACTGGCAGGAAATGGGCAACCTTGGTCAAACGATCGACTATTGAATCATAGCCCGATTGGGTCTTGGGTAAGCCGGTAATGAAATCCATTCCGATCTCTTCCCACTTCCACTCCGGAATCTTCAGCGGTTGCAACAAACCGACTGGTTTCTGATGTTCTGCCTCCACCTTCTGACATACGTCGCACAAGGCAACGAACTCTGCGATCTCTCGCTTCAAATTTGGCCACCAAAATTTAGTCTTAATATCCTAGTACATCTTGGTACTGCAGGGTGAATTGAATACTTCGAGTCATGGGCTTCTTTTAATATTAGCTGCCTTAGACCATCAACATCTGGTACGCAGATACGACTATTAATCCAGAGTATGTCTTGATCATCCTTGGTAAAATCTTTGAATTTTCCTTCTGCCATTTTGAGCTTGATATCTGACAACACAGGGTCCTTTGGTTGCGCTTCACGGATCTGCTTCCCTAGGGTAGACTGTACTTCCAAACTTACCACAAATCCTTCAGATACGACTTCTAGCCTTAGCTTGTGAAACTCGTCTTGAAGTTCTGAACAAAATTCTTCCACTTCCAAAGCATTGCAGCAACTCTTACGACTCAAAGCATCTGCAACTACATTGGCTTTTCCGGGATAGTAGTGGATTCCAAGATTATAATCCTTGATCAATTCTAACAATCTTCTCTGTCTCATGTTCAAATCTGACTGAGTGAAGATGTACTTCAGGCTCTTATGATCTGTATAAACTTCACAGCGATTACCGATGAGGTAATGACGCCAAATCTTTAAAGCATGCACTACGACAGCTAATTCCAAATCATGGGTAGGGTAATTCTCTTCGTGAGGTCTTAATTGCCTTGACACATAAGCGACGACACTTCCTTCTTGTATCAGGACGCATCCCAATCCTTGACGCGAAGCGTCACAGTAGATATCAAAATCCTTGCGAATATCCGGCAGAATTAGCACCAGGGCAGAAGTCAAGCGCTTCTTCAATTCTTGAAAACTTTCTTTACATGATGGGGTCCAAGTGAACTTTTTCTCCTTCTTCAACAATTGCGTAAGAGGCTTAGCAATCGATGAGAATCCTTCGATAAAACGATGATAATAACCTGTCATTCCCAAGAAACTGCGAATCTGAGTTACAGTCTTGGGCTGCTCCCAGTGTAACACTGCTTTAACTTTACCGGGGTCAACTGCTACTCCCTCGGCTGTCATTACATGACCAAGGAAATCAATTTCCTTCTTCCAGAAATCACACTTACTGAACTTAGCATACAACCGATGCTCTCTGAGTTTTTCCAAGACTATCCTTAAATGTTCGGCGTGTTCTTCCTCCGTCTTGGAGTAAACCAAAATATCATCAATAAACACCCTACGAATTTGTCCAAATATTCCATGAATACTTTATTCATCATGTTCATGAAGTATGCAGGGGCATTAGTCAGGCCAAAGGACATAACTAGGAACTCGTAGTGTCCCTACCGCGTTGAGAAAGCGGTCTTCGGTATATCCTTAGGACAAATTTTCAGTTGATGGTAACCTGATCGTAGGTCGATCTTTGAGAATACTCCGGCTCCTTTCATCTGATCAAACAAATCATCAATCCGGGGTAGTGGGTACTTGTTCTTGATGGTAACTTCGTTGAAGGAACGGTAATCAATACACATCCTCATGCTTCCATCTTTCTTCTTGACGAACAACACTGGCGCTCCCCATGGCGACGAACTAGGTCTCACGAACCCTTTCTCAGGAAGTTCTTCTATCTGCTTCTTCATCTCTGCCAATTCATCGGCTGGCATCCGATAAGGTCGCTTTGAAATCGGTGCTATCCCTGGCACTAGGTCGATGACAAACTCAATGTCCCGATCCGGTGGCATTCCCGGTAATTCTTCTGGAAATACATCTGGATATTCATTGACGGCTGGTACCTCTTCTAAGGAAAGGGTCTTCAGGCTGTTCACTAACAGGTGTCCATCACGAACTGGGCTGGCTAGAAATTCCACCTTGTTTCCCTTGGTATCCTCGACTATTACGGCTTTTCGGCCACAATCTAGCACGGCTTTGTGCTTGGATAACCAATCCATGCCAATAATGACATCTAGGGTTTGGGTATCTAGAACAATTAGGTTGGCTAGAAACTCAACTCCAGCTATGAGTAACTTAGCTCCTAAACATCCCACCTTAGTGCTTAGCTCTGCTCAAGGCGACTGGACTAACAGAGTATGCTTAAGATGAACAACTTCGAGTTTATTCTTGGTTGCAAAAATTTGAAACAAGCGAATCACGAAGTTCGAAATCAAACAAAGCGATGCACGGTCACGAGTTCACGAAACTTAGCGATGCAATGTCCGGTGCTTCCTGGGCTCCTTCCAGAGTGACGTGGTTGACACGGCCTCTGATCTCCGACTGCGGTGCTCCTCTGGCTTGACCGACAACTTGTGACGCTCCTTGGTTGATGTCTGGCGCTGGCGTCTTGGATGGCGTAGCTCCAAGGTTGAAGCGTACTGGAGTGATGGTTCCCTTCTGGGGACACTGGTTGGCAAAATATCCTGGCTGACGACAAGTATAACAGACTCTGGGTCCGCTTGGCTGATTGCTTCCCAGGTTGGGGTTGACAGGTGCAAAGTTGCGGAAGTTAGCACCGGTGGACGGTGCTTTGAAGTTGGTGCAGTGCCACAAACGGATTGCGGTGGAAACCGGTTAAACTGTGGTGGAACTATCCTCATATTCTGCTGAGACTGATGGTTTCCTTGCTGAGCCATCCGACGCTTACGGTTATCTTCTAGTTCCTTGCGTTTGTCCTCTAGAACAAAAGCCTTATTGACCAGCTCTTGAAAGTCAGAAAAAGTATGGGCGATCAGACTGACTTGCAGTCCAGTGTTCAGCCCCTTCAGAAAGTGACTCTAGCGAGCCTTGTTCGTGGCGACATCTTCTGCTGCGTAGTGAGCTAGTTGGGAAAACTTGTTGAGATAGTCAGACACTGACATAGCTCCTTGCTTGAGAGCGCGGAACTCATCTTTTTTTAGATCAATAATACCTTTAGGTACATGATATTGGCGAAATACTACAGAAAACTCCTTCCAGGTGATATCTTGTGGCGTCTCATGAGCGGCACAGAAGTTCTCCCACCATTCAGCAGCTATGCCCTCCATCTGATGAGTAGCGTACAAAACCTTCTCACGGTCGCTGTACTGGGTGATCAGCAGCTTCCTTTCAATAACCCGAAGCCAATCATCCGCTTCCACTGGGGAGACGTGTCCAGAGAATGTTGGTGGACGAGTCCTCATAAACTCCACAAGTTTAGACAGTCCATGGTGACCATAAGCAGCTGGGGCTCCATGCTGTTGATTGTTGTTGTTGTTCTGATTGCTCATGGCTTGCATCTGATTCATCATGGTATTCATTAGTTGAGTCTGTGCTGCCATGAAAGCTTCGGAGTTTTGCAAGTCAATCGGGGGTGCTTGTGGCGGAGCGCTCTGTGGGGTTGCTCATTGCCTCTGGTGCTTTGGGAGTCAGGAACCACTTGCTGCAGATCGACGAGTTTGAACCATCTAGTGAAGCTCCAAGGGTTAGATGAGGTAGCAAGCACAAGATGAGTTAAGAACTAAGCAGGGGTAGGTTAAACCCAACAAAACACAGCTCAAGAAGCTCAACCGAAATACTTTTATTAATTAAGGTCTTAACATGGCTGTAACAAATGGCTAAAGGCCTTTGCAGCTCATACTCGCACACAAAAGAAAAAACGACCTAAGCACACAAAACTACCGCCTAAAGGGCGACTTACTAAACTGAAACTGGCTAAGCGTGCAAAACTAAAACTTAAGACCACTACTCAAGAAAGCCTCCACAGCCGCGGCGGCGCTCCTGCCGGCTGTTGACTCGGAAGTGAGCCGGCATCCTAGCAACCGATCACGATGCCACAGGCCCGTGCGGCGAGAGCAGACGTTCCGATGCAACCGCTCACCGGCCGCTCTGTCTCTGCAGCTCCTTTTGGCTCAACTGGACCTTCCTCTGGATCTTCCTCGGGATCTTCTTCTTCGCCATGTTCCTCCTGGTCATCCTGATCGTAGAGAATCTCTTGCAGAATAACAACCTTTTCTTCAGCTCTCTGTAAGGCCTCGTAGACATGATCCAGCTCTGTGATAGTCCTCTCCAATGCTTCTCCCTGAGCGGCCACGAACTGGGCGAGGTGCACGACTGTAACGTTGCTCTCTTCTTCTGTAGAAGGGTAGCGTCTTTGGCAAATCTACTACCGCTGCGGGTGGTAACGGAAGACGGTGTCTTGAAGCTCCCGTGCGTAGATGTTGCAGATACGTAGCATGGCCAAGCGTGACGACTCCTGGATGCCCTCCAACCAAGTGATCTTCCTCACGGAGATGTGCGAAGGTTGGCTTGCCTTGTCGTTCCTCCTGGCGTAAATCGTCAGACGACAGATCACTCCGCGGTCTTGTCCGTTCACAATCCAGTTGTTGCCGACGTACAACGGACGATCAAAGCCTCCAAGAACCGGTAGCAGCTTCCAAAGCTCAGCGGTGTATCCTCCTGTGCGCTCACCATAGCTCTGGAGACGAGGCATCTATCAAGACAGACGAAGGGGTAAGAGCAACTTAAAATAGCAGGAAGAGAAAAGATTATAGCAATAGTTGAGTCGAGAGAGATATGAGAAGAGTTAAGCAATTAATTACTCTTGCAGTTAATTTTTGCTTTTAGAAAATAATTTGGACACTCTAAAGATGGCCGATCTAGCTAAGGTCAAGACCTACAGTCAGTATGGCTCTGATACCACCTCTGTCGGGACCAAAAAATACAGTTCTGGAACCCTCTCTGTATAATGCACTACTCCAGGATCACGCTAGTGCACACAGTGTCAACATAGGTAAATATCGATCCACACAAGCGATAAATAAAGTAACGATTAGTTTGAATAACAAATAAGGGTTTTGACCTTATGGTCGAGTTTACACTTATTGAGCCACGTAAGGCTAACAGAGAATAAAATAGCAGCGGAACGGAAATAACTTCAGCGTAGATCCCATCAATTCACCACAGGCAACCAACTGGGATCTAGACCTTAACGATCAACAACCTTCGACGAACTCCTCCTCGAAAGCAGGCGTAGACTCCTCTTCTTCTGTAAGTTTGGGCGCAAGTTTTACAACAAGTGTGAGTACACAACCGTACTCGCAAATCATACCACAGAATGTAATTTATAGATACATGCTTATTCCAAAAGAAAAGGCTTCTGTGGTTCTTTTGCATAAAAGCAATATTTGCAATTGAATAAAATAATAGATTGAAAGCATAATTCAAAACAAATAAACAATATTAATTTAACAATTAATTTCACAAAGACACAAAGCTAAACATATTATTTCACATAGCCATATGACTTAGATCACATAGCTCACATCCCAAACATTTTATGAAAACTACCCCTCATGTGAAATCCCCGAGCATGTCCATGACCGCAGACGCGGCTATTCGAATAGATTGATTTAACACTCTGCAGAGTTTGTACACTTTACCCACAAGATACAACTAGTGTAGCTAGCACCAATCGTAATAAACATTCGAAACTTCATCTCAAACATTGACATTCCCAATGTGCTTTCCCGCTGCACCACTCACAAAGAATGCCACCGACACACACCATGGGATGCGGGGATGCGCGCGACCGTCCCCGCAATGCAACTACTTGTAGTCACACCTCCACCACGTCACACACAACCTAACCTATCCACCAACATCAATGCCGAGAATCCATAACCTACAATATTAGGCCCGCCCCATCGGGCATGTGGTCGTACAGTAAGACTCAGTTCAATGGCGCACAAAGTTAAGTCCTTAATTGACCAAGGCAAGACTTCCATTTTTTAACTTTGTCACACATATTATCATTCCCATTCACACAGTCCACCATATCACACAGTATTCACCACTTGCCTCAGTCCAAATCCTTTACCACCCAGTTGGTTCTAGTGCAACACATGCTATCACAAAGTAATAACACGTAGCACACACTTTTACACAAAGTTCCATAGTCACTTAGTCAAATTTAATATTTGCAACTTACATGAGATGTGAGACTCGTAGCATGGCTAAGCAATTGTACTCGTATCTAACCAACCCACGTTGGTGCTACAATATTACCAACTAATAAACCAATCTAGGGTAACAAGGGATTATGACATACAAAGCCAAGGTGTGATAACAAATTGGATAATAACTATACCCAAAAGCATTTAAATACATAATTAAAGTATGATGCAATACTTTGAAACAAAGTAATTTGAAAGCTGGGTTCAAGATGATCAAAGGTATGAATTGCCTTGGAAAAGGTCTCGGTACTGGTCTTGATCTTGAGGTGCTCCATCTTCTCCAAAATTCCCCGATGTATCGACGTCTACTCGCAAACACAACAAATAAACAAAACAAATAAATAATAGAGGCAAAAATAAATTCCAAAAATTAAATAAAAATCTCAGATAAATAGATCTCAAAGTTAGATGAATTTTGGAATTTGAATGGGCTCAATCGGAGTTCGGATGCAAAAGTTATGGGCTCTGGAAGTTTAAATCTAAAAGAAACTCAAATTTTAGATTTTCTGGAATTTCCGAATTATTTCTTAACAGAAAAATTGGATTATGGCGCAAGCATGACATCAGCACAGGGATTTCGGAAATAAAAGAAATAAAAGAATTTACTGACATGTGGGACCCACATGTCAGCCTCACAGTCCACAGTAGACTAAGTCCGCCGCACTGGGGTTTTGGATTGGATCTGATCTGCCGCGTCAACGCTGATGTGGAGGCTGACTGGGCGACACCTGGCTGCCACACTTGTACGGGGCTAACGCTGGCGCCGACGTGGATGGCCACGTTGCCAACGCTGACAATGGCGGCTCTGGACCCGATGGTCGGCGAAGAGAGTTGAGTGGCATAGAGGGTTTAGCTTTTGTCGGACGGACGCTCCGATAAGGTCTAGGCGACGGCGAAGGCTCCTGGAGGTAGCCCGGATGATGGCGATGACGGCGGTGTACTCCACGGGGTGAGGCGTTACCGGCGGCGGCGCAAACCGAGGAAAACGACCGGCGGCGAGAAACCCTAAAAGGGCAAATGCAGCGGCGCTAGGGCTCTCGGGTTGCTGCGGCTTGAGGGTTTGGGGTGCAGACGTCGATGCAAACCTCGGGGGCCTATTTATAGGGCCGGGGCGGCACGGGATAAGGAATCCCTAATTTGGGATTTCTCGGTTTCAAACGAAAACGGAGATAGAGTTGGTTTTGATCCCGATTGAGGGTAGATACGGGCACGAGAAGAAAAGAGATAGAGTTTGGTGAAGAAACCGGGGAGGTTTTAGTTGAGAGAGTCCATTGTCGAATGGGGCTTCTAGAAGGTGGCAATGGCGGACGGAGGCGGGCGCGTCGCGGGGACAAAGCCGACTCAGAGACGAAGACCTGACGTGTGGGGCCCACACGTCAGCGGGCGCGAGCGGGGGCGCACGGGAGCCGGGCCTCGCGCGAGGTTTGGGCCGGAAGAAAAGGAGATGGGCCGGGGTTTAGGAAATTCGGCCCGAAGGATTTTCTAATATTTTGATTAGCTTTTCTATTTTAGAAAATACTAGAAATTCAAATAAGCAATAGAAAATAGCAAATGAACTCAGAAAAATTCTAGAAAAATCTAGAAAATATATCTGAGCCCATAGAACCCAAATAAAATAGTTTTGACTATTGTTCATGTTGGGATTATTCACATTAAATGTTTTTTATTCTAAAGTCTGATATTAAGCTTCTGAATTAAATTCAAATAAATCCAAATGGTGATTTTTCTCCCTACTAACTATTTAAAAGGTTTTTCAAGCTCCGAAGATTGGGATGTTACAACCCCCGCGAGGAGTGCAGCATGTTCGGCGTCGTGGGTGACCCGGACGCGGCATCGCTCTGCTACCTCGGCCTGCAGAAGTTGTAGCACCACGGGGAGGAGGTTGCCGGCAACCTCGTGCCCGCTACTTCCGCCCCCGCGTCCTCCGCACCGCCGCCATCGCCGGCGGCAGGAAGCTGCTGCTTCCTCTTCTTGGGGATGGAGTCGTAGAGCTCTTGCCATAGGACAGCACACAAGCTCTTAACATATCCTCCAAAATTTGATTCATCCTATCAGTTTGGCAACTTCTAGATGTTGTTCAGCCAATTAAAATACACCGGTCATATTCAATCTATAACAAGCATTCTCCAATCTATCGTTCCACAATTTATACATTAACCACCGAAATCGTTTGCTTAGATGTAATCTTCCAAATGTTAACAATTCAAGTGAGTACAAACAACTATTAGTCCAACCTCGCAATATAAATCATGGGTTAACTCCAATCTCGATCATATTCTCGGGAACACTAATAATCCTAAGTAAAACCACCATATTGCGCACATATTCTATCATAGGGTATCTCCAGTATAACTCTCAAATCATGAGCACTAAAGAACTGTATTTCAATGCCTATAATCCATCAATTGACATATATTAACAACCATCCGTCAATTATTTATTGTTCCCAACAATTGTTCTCACAACAATTTAAAATTCCTAAAAGAGGGTATATCTATGCAAGATCCGATTGCATCTTCAAGCAGTGTCTATATATTTCTGCTCTTCAAACCTTTTGTTGGCATGATCAATTCTATTTGCAATAACCAATCCACCGAATATACCAATTAATCTTTTAAAGTTTAATCCACTCATCCCAACTCTAGGATCTAATTGACCCCCAAAATCGACACAATTATCCTAGGTTAAAGATACACCTCCTTTATCAATAGTCAACTCCAACCTAAGAAAATCACATTATCAAAAAGATCATCCACCCAAGGTGAATCCAACTATAATCCAAATAATCCGAGTTACTAACATTGTCCTGATCAAGTTATGCACAATAATCTCAGTTCAATTCAACAAGATTAACTCGACGCCTTCCATAATCTACTTATGCTCAAGTATTAGCTAATTCCAACCGCCACCTTTAATCTTCCTTACATGATCCAATTATATCATCCTTGGGACAACTATTCCCAAAATAACAATAACACAAATAAATCGCAGCGGAAGATAAACTTAAAGTAAAAAGAAAATAACCGAGTTGGCATGCCCAAAATCCCATAAGCAACCAACTGGAGTTAAAGTCGTTGCGTCCGTTGTCCTTACCTGATCAAATAGATACTTTTCAAGTACAAAGTTGTACTCGCGAGACTTTCAATAAAAATAAGGATGCATGTGAGTAACAAAGGAAGGCTACTACACTAGTCAATTTTCGGCATAAAGCAAGTTTTGCATAGAGATAAACAATATAGATTCAACTTGCTATTTGTAAAACATTTAGAAAACATTTTATGACAGTAAGTGATGATCAACAATGGTATAATCTCCAAATATAATCAACACACGAACATCTCATTCGTGGCACAAATCATTCCTCATCAAAATTAACGCGCGAACTACGCGTTCATGAAATCATTTCAGATTTGAACAATCTAACATAATGACATAACATTCTCAACCATAACCCAAACTTAATTTCCCAAAAGACTAACTGTGCCTGCTTTCCCACAAGTGTTGTCCATAACCTAGGACGAGGCTATTCGAATAGATTTAGTTACTCTGCAGAGTTGTACAGCTTTACCCACACGACATGCATTCCTCATAAAGTCGGCCAATGCACTCTTCCATAGGAGTGTGACTGAGGTAGCATAACGAGGCCGTTACAATGTCATGTCCTAACTATTAAACCACCCGAGGACAGTCCCATGGCAGATAGTACAGTCGCCTGAACCATAGGGGAAACCCCGTTGCGTAAGTAAGTCCCAATCAAACAAGAGACCCTTAAGAGCAAGTAAGGCGACCCTTAACATGCCCCCGCCAGATTGACAAGAGAACAATTAAAAATAACAATAACAATTGTCAACCTGATTGTGTTCTGATAGTTAACACACAACAAATTAGTTAGCCAAGCCTTTGCCATTATCCCGGCGTGTGGTTGCACGAGACTTGGTTCATCACACCACAGACCGATCCTTAATCACTCAGACGGGGCTACACAATTCCATAAAAACCAATGACAACAATAAGTCATAATCACCCTACACCCGTCCAAGTTAAGAACATATAAAAACCATGCCCAACATGTCTACAAACCCCAAATACGAAGATCTGGATACATCCCTCAAATCCATCATAATCCAATCCATAAAATCCTCAAATTTTCAATAAGATTCAATTCAATCCACCGGCCGATGGACTAGCTCCATCAACCAAATTCGGCTACAACTACTAGCATGGCTAAGCATCGTTGTACAAATTAGCAAACAAACCCATATAACATACAACCCTAGTCATTCAAGGAAAAAGGGTAATCAACATTCAAAGGAGGGCTAATGCAGCAATTAGGAGATTAACTACTTCTACCCATAAACATACATTTCAAAATAGCATGCAATTGCGATAATAAAACTCACACAAAACTTTTAAAAACCACTGGGAGCAATATGATCAAGAGGAGGGTGCTCACACCTTTGCTATACCACTTGTTCAATCTCAGGTTACACTCATGAATATGTTTGTATCGTCGATATATCTATCGAAAGAACGATATTGCAATTAACACCAAATAAGCCAAAAATTCAAAATGCTCAAAAATGCATGAAAATTATACAGTAGGTAGATTATGATTTTATATGAATTTAGGTGAAAGATTCATTCTATTTGGATTTAGTATGTCAAAATTATGGTGGTTTGAATCTCAGATTTTTGGAAAAATCAAAATTAAATAGAATCTGTTACTGTTCATCTGAATTAAATTCTTTGGTGAAAATTTGCATAACAGTGGTGGGGATAAGGTTTGCATGGTTGGGAATATAATAAAAAGTTATGTTCAATAAAAATTGAATCACTCCATTTGGAGTTCAAATGAATTTTCTATGAATTTTTGAAGCTAATTCAATTTCTAGTGTAAAAATAATTCTTTTCTGAATATTTCTAATGCATTTAATACTTTTATACTCATTCTAACCTAGCCCCTGCCATTACAAATGGGACCTACATATTTTCTTTTCTTTTCCATTTAATTCCTCAAGGAAAACATCTACCGACAAATCTAATCTACTTATAATCATTTACTTAACTGATTCTCCGGTGTTGAATCCGATCACATACATAACACTTTTCGATCATATTCTCATATCTTGATCTAAATCCCATACTAACCCCCACTAAGGCATAACCAAGGTAGTCAATCCAACAAATAACTCCCGGACTCATAAACTTTCATCTACACAATCCATCCGGTAGTTGTACAAAATCTACCAAGTGATAAGCATATGACCAAGACTAAATCTATCAATCATCCTCCCATATACTATATAAGCTAATATGAACTATCTATCTCAACTAGTCTCGCCTCGGCAAATCACATTCGCATACACCAAAATTTCCACCGATCGAGGTTTAATTGACTAACCGACACTTAATGAGCTTTACAATAATTGCACATCCGATATTTAATAGCTCACTAATCGATCAATTCATATCTACATCACCGAAATAGCCATGTATGACATCTACCAATCCAATCACAAACATGCCTCTACGATCAACTAATCAATCATTTATCTACTAATCCAATTGAAGGCACGGTTCCATTGACTCAACACATAAGACTTATCTACTAATTACATAGCAATCCAATCATTTATCCGCACATAAATAATCTATTGCTACCTTCTCCCAATTCTTGCATATATATAACTCACATAACTATCACTTAAGACATTCCATCAATTTACTCAAGCTTAAATAAATCATCCGATTCAATTAATCCAATAATGTATATATAATCCGACATCCACCGAGGTACAATACACATGTCCCGCCACAAAAACTAATTATTTGCATTCACAATATTTCATCACATAATCATGCCTTCGCATCGATACGACCTAACCGGAGAATTATACCGGTCTTAAACTACCAAATCATTTTTTTACAATTAAACATGCATAAATAGATGTCATGCTCATGACTAATATGCAACATGCACAAGTAAATAACGTAAATGCGATTTTACACTAAAGATTTTTACCGCAGCACTAGGCGTGCGAATCGTCACCGGGTGTTGTCTTCTCGGCTCCATGTCCGCCGTAGTCGTCGCTAATCCCGTGTCCACGTCCCGCCTCGTCCATGTCCATCATCCTAGTGCCGCCGCATGCGCCACGCCATCGCGTCGACACCCCTCGCCGCCGCCCTCGACGTCGCCGTATGCGGGCCGCCGGCGTGCTCGGTGTGCCTCACCGAGCCACCACGCCATGCCATCTTGCCTCATGCATGGCCGCCGCCCTCGATGCCCGCCGGAGCCGCCCCAGTGCCTCGGCCGGCCGCCGCCGTGCCGACGCCGCTGGCCACCGCCGCGCTCGGTAGGCGCTTCTCGGCGCCACGGTCTTCGCCGGGCTGCCGCTGCGGCGCCTCGCCGCCCGTCGCACCGCCCTCCATCCTTCGCGCCTAGCCTCACCTCGGCCGCGTCGGGCTCGGCCACCTTGCCCTTGCCGCATGCATCGGCTCCGCCCTCTGCGGCTGCTCTGCGCATGCAAGCATGCATGCATGTGGCCGAAGCTTTGCATGCTTGCCTCGCCTGGTGTTTGTCGCCAAGCTCGCCCGATCGGTCGGCGCCACTACAAAGATGCATGCACTATCGTATGGAGCCGCCGCCTCTAGACCATGTCACCACCCGCCAGGCACTGTCGCCGCCGGCCACCTTACTCCTCCACGCCTCGGCCGCACTTGTCGTCTCGTGTCTGGGGCCGGCAGTGGGACACTCCCACGCTGCGCGCGCCTTGGCGTCACCAAGCTGCCTCCTCGACGCCTTGCTGCAGCAAGCATTTTTCTCTCCCTCTTGGCTGCAACAAGCCATCAACACACACTGGTTCTCTTCCTTCCCTTTCTTCTTTTCACTTCAAACAAACTTGCATGCCGAGCTGGTGCAAGCCACCAGCACGGTGTATCCTCATGCACGCACTGCTCCCTCTCTCTTCTTGTTACTAGCTGCAGCAAGCACTCTCCACCCAAGCTCCTCATCTCTTTTCTCCAAATCACTCAATCGACCATGCATGCAAACAATTCTTGTATAAATGGACAGCTTAAGTTATGGGAAACACGGTGGTATGACATGCATTGCATGATTTCTGGTTCTTGGATGGGGTTGAGAGGAGAGAAGATGAGGTGAGCTTGTGCTTGAGAAGGAGAAAGAAAAAAATGGTAGTGCTGTTTGGGGAAGAGGATGACTGAGTGGGAGGGATGGTTCTGCTGGGGGAATAAAGAAATGGGGCAGTGGGGTGATATGGGCAGTGGCATATGACTTTGGGTGTTGGGGAAAAAAATGGCAGAGATGGTGTTGTTCGGTTGGGAGAAGGAAATGAATGGCAGTGTGGTTGCTTGTTCGGCTGGGCATTGAAAAAGTGAAAGAGCAGTGGAGGGAAAGAATGGCTGTGGTGGTCGGTTTGGCTGCAGTTTGAGTTTAATTTTTAATTCGTTTAGACCAACACAAAACAGATTTGATCGAGCGTTCTAAAATAGAAAATAAATTCTAAAAATTCTAAATTTTTTTGTGTGGCTTATTTGTTAAGTGTAGTTTCCATTTTTCAAGGCCCCACACATGGATAACTTTTCAATTGAGAGCAGTAATTAAATTTCTATCCAGCCTTTGGGATGTGTTCGGGATTTTTATAGGGTTAACAATGCTCCTAAAAAATTATTAAAATTCATATTTATTTATGATAAATATTATAGTATTTAAATAAATTATTTCCAGATGACGATCATAAGTTTTTATTTCTGTTTTCTTTTAGAGTTTAAAATTTGAAGTGTATGTTTAATTTGTTTGATAATTTTCAAGTGCAAAATATTGTGCAAATGATTCCAAAATGTCAAGCATGCTGATAAGATGCATACTAATTCTCATTAATTAACTTGGGAATGTTACACAGGGAGAGGGAGCGGGCCGCGTCGGGGCGGCGCTGCAGTGGGTAGCGGTGGGAGAAGGCCACACTGGAGACCTCCCCATGCGCTCCGAAGGGGGGCGACGCCACGTGGGGAGGAGAATGGGCGGTGGCGAGTGGGGAGAAGGGGCAGTGGCGAGTGGGGAGGAGAAGGGGCGGTGGCGCACAGGGAGGAGGAGAAGAAGGGGGCTGGGGAGGAGGTGGGGCGGTGGCACGGATCCGGGGGAGGTGGCTGTGACGAGGGAGGACGAGGGGGAGGCCGACGGTGGCTCGGGAAGAGGAGGAGAGGGAAGGCGACGACGGCTCGGGAGGTGGAGGGAGGAGGCGGCGGTGGCTCGGGGAGGAGGCGGTGGGAAAAGAAGGCCACGTTGGGATGTTGTTGCGGGGGGAGGGGGGAGGCTACGCTGTCATCCATGCTGGAGCGGCCACGTCGCGGTCAACTGGCCATGTCACGGTCAACCGTCCAGTAAGAGACTTTTGGACCTCCGATAACCCACTTAAATAGATTAAATACCGGATTAGACACTTTTGAAGTTTAGGGACCCAAGTGAACCCCTTGATAAGTTTAGGGACCCACAATGTACTTTACTAAAAAAAAAGAAACAATCAGAGATTAGAAAATACCTACATACTAAGAAACTGCATCCTCTAAAAAACTAAGAAACAACAAACTGAACTTGTTGTTTCCAGTGTCAACACAGCTTGAGTTTGCTGGAACATGCCCAAGGTCGCAAAACCTGCACAGAAAGCGCAGAAATGTACCAGTACCACTTTACACACGACACCAAACAGTGCCTAGTTCCCAGTAACATGGTGCATTAGTAATCAATGACATTGCCCTCTCAAACAAAAGAAAAAATTACATTGCCAATGCCAACCTTCAACATTACAACCTTTTCCATTTGTAGATTAATCAATCGTTTGCCGTTTGATACCTTACAGCATCACCAGCCAGCCAAAGCCACATCCCATTTCTTTAACCTCTTTTCTACTTTGATTAGCCATCATCCACATGTAATTAATTAATATGAAGCATTCTAATTAAATAATACGAGTAGTGATTAATCAAGCGAGGAGCCAGAAGTCCTTGTGGCGCTTACTGGAGACGAGGTACCCGCCGGAGCTCCTCCGCCGTACGCCCAGCGCCACGCACGGCGCGTGCTCGATGCAGTACTCCACCAGGCTTCCCCCTCCGCCTCGCCGCCGCCGCGCCGGCCACAGCGCCAGCAGGCACAGCGCTCCCGCCCGCCGGCGTTGGCCCAGCACGAGCAGCGACGCGCCGTGCCGCCTCGCCGCCTCCACCACCGCCGGCGCGCGCTCCTCCGCCTCTACCACGCACACCTCCACCTTCACCTGCATCATCCACATGCACATGCATGTACACCAGCAATTAGCGCAAAGGTATCACGCATGTATATATGTATCCCGTGTGGCGCAACGCAAGAGTCCAATTCCAATGGCATTCTTCTTTTTCGCTGTGTTGCAGTTGCCGGCCTTCTTTTCTTCGACAGGGATGGAAGATACCAAAGCAATATGGTCCTATGCTGCACCTACATGCTTATCTTTTGACGTGTGGAATACCCCAATTCCGCGAAATGTGCTAAATGGCTCACTTCCTGCTTCATCATGTTGGACAGCTGACAATCTGCTTTTTATTTATTTATTTAAGAATCAGACTGCCTATTATATTAATAAAGAAGAAATCAGTTCTGGACCGGACGATAAGTCCAGTCCAGTTGACAATCAACTGAGCTATGTATGCAATCACCACTGGCAACAAAACACGTATGACTTATACATTGGGACGCTGGCATTGCTAGCTTCCAAGATGAATGTCCTCCCTCCCTACTCGTGGAATAAATGATTTAAGTTGGTATATACGCTCCCGTGTGTGCGGCTACTCGTGCGCCAAATCTGAAATTTTTGTAAAGATTGCATATGCGTATGTACCTCTGGCCTGGCTGATTCACACATGCTCCGCATAGCACCGAGGTGCTCATAGCATCTTGTCCTTGAAATCCTCACGCAGGAATCACCACCTGCTGTAATTAATTACCAAGCATTAAATTTCAGCACAACAGTGGTGAAAATCCTAATCAATATGACAATATATGTATATAAACTCGTAATGCAAACACCGAAGAAAGTATATGGTGCAAGTTTTTCTCATCATGCATGTAATCACCATCTGCAGCAGCCGCCGGCTTGACGACGACGAGGAGGACGACGGTGTCGTTGCTCCGGACGGCCTGCGACAGCGCCCACTGGAGCGCGCCCGCCGCCTCCGCCCGCCTGTCCGCCACCACCATCACCCGCCGGCCGCCGCCGTCCTTCTTGCCTCCCCGACCCACATCAACCATCGGTGCGCCATTGGCGCCATACCGCCCTCCCCCTCCTGCTGGGTTCTTCTTGTTGCTGCTGCAGCTCACCACTGCAGGCTTGGAGGAGGAGGAGCTAACTCGCTGCACGCGCTTCCTCACCCGCGTCGCCGCCCGGCCGCGGCACAGCGCCGGCAGCCTCCTCCCCATTGGCGCCCAGCAAGAACTCTTCGGTGTAGAGGGCTAGCAGGCTTAGTGCAGAGTCTGCACACATACTTATATGTGGAATGCAGTAGGCAGTTGCTGCTAAACTATTGGCTAACTTCCCTGTTACTTAAAAAAACAAGTGTTTTGCAATATGTGCAGTTAAATTATGAAAACTTTGGGTGTTGATATTCTTTTAAATATTTAGATTAGATACATAAAAATCATATGTGTATATTTATCTTAAAAAGTACTTCCATAATATTATAATTTTATTGAGGTTTACAACCATTCCACAATAGTAATTAGTGATCAACGTTACATTTTGAAGATCATATCAATGTCTAAAACAACTTATTTTTTAAACCGGAGGGAGCACTAATTTGTAGACGTTGCAGGGCATCAAGGTCATTTGTACGCATTGGCACGCACGATTCATGGAGATTACTATGCTGTATCGATGACTACTAAACTAATTACAACTAATTAATTACCACTAAACTAATTCATTACTAGTGAAATAACTAATTATGACTAATTAATTATCTCTAAACTAACTAATTACGATTGATTAATTAGCACTAAAAAATTACCAGTACTTCATTTCCACTTATTTAATATGTCGTATTGATGACTACTAAACTAATTACAACTAATTAATTACCACTAAACTAATTCATTACTAGTGAACTAACTAATTATGACTAATTAATTACCTCCAAACTAACTAATTATGATTGATTAATTAGCACTAAAAAATTACCAGTACTTCATTTCCACTTATTTAATATGCCATAATGATGACTACTAAACTAATTACCACTAATTAATTACCACTAAACTAATTCATTACTAATGAACTAACTAATTATGACTAATTAATTACACCTAAACTGACTAATTACGACTAGCTGACTAAGACTGATTAATTACGACTACGGTAATAACAACAAAAGCATTAGACAAATTACCTGCCCTTCGGGGGAAGTAATCAAAAAAGGCCGAGCGATGAGCGACGAGAAGCGAGAAAACAGTTAACCTCCCAAGAAAATTAGTTATGTTACGTTCTCTAAGTTCTCATCGACAAGCGCAAGAATGAGAATCGAAACGCAAATGAGATGAGCGAAAAGCGAGTGCTAGAGTTTGGTATTTATAGCCGAGCGAATGAGGAGTCGCGCGCTGGCGCGGGAATCTCGTAAGCGTTGGCGCCGGAATTTCTGGACGAGGCGACAGATGTGCGAAGGAGGGAGGAGGGACGGTGGGAAAGATAGCCACCGCACGATTTTTTAATTATCCGCGGAACTGTCCGGGTGCGTGGCAGAAAGGTGTGGCGGCCGAGAGGGAAGGCCGGGCGGGAGGGCTCGAGGGGTGTCGGGACCCCGGATATGCAACCCCAGGACCCTCTGTGCATTCTGAACTAATCCCAGATCAGTAGCTAGCTCGCACAGTTACAACATAGATGTAATCATAACCATACAACCAAATAACGATGAAGCGGACAAATTAATATTACTTGGTAGCAAAAGGACCTTATGGTCAAGTCTTACAGAGTTGTCACGCAGGGCTTAACAACAAAAATAACTTGCAGAAGAACCCAAAATATCTCGTGGTGGCCAGTTGACATGCCTACAAGCAATCGAGTGGAGGACGCGACCTAGTTCGCATAACCCTCGAAATACTCATCTTCATAGAACTCCAAGCTTCCTGGATCTTCTTCAGTGACTGATAAACTAGAGGGCATAAAGCCGTGAGTACTTTGAATGTACTCAACAAGCCGCATGGAAATGTATGCAATTATTATTCATGCCCGCTTGACAAGGATAGGTTTATGTTTATTTTTGCATAAAACAGCATTTACAGTAAATACAGTAAGTAGATTGTAAAGCACAATTTAAAAGATCAATACATAAGTAACAAGTTTTTTTGGAAAACAACAAGCGAACTTCCCAACCATTCCACCCAAACCATCATTCCCACCATTTTTGATGAAAACAAATCTACCCCTTGCGTGAAATCTCCGAGCATGTTCATAATCGGGGACACGGCTATTCAAATAGTTTTATACACTCTACAGAGGTTGTACAGCTTTACCCACAAGACACGACTTCTCTAGTTTGTTTGGTATCCGTCGATACCACCGCTCACAACCTTAGGTAAGCAGTCTAGAGCACATGACAAGGCCTTTACAAAGTTCTGTTTTGACTCGGTTCTGCTTACTAAGGATTCGCCATTATGGGCCTCCTCTTGCGTCATTCTCAACCCAAACAAAACCGAATCAAAGCATAGCTAATTAGTCGGCCAGGTCCACCCTATCCTGGACATGTGGTTGCACGGTATAACCCAGATCAATGGCGTACAAGGTTAAGTCCTTAGTGATTTGCTCAGACGAGACTATCCGCAACCCAATGTGCTTCCGCACCCACACTTACCACCGCCCACTCGTCCGAGCATAAATCATTTTCGTTCAACCCGGCCAAATGATAATCCTTGCCATGGCACAACATCTGTTAATAACAGTGGTCACGCCATAATTCCATAGTTCCTTTAGACATGTTTATTCATACGAGCATGTGATCATGAATCTACTGGATAACTAGAGCACTGGCTAAGCATATTACGATACCCGTGTTGGTATTTTAACAATGTCCAACTAAAATACCCACCCTATGGTGTCCAAGGATTTATGTCATTCAAGGGTACATGTCATTTGTAATTTTTCAAGGGTATACATCAATTAGGCAATTATCTACTCCCGAAACTATTTAATATAAAATTAGCAATGCATGTTTATATCAAACAATATAGTTTTGTAAAATAGATTCAACATGATCAAAGGTATACGACTTGCCTTCGTTCAAGAGTTGAGGTGCTTCGGTCATCGGGTCCGAGAAATCTTCCAAAACGCCGGAATCTACACGTGCGAAAAGCGCCAAATAAACAAAACAACTCCAAATAAATTCCAAATAAATACTAAATTAGCACTAACAACAAGAGGATGATTTTATATGAATTTAGAAATTTGAACCACTCGAATCGAAGTTCGAACGAAGAAGTTACGGCCTCCGGAAGATTGAAAATCAAGAAAAAGGAATTTTCCTTATTTTTGGAATTATTTTTCTAAAGGAAAAGGGATTTATTGCGCCAGCTAACATCAGCGGCGGTATTTAATTTTCGACCGAATTATTTTTCAAGGGGAAAAGAAAAAAGTCCACACGGCGTTGACTGGACTGCCGCGTCAGCAAAGGGCTGACGTGGCGTGCACGTGGCGCCACGTGGCAGCCACATCAGCTCCCGAGCCAGCGGCGCTCGGGCCCCGATGGTCGCCAGCGAACGGCGGGGTTTTGGCCGACGGCGAGGGTACCGGCGGCTAGAGGAGGACGAGGTGATCACGATGCTCACGATCTTGACGACGCGGCGCCAAGGGATGGCCGGCGATGAGGAAGAAAAGCGGCATGGCGCGGTGGTCGAAGGTGGCGGATGCGCTCCGGTGGGCTTTAGAGGATTGGGAGGCGCGCACGAGGTAGGCAACGGTCTTGCGATGCCAAAGGCGGGGTCGGAGGCGACGAAGGAGGCTCGGAGGCGGCAACCTTCGGCGGCCGACAGCGAAGAACTTCGATTGCGGCCAGAGGAGAGCGAGAGAGGGTGAGGGAGAAGGGGGAAAAGAGAGAGAGGGAGGCGGGGCACTTAGTGCTCACTTTAAATAGGTGCGGGGAGGTCTGAGAGAGGGGGGACAAGGTCGGCGGCTTTCGCGACGGCGAGGACAAGCGCGG
Organism: Ampelocalamus luodianensis; assembly: GCA_036346255.1. Lineage (NCBI taxonomy): Eukaryota > Viridiplantae > Streptophyta > Magnoliopsida > Poales > Poaceae > Ampelocalamus > Ampelocalamus luodianensis. Next base: position 75,143,066 of record CM070621.1, read on the forward strand.
CGTGGGGAAAAGGGGCAACGAGACGGGGGAATGGTGGCGCAGCGCGCAGATGAGGCGAGAGGTGACGGGCGCACTCATGACGACACGCGGACGGAGCAAAGTGCGCCGACGAAAACTCGAGCGCACGCACGCGCGGTCGCGCGAGGAAGAAGAAAAGGGGAGGAAGAAGACGAAGCTGACAGGTGGGCCCCACCTGTCAGTGAGAGAGGGAGAGAGAGAGGCGCGCGGAGGTGCAAAGGCGAGGGCCGTTGGATTTTGATCGAATGGCTCAAAATGAGCGGGGTGATCGGCCTTGGACGCGCTAACACGATCGAGACCGTCCGTTTTCAATCGGACAGCTGGCAGCGAGGGAGGCGCGGGCGCGGAGTGGGCCGGAGCGGGTCGCGGGATGGGAAAAAGGGAGATGGGCCGAGAGGGATTCAACCCGAAGCTTTTAGGGGATTTTAAATGGATTTTTGAATAAAGAAATCCCAAAAGCAAAAAGAGTTTTAGAAAATAGCTGATAAAGTCTTAAAATTCTAAGAAAATTCACAGAAGTCCCTTGGATTATTTAGAACTTAATAAAAATATTTTTAACTATAATTTAGCTTTTAATTTTGCAAACAAAATAGATTTTAACTTCACACAAAAGGAAAAACCAATTCTAAAATCCAGAAAAAGTAAGAAAAGACTAAAAATCCCAAGTAAAATCCAGAAAACTCAAATAAACTACTCTTTAATTTAATTGAAGTTGGATTAATTTAAGCTAAATAGTTTTTGATTTCTGAATTCCAGGTTAAGCTTTTGCAACCTAATTAAACCAAATGGTTAATTTAAAATTTCTGAAATTAAAAAAAAAACTCGGCAAATTAGGGATGTTACAAACCTACACCCCCTTAAAGGGAATCTCGACCCCGAGATTCGGGCTGACTAGAGAATAGGTGCGGGAACTCGGCCGTTAGGTCCTCTTCACGTTCCCAGGTGGCTTCCTCTTCAGTGTGGTTGCTCCACTAAACTTTGCAGAAATGGAGGATCTTGCTTCTGGTTACACGCTCGATACTTCCAAAATCTTGATGGGTCACTCCTTGTAAGTGAGATCTTCCTGCCAATCAACTGCTTCTAGCGGCATCTGCTCTCGTGGTACACGCAGATATTTCTTCAATTGAGACACATGGAAGGTGTCATACACATCTGACAGCTGGGTGGGAGCTCCAATTTGTAAGCAACTCGTCCTCTTCTAGCTAGGATTGGAAAAGGTCCAATGTATCTTAGTGCAAGCTTCTCAATTACTCTGAAACGACGTATTCCTTTGAGAGGTGAAACTTTCAAGTACACGTGATCTCCGGTGTGAAGGCTAAATCCCAGCGACGGTTATCAGCATAACTTTTCTACCTGGTCTGAGCTATCCTCAGCTTTTCTCTGATTGACCTAACTTGATCTTTGGCTTCTTTTAGGATATCAGGCCCAAGTACTTGTCCTTCTCCTGTTTTAGTCCAATACAAGGGTGTTCTATATTTTCTTCAATAAAGGACTTCAAACGGAATATCTGCAGACTTGATTGATGACTGTTGTTGTAGGAAAACTCTGCATAAGATAGCATTTGATCCCAACTGGTCTGGTTCTCTAGAGCACAGACTCTTAACATATCTTCTAGGATTTAATTTACTCTCTCTGTTTATCCATCTGTCTGAGGATGGTAGGCGGTACTAAAATTCAAATTAGTGCACAAAACGCTGTGCAACTTCTGCTAGAATCTTGAGGTGAATTGAGATCCTCGATCCGACACGATCTTCTTTGGTACTCCATGCTGACATACTATCTTTGTCATATACAGTTCTGCTAGTCGGTCTCCTGAGTAGGTAGTCTTGATTGGGATGAAGTGAGCAACTTTTGTCAGACGATATACAATTATCCAAATGGAATCGTATCCAGCTCTTGTTCTTGGCAGACTGGTGATGAAGTCCATGCCAATTTCTTTCCATTTCCATTCAGGGATCTGCAAGGGTTGCGGGAGTCTAGCAGGTCTTTGATGCTCGGCTTTAACTCGCTGGCAAACATCATAATGTGCTATGTATTCGGCAATTTCTCGCTTCATACTAGGCCACCAATACAATTCCTTAATATCTTGATACATTTTAGCACTTCCGGGGTGAATGGAATACAAGGTTTCATGAGCTTCTTTGAGTATCAACTGCTTGAGTTCCTTCTGGTCTGGTACACAAATACGCTTATCGAACCAAATGGTTCCTTGTTCATCTTCGGAAAATCTTAGAGACTTGCCCTTCTTCATGTTACTCTTGATCTCCTTGATATATGTATCTCCGATCTGGGCTTCCCTGATCTGACTTTGTAGAGTGGCTTGCACTTCTAAAGCAGCCAAATAACCTTCTTCAACCAATTGAAGCTTGAGCTTCTAAAATTCTTCATGTAGTGATGGCTATCTTTCCTTGATCATCATAGTATTGCAATAGACCTTTCTACTTAAAGCATCTGCTACAACATTAGCTTTGCCTGGGTGGTAATGGATTGTGATGTTGTAATCTTTGATCAACTCTAACCATCTTCTCTGCCTCATGTTGAGATCGGCTTGAGTGAAAATGTACTTCAACCTCTTATGGTCAGTGTAGACTTTACAGCGATTATCGATGAGGTAATGACGCCATATTTTCAAAGCATGCACTATTGCAGCCAATTCTAGGTCATGGATGGCGTAATTTACTTCATGAGGCCTCAGTGGCGTGAAGCATATGCTACTACCTTCCTTTCTTGCATCAGGACACAACCGAGACCTTGTCGCGATGCATCACAGTAAATCTTAAAATTCTTTCGGATATCTGGCAAAATCAACACTAGAGCGGTGGTCAAGCGCTTCTTCAATTCTTGAAAACTCTGTTCACACTCTGGCGTCCAAGAAAATTTCTTTTCCTTCTTCAGTAACTGGGTGAGGGGTCTGGCTATTCTGGAGAAACCTTCAATAAACTAGCGATAGTATCATGCCATACCAAGGAAACTTCTGATCTGAGGTACTGTCTTGGGTGACTCTCAATTGAGCACATCCTTGACTTTACTGGGGTTGACAGCAACTCCTTCTGTAGACATGACGTGTCCCAGGAAGGTAACTTCCTTCATCCAAAACTCACACTTGTTGAATTTAGCATAGAGTTGATGATCTCTAAGCCTAGTTAGAATCAAGTGAAGATGTTCTTCATGCTCTTCTTCACTCTTCAAATATACTAGAATGTTGTCAATGAAGACAATGACGAACTTATCCAAATACTCCATGAATACTTTATTCATCAAGTTCATAAAGTAAGTAGGGGCATTGGTTAATCCAAAAGACATGACCGTGAACTCATACAATCCATGTCGGGTTGAGAAAGCTGTCTTGGGTATATCCTCTTGTCGAATCTTCAACTGATGATATCCCGACCTTAAATCTATCTTGGAGAATACTCCGGCTCCTTTCAACTGGTCAAACAAATCATCGATCCTAGGCAGGAGGTACTTGTTCTTGATGATGACTTCGTTGAGTGAGTGGTAATCCACGCACATCCTTTGAGTACTATCCTTTTTTGCAACAAGGATAATTGGGGCTCCTCAAGGTAAGGAACTTGGTCGGATAAATCCTTTTCTTTGCATCTCTACAATTTGCTTCTTTAATTCGACTAGGTCGTCAACCGGCAAACGGTAGGATCGCTTGGAAATTGGTGTAGTTCCTGGAACTAGGTTGATGATGAACTCCAGGTCCCTGTCTGGTGGCATTCCAGGTAATTCATCAGGAAAGACATCTGAAAATTCTCTGACTACTGGTACATCTTCCAAGGATAGGGTCTTAACACTGCAAACTAAGGCTCCATCATGCTTCTTCATGGGGGCTTCAAATTTTACTTTAGTCCCATCTGGACTGACCAAGGTGATGCTTCGTCCACCACAATCCAAAACTGTTTGGTGATCGGTGAGCTAATTCATACCCAAAATCACATCTAAGGATTTGATGTCAATGATTATCAGGTTGGCTAGAAATTCTACCCCTTCTATAATCATTTTAACTTGTGAGCAACCTTTGTTCGTGCTTAACTCCGAACCGATGGATTGAACCAACAAGGCAGTCTTAAGATTTGAGACCTTTAACTAATGCTTTGCAGCAAAAATCCGCGAAACAAACGAATGCGAAGCTCCAAAATCAAACAAAACTGTAGTAGGTACTAAATTTACTAGGAACTTACCAAGCACGACGTCTAGGGCTGTCTGGGCTTCCTCCATTATGATGTGGTTCACACGGCCTCTCCCATAAGGCTGAGGGGTCTTAGCTGGTGCAGTTGGAGTCTGAGGTGCTCCACGTCTAGCTCCGGCATGGGGGTTCTGGCTGGAGTAGCTCCCAAGTTGAATATGAGAGGTGAAGGGCCTTGTTTCGTGGCGATTCTTGACGTAGTGCCCCACCATCGATAGTTGTAGCGGAGTGAACCACGTGGCGTGGATTGGTGTTTCTTGGAGGCTGGTTGTTGGTGTTGTTGTTGCTGAGGCTACAAAATCCTGGAGGAGTCAGGCGAGATGCTGCTGCCGGGGTCTTGAATGTGACTGGATGAGCAAAACAGGAAGATTGTTGCACATTCATCTTGTCCCTCTGTGAATGGCCTTATGAGCACTATGTTGTATCATCTTTCTCTTATGAGACTCCGCCAGCTCACGAGGAGACTCTTCTATGAGCATGGCCTTGTTCACTAAATGCTGGAAATCTGCATAGTCGTTGCCGATGATTTGAACCTTCAAGCTAGGGTTGAGTCCTCTCTTAAAGCGCTTCTGACGTGCATCATCGGTGGCGACATCCTCTTGAGCATATCGCGAGAGTTGAGTGAACTTATTGAGGTATTCACTCACAGACATGTTTCCTTGCTTCAGCTTGTGAAACTCATTCTTCTTCATTTCCACCTTTCCATCAGGGATGTGGGAGTGGCGGAAGGCTTCAGAAAACTCAGCCCAATTGATGTTTTGGTGGTTCTCATGGTTGGCGCAATGGTTTTCCCACCATTCTATGGTGGTACCTTCAAGTTGGTGTGTAGCATAGTTAACTTTCTCACGGTCATCACACCGGGTAATGGCAAGCTTCTTTTCAGTTGAGCGCAGCTAGTCATCTACGTCCAATGGCTCGAAGGAGCTAGAGAATGTAGGTGGATGAGTCCTCATGAATTTTGCCAGCCTTGATTGAGGAAAAGCTAGTGGTGGTGGCGGTGGCACGGTAGCAGCTTGGTTGTTCTGGCTCATCATTGCGAGAAGGGTAGCAGTGGTCTGGTTCTGTTGAGTCATCATTTGGTTCATATTCTGCATCATTGTACTCATCAGCTGAGTTTGGGCTACCTTGAACTGACTCAAACCCTAATCTGCTATGGCTGTTGGAGGAGGCGGGGTGGTGGCATATTGAATTCCACGGGGTCAACTTAGCCTGCGGAGTTGCAGGTCTGAACCATCTGCACAAATCTTCCAGGTTTAATAGACGAGAGGAAGAAAGCACGATAGATAAGAGGAAAAAGTACAAGGACGAGATAGAACAAGAGAGAATGATAGAACAACCTAATTTGGGATAATCGATTAAACCTGAGAAACGGATAGCCGAAAGCTACCAAGAAGCAACAAAACTCGAGCCTAAAGGCCCTATTACACGAACTACACGATACTACAACTAGGAGGGTAACCCTACTAAAATACTTCTAATTTAACTTATTATGGACGGCCGACCAGAAACAAGGCTCGATCCTATAGAGATTGCTGAGGTAAGAGAAGTCAATTTCAATTTGGAAATAAAATTTCAGAATCGATAAGATGTAAGGATCTAAGAATGAGATGAGAAAAGAATAGAATTAGGTAAGAGAAGAATGACTATTCAAATTAATTTGTTGGTTTGATTTAGAAAATATTTTTTTTGAAATTTTTGACTAAACGACCATGCTCACTATGGTTACATCCTACAGTCGATATGGCTTTGATACCACCTCTTGTCGGGACCCCGGGTATGCAACCCCTGGACCCTCTGTGCATTCTGAACTAGCCTCAGATCAGTAGCAAAACCGCACAGTTACAACATAGATGTAATCATAACCATACAACCAAATAACGATGAAGTGGACAAATTAATATTACTTGGTAGCAAAAGGACCTTATGGTCAAGTCTTACAGAGTTGTCACGCAGGGCTTAACAACAAAAGATAACTTATAGCGGAACCCAAAATATCTCGTGGTGGCAGTTGACATGCCCACAAGCAATCGAGTGGAGGACGCGATCTAGTTCGTATAACCCTCGAAGTACTCCTCTTCATAGAACTCCAAGCTTCCTAGATCTTCTTCAGTGACTGATAAACCAGAGGGCATAAAACCATAAGTACTTTGAATGTACTCAGCAAGCCGCAGAAAAATGTATGCAATTATTATTCATGCTCGGCTTGATAAGGATAGCTTTATACTTATTTTTACAGAAAATAACATTTACAGTAAATACAGTAAGTAGATTGTGAAAGTACAATTTAAAAGATCAATACATAAGTAACAAGTTTCTTGGGAAACAACAAGCGAACTTCCCAACCATTCCACCTAAACCATCATTCCCACCATTTTTGATGAAAACAAATATACCCCTTGCGTGAAATCTCCGGGCATGTCCATAATCGGGACACGACCATTCGAATAGTTTTATACACTCTGCAGAGGTTGTACAGCTTTACCCACAAGACACGACTTCTCTAGTTTGTTTGACATCCGTCGATACCACCACTCACAACCTTAGGTAAGCAGTCTAGATCACGTGACAAGGCCTTTACAAAGTTCTGTTTTGACTCGGTTATGGTTGCTAAGGATTCACCGTTATAGGCCCCCTCTTGCGCCATTCTCAACCCAAACAGAACCGAATCAAAACATAGCTAATTAGTCTACCAGGTCCACCCCATCCTGGACATGTGATTGCACGGTATGACCCAGATCAATGGCGTACAAGGTTAAGTCCTTAGTGATTTGCTCAGACGAGACTATCCGCAACCCAATGTGCTTCGCACCCACACTCACCACCGCCCACTCGTCCGAGCATAAATCATTTTCATTCAACCCGGCCAAATGACAATCCTTGCCATGGCACCACATCTTTTAATAACAGTGGTCGCGCCACAATTCCATAGTTCCTTTAGTCCATGTTTTTTCATACGAGCATGTGATCATGAATCTACCGGATAACCAGAGCACTGGCTAAGCATATTACGATACCCGTGTTGGTAGTTTAACAATGTCCAACTAAAATAACACACCCTATGGTGTCCAAGGATTTATGTCATTCAAGGGAACATGTCATTTGCAATTTTTCAAGGGGGCATACATCTATTAGGCAATTATCTACTCTCGAAACCATTTAATATAAAATTAGCAATACATGTTTATTTCAAATAATATAGTTTTGTAAAATGGGTTCAACGTGATCAAAGGCCTACGACTTGCCTTCGTTGAAGAGTTGAGCTGCTTCGGTCGTCGGGTCCAAGAAATCTTCCGAAACGCCGGAATCTACATGTGCGAAAGGAGACAAATAAATAAAACAACTCCAAATAAATACCAAATTAGCACTAACAGCAAGAGGGGGATTTTAGATGAATTTAGAAATTTGAATCACTTGAATCGGAGTTCGAACGAAGAAGTTACGACCTCCGGAAGATTGAAAATCAAGAAAAAATGAATTTTCCTGATTTTTGGAATTATTTTTCTAAAGGAAAAGGGATTTATTGCGCCAGCTGACGTCAGCGGCGGGATTTAATTTTTGGCCGAATTATTTTTCAAGGGGAAAAGAAAGAAAAGTCCACGCGGTCTTGATGGACTCATCAGCGTCGACAAAGGGTCGACGACGTGGTACAGTGGCGACCACGTCGACTCTGGCCGGCGGCGCTCGGGGCCCGATGATCGCCGGCGAATGGCGGGGTTTTGGTCGGCGGCGAGGGTACCGGCGGCTAGAGGAGGACGAGGCGATCGCGATGCTCACGATCTTGACGACGCGGCGCCAAGGGATGGCTGGCGACGAGGAAGAAATGCGGCGACAGATGCGCTCTGGTGGGCTTCAGAGGACGAGGGAGGCGCGCACGAGGTAGGCAGCGGTCTTGCGATGACGAAGGCGGGGTCGAGGCAATGAAGGAGGCTCGGAGGTGGCGCAAATGGCGGCAGCAACCTTCGGTGGCCAATGACAAAGAACTTCGATTGCGGCCGGAGGAGAGCGAGAGAGGGCGAGGGAGAAAGGGGAAAAGAGAGAGGAGGAGGCAAGGCACTCGGTGCTTGCCATAAATAGGCACGGGAAGGTCTGAGAGAGGGGGACAAGGTCGGCGGCTTTCGCGACAGCGAGGATAGGCGCGGCGTGGGGAAAAGGGGCGACGGGAAGGGGGAATGGTGGCGGCAGTGGGCGCGGCGGAGGCGGGAGGTGACAGGGCGCACGACGGCGACACGCGGGATGGGAGCAGGTGCGACCGGCGCAAAACGCAGTGGCGCACGCACGCGCGGTCGCGCAAGGAAGAAGATGAAGCTGACAGGACGGCCCCACATGTCAGCGAGAGGGGGAGAGTGAAGGATATAGACCCGCCATTATGTGTTAATGAAGTATTTTGGTGATTAATGACAAATACACTTATGAGACTAACACTCTTATTGTTATATCATGTTTAGTCTCAGCTTGGATATAAAAGCAAAAATCCAAACAGGTATGTATTCATTAATGACAAATGCACTTATGAGACTAACACTCTTATTGTTATATCATGTTTAGTCTCAGCTTGGATATAAAAGTAAAAATCCAAACAGGTATGTATTCATTAATGACAAATGCACTTATGAGACTAACACTCTTATTGTTATATCATGTTTAGTCTCAGCTTGGATATAAAAGCAAAAATCCATACAAGTATATATTTATTAATAACAAATCTATTTGTGATACTAACAATTCTATTGATTATCTATTGCTTAGTCTTGTTTTGATATAAAGATGAAAATACAAGAGGTATGCATTCTACTTCTTCTTATTATATCTTGTTGCATTCCTCGGATCCAAAATATAGGTTAAACTCTACCAAACAGGTTAACTTGGATATGTGCATATGTTTCCATTACACATTTGTATATACACACATTTAGGGGGAGTTCATTCTATATTTTGTGGTTTCATTAGTATTGATCCATATTCTCTTTCCACATATATTAAGGATCTGTACTTTGAAACATATCCTTGAATATATTTAACTTGTGTAGTTAATATATTCATATGAGTATATACAACTTGTGTAATTCGTATACACTCATATTTAGTATATACAACTTGTAGTTCGTATATACTCATGGTATATATAACTTGTGTAGTTCATATATACTCATGTTACTTTATATTCAAATATTTGTAATTGTGTTGTGGGACTAATGTGTGTGCTAAGATGTTTTCAAGGCTTAGTCCCGGAGTTTGAATGATGACATGAACAGGAAATGCAAAGGTGATAAAAGATTAACATGGCTCAAGACAAAGGAGTCATGCATTGCATTTCGAAAAGCTTCTGGAAGGATTTCAGTGGAAATCGGTATGACCGCATTTGGTAAGCGGTACTACCGATGTGCGGTAGTACCGGAGTTCATGTGGCAAAACTGCCGCGTAGCGGTATGACAGCAAATATGTTGGCGGAACTACCACAACCCGGTTGTTCCGTTTGTTATTTGGCGGTATGTAAATTCCAGAGAAGCCTCTGGAAATCGGTAGTACCGCATCTGAGAAACAGTACTACCGGAGAGCGGTATTACCGGATGCTAGTTGGCGGTAATACCGCACCTGTCAGTAATAGCTTGTTCAGAAGCATTTAATGCAGGTATATCTTGGTAATTAATGTTAATGACATTGTGGGACTAACATTTTCCATGAGTTGGATGAATAGGTTATGTTCCAAGGTGATGAAGACTTTGGATGGCATCATGTGTTGATCGTCATCAAGTCAAGGTTCAAGAAGATGATGTATCATGTGTTGATACATATCAAGATCTCAAAGAAGAGATGATCATGAGTTGATCATCAAGTCAAGAGAAGACTCATCATGTGTTGAGTGAGGATGCATCATGGGTTGATGCATGTCAAGATGATGACCCGGACTTGAAGTGAAGATGTGCGTCATCAAGCTTCAAGAAGATGGTCAAGGCAAAGGTATGATTAGCTAGGGCTAAGGATGTGTACCTAGTCTTTTACCGGTTTTGGTGTTTGGTTGGAAGACCGGATTGCTAGTATAGGTTGTCGTACTATTAAGAGGGGTCTTGTCTAGTAGCTTGAGTCTCATCATATGTTTATATCTCAATCTCACTTGCTCTAGCTCACCGTGGTATGATGCTATTATTTGCAAATGTGTTTTGCAAATAGTCGAGGCTCATGCATTTAATCCTTGTAACATGTGACTATACTTTGCAAATGTGTTTTGCAAATGATTGAAGTCCATGTACCTACTCCTTGTGGCATGATCTAAGTTTGCAAATGTGTTTTGCAAATGGTTAAGATTCATGTGTATTCCCTTGACATGGTCTAAGATTGCTTGTTGCTATTTCTTTGGACTTAGACCATGGTAGTGACTCTTTTGAGTTGTGCTTTTTGATTTGATCAAATATGTTTGAGATCAATCAAATAGGTGGGTTGTGTAGCCCTCTAAATAAGCTTTCAATAGAGTCCAAGATCACTCAATTCCGACATCGGAGTCAAAAGTTATAATATTTTTTACCGAGTGTCGTCTGTGTTGAAAATTGGGCTGCGGTAGTACCGCCCTTATAATGATGGTAGTACCTGCAGAAGGTAGTACCGCCGTATAACTGCATGTAGTACCGCACCAATCTTTAATCGCTAGTTTTTGCTTGTTTCGTCTCCCAACGGCTAGTTTTTGGTGTAGGGGTTATAAATACCCCCTTGGCCGGTTGAGAGGCAATCTTTGGCATCCCATTCACCCACTTGAGCTAGTGTGAGCTTCTCCACTCAATTGTGCATGTGTTGCACCTTGTGAACAAAAGGGAGAGATTCTAGTTGCATGTGTTGCAACTAGAATTGGATTGAGCATCCAATTGTGCATGTGTTGCACTCGGTGAGAGTCAAGCAAGGGGCTTGGCTTATTACTCTTGGTGTTTGCTGACACCTAGACGGCGTGGAGGCGTCGTGGTCCGGTGATCTTCTCAAGTGAAGCTTGTGATAAGGCCCGGTGTTTGTAAGTGGCTTGGTGCTCGCCATCTCCAGAGTGGAGTAAGAGCAACCCTAGTGGAGCGAGGTGTTGATACCTCGGAAGAAGGCTTAATTCGTGGAGCCGGCCCAATTGGTTTGAGTTTCCCTCAACGTGGATTAGGGGAGACCAGCAAGTCTCCGAACACCATGGTAAAACATCACCGTGTCATTGTGGTTTGCATTCTATTACTTTACATTGTGCAATTTATATTTCTTGTATTAAATTGCTTATTCATTGTGTATGAATGCTTGTCATGCTTTGTGCTATTTACATTGCTTAAATTGAATTGCTTACAAGTCCATACTTGATTGATTATTATCAATAGACTTGTATTGTTGGTCACTTAGCTGAGCTTAGTGGATTTGGGCCTTATTTGTGCAAAACCGTATTTGTATTAGCTTCTGCATTAGAAATCGGTTTTAGCGCATAGAAGTTTTAAAACGCCTATTCACCCCCCCTCTAGTCGTCCTCCTCAATCTTACAGAGAGAGAGAGGCGCGCGGAGGTGCGAAGGCGAGGGCCGTTGGATTTTGATCGAAAAGCTCAAAATGAGTGGGGTGATCGGCTCAAAATGGGCGGGTATCGGGCCTTCGGACGCGCTAACGCGATCGAGACCGTCCGTTTTCGATCGGACGGCTGGCAGCGAGGGAGGCGCGGGCGCGCGCGTGAGTGGGCTGGAGCAGACCGCGGAAGGGGAAAAAGGGAAATGGGCCGGAGCAGGCAGCCCAAAGCTTTTAGGCGATTTTAAATGGATTTCCGAATAAAAAATCCCGAAAAGCAAAAAGAGTTTTAGAAAATAGCTAATAAAGTCTAAAAATTCTAGGAAAATTCACAGAAGTCCCTTGAATTATTTAGAACTTAATAAAAATACTTTTAACTATACTTTAGCTTTTAATTTTGCAAACAAAATAGATTTTAACTTCAGACAAAAGGAAAAACCAATTCTAAAATCCAGAAAAAGCGAGAAAAGACTAAAGATCCAAGTAAAATCCAGAAAACTGAAATAAACCACTCTTTAATTAAATTGATATTGGATTAATTCAAGTTAAACAGTTTTTTATTTGTAAATTCCAGGTTAAGGTTTTGCAACTTAATTAAACCAAATGGTTAGTTTTAAAATTTTGAAATTTTTCAAAAACTCTGCAAATTAGGGATGTTACAAGGGGGCGAGTGGCGGGAGGGGAGGGAGGGAGGACCGAAGGAGGGCACATGGCGGGAGGAGAGGGAGGGCCACATGGCGGCGTGTGGGGCGCTGCCACACGGTGACCGTGTGGCAACGGCTGAGCTGGCGATGGGGCAGGCGAGGGAGGGCCACGTGGCGGTGTTGGAGCCATTGACGCATGGTCACCATTCGGCAATGGCACATGATGGCGCTGGAGCCGTTGCCGCATAGCCACAGTGCGACAACGATGCCAAATTTGCAAATACATGTTGCCGGTGGTCACAACTGTAAATACGGATCGCAAATGTGTCATTAGTTGGTCTCAAGCAATGATGATGTATAATCCTTAGACCTGAGATCAACATAGTTTCCTACATGTGTGATAGCACTATTAGGGGTTGCCAAACGCTACTCGTAACTAGGTAGTTATAAAGGTAGCTTTCGGGTATGCTATGAAACATGCGGAGGGATGTGACTGGTCGGATATGGGATTTGCCACTCCTAACATAACAAGAGAGATATCTCTGGGCCCCTCGAAGTGGTCGGATAAAGAAAGTGCATGGCCATGTCACTCGTGGTCAAAGAGTTCAACCACATAAGGTTATCCGACACTCGATCGAGAAAGTATTGAACAGTCCATGGATGACAAACATCTCACCTGGAGTTCAAACCAGATATCGTGAGGCAAATGGAGAATACACGAGTAGGTCACTTAGTTCGATCAGTTACAGACTGGTCGTATGGAGAATTGGAGATACGAGTTGGTCGTATACTGGTCGAACGTAATCACAAAGTGGTCGAAACCTGGTCATAAGGGGTTACGAACTGGTCGAGACTAAATATGAACTGGTCGTACACAGTTACAAAGTAGTCGTATGGAGATACGAGCTGGTCGTAGACTGGTCGTACTTAAGTACTAACTGGTCGTAAGGAGTTATGAACTGGTCGTACCTAAATATGGACTGGTCGTGACTAGATACGTGATGGTCGTAAGTGATGAGGACTAGGTTGAAGATCATATTGCATTAAGGTTCGTCCGATATAATTTGTGTGTATTCGGGAATCGTTATGTCATGCTAAGGACCGCTACGACTCGTGGTCGAAAAAGGGTTTCTGAGTCACAACCGATTACACATAAGCCTAACGGGTCACACACTTAACGGGTTGGAACAAACCAGTATGAATACGATTCGTCAAACATGTTCGAATAGGATTCATCACGGGGCACTATATAAAGAGATGTGTCAGGCTATTATTGACATGGGAGAAACGTGAGTTGCTCCACCGAAACCCTAGCCACCATCTTCCTGAGAGAGCCCGCGTGCAACTTGGTGCTAGCACATCGGCATTCGGTTGTTCCTGCCCTGGTCGTGTGGATACCGTAGAGGCACTACCGCGGTTGCTGTTGTGCTTGAGGACGATGTGAGATCTTCACAAGGAACATTAGAGGTTGCTGGAGGAGATGATCGACTCGCGAGGACGTTGGACGATCGACTACGACTCTTCACCGACGTGCTCTTCGTTGGACTAGGCTGCTCCAACTCATCTTCTGCTGCACTGCACGTCTGGTGGTAACGATCTATGATCATCTACTTGCTTGGTATTCTGGTTTACATGGTAGAATTTTTGAATTATTGCTATCGTAGCCTACCCGTATCCCTTCACTTAGCAATATTAATGGCAGAAGTGTTATCACAGAAAAGAGGAACACTATTAAAAGCTAACCCATAGTCCTTAAGAGTGGACACCATCCACATAATCTGACTACAAAAACTAGTAGCAGCTACATATTCAGCTTCTGCAGTGGATTGAGCAACAGATGACTGCTTCCTAGAAGACCAAGAGACAAGAGAAGTGTCTAAGAAGTAACAAGAGTCTGAGGTATTCTTCCTATCTAGCCTACAGCCCGCAAAATGAGAATCAGAAAACCCTCGAATGGACAAGGAAGATGAGCAGAATATCAAATGTAATACTAGAGGGTAGAGTGAAGGTACCTGAAAATGCGCTAGACGGCTTGGTGATGGAAAGTCCTCAGAGACGCCTGAAACCTCGCACAGAGACAGACCACGAAGTGGATGTCCGATATTGAGGCCGTTAGATAGAGGAGAGAGAGCCGATCATACTGCGGTACTCGTATTGATCCACAGCTTCTCCTTTCTCGTCTGGATCCAAAGCAGTCGAAGTCGATATAGGAGTGGCGATTGGCTTGCAGTCACCCATGTCGAAGCGCTTGAGCATATCCTTGGTGTACTTCGTTTGATGGATGAAGATCCCTTTCTTGCAATGCTTGATTTGAAACCCCAAAAAGTAGTTGAGCTCTCCCATCATATTCATCTCAAATTCCCTGGACATAGTTTTAGAAGAACTGGAAATAAGAGCATGAGAAGAACCACCAAAGATAATATCATCTACGTAAATATGAACAAGCAAGAAATCATTACCATGCCTAAGAATGAATATAATTCTATCAACCTTACTCATCTCAAAATTATTCTTAAGTAAGAAGGTCTTAAGTCTATCATACCAGGCTCTAGGGGCTTGTTTAAGACCATACAAGGCTTTGGATAGATTGAAAACATGATGAGGATGCTTGGGATTCTCAAAGCCTGGGGGTTGTCTAACATACACTTCCTCCTCTATGTAACCGTTCAGAAAAGCACTCTTGACATCCATCTGATATAGCCTAAAGCCCTTAGATGCAGCAAATGCAAGCAGAATGTGAATAGCTTCTAATCTAGCAACAGGAGCAAATGTTTTATCAAAGTCTAACCCCTCAACTTGGCTAAAGCCCTGAGCTACCAATCTAGCCTTGTTTCTAACCACAAAACCATCATCACTTTGTTGATTTTTGAACACCTAACGGGTTCCTATCACATTATGACCACTAGGAGGCTCTACTAGGTTCCAGACCTTATTCCTCTCAAAAGTTGTCTAACTCCTCATGCATGACATTGGCCTAGCTCGAATCAGACAAAGCATGTAATATATCGCGGGTTCGAAAGAAGCAACAAATACAGAATGAGAGTAGAAACTTAGATCGTGATACCTGGAGTGAGTGACTCGCTCATGAAGGTGACCAATTATCTGATCTGGAGGATGACGCCTCTAAATATGAAGTGGAGCGCCCGGGGGAGATAACTCCTCTTCGACCTCCGTAGGTACTGCTAATTGTGAAGATGCAACAGGAGCCTCAACTGAAGGTGAAGTAGTAGCAGTAGGTTCTTCAATTGGATTAGGAGGTGTAGTAGCAGCAGGTGGGAGACAAACATCAGCTTCGTCCTCATCTTCCTCCACAAAGATGCTCTCTGTCTCCTGTGTATCACCTGAAACATCTGATCTAACTCCAGGGCTAGTCTCATCAAAAGTGACATTGCATGTCTCCTGAATAACATTAGTCTCAACATTAAGAACCCAAAAACCCCTCGAATGTGCAAGATAACCCATAAATAGAACATTAGAAACCCTTAACTCAAATTTATCTAGGTTTCCTGTCTTGAGAATGAAACACTTGGCTCCAAAAACTCAAAATGAGAAACAAAAATTTTCTACAAAACCAAAGCTCATATGATGTCTTGCCCAAAGATGGTCTCAAGAAGACATGATTTGCAATATGGCAAGCTGTAGCAATAGCTTCGGCCCAGAACCTCCTTGGAGTGCTATACTCATCTAGTATCATCTTAGCCATCTCGACTAAAGTCCTGTTCTTCCTTTCCACCACGCCATTTTGTTGAGGGACGTGTCGAGAAGAGAACTGATGCTCAATACCACGCTCAGCATAGAAAGTGGCACATGAGGTATTCTTGAACTCCGTGCCATTGTCACTGCGAATTGCTCTCAAGGCACCAGGAAGTTCAGAAGCTAAGCGAAGAACAAGATCATGAAAATAATCAAAAGCTTCATCCTTCGAAACAAGAAAGAACACCCAAGAGTATCTCAAAAAATCATCAACTATGACAAAAATGTACCATTTGCCAAAGGCTGACCAAACCCTAGCAAGACCAACAGTATCCATATGAAGCAATTGTCCTGGTCCATCAGTCATGACCATATTCAATCAAGGGTGTGAGTTGGCAACTTGCTTGCCATGCCTGCAGGGCACACATACAACATCCTTGACCGCTTTGAGTTTGGGCAAACCTCTCATGAGATCAAGGTTGCTAACTCACGTAAGATGATCAAAACCAATGTGCCCCAAATGACGGTGCCAAAGCCAGAACTCAGAAGAAGATGCAATCAAACAC
Organism: Ampelocalamus luodianensis; assembly: GCA_036346255.1. Lineage (NCBI taxonomy): Eukaryota > Viridiplantae > Streptophyta > Magnoliopsida > Poales > Poaceae > Ampelocalamus > Ampelocalamus luodianensis. Next base: position 75,159,687 of record CM070621.1, read on the forward strand.
TTGAGAGACCCAGCAAGAGATTCAGAAAAGTCAGCTCCAAAAATTCTACCAACTCAACAAGCATTTTTCTTAAATCTAGTCTCATAACCATCATCAAGAAGCTGTAAGACCGAAAGCAAGTTGTACCTTACCTTGTCCACAAAGGCGACATCCTTAAGGATGAACTTATCGTTCACCCTGATCGATCCCGTTTCTTTAATCCGCCCTTGTGTATCATCTCCAAAGGTAATGAAGTCATCACATTTTCGATCGCGTGAAGGAGGTGAACCAACTTGAGTCTCCAGTCATGTGGCGTGAACAACCGGAGTCGATGAACCACGTGTTCTTCTGCCTTCTGCGGCGATCCTGAAAATCAAAGTACAAAAGATCGATGTGTCTCAATACTAGGGTTAGTTAAACAAGACTTGGGAACCCAGTACTGAGACATACGTCTGCGATAAATATGCAAAGCAGAATTGCTAGCCTTGATCCTACTTGAGGTTCTATCATGAGCAATGGTCACAAGAGCATGAGATGCATTCTATTTAGGAACATGATGATGACGAGCATGTGAAACAAATCCTAGTCCAGTTTTCTTCTTTTGTTGATAAACATGTCTCATGAAGACTCTAGGTTGATGAGATGAAATTCTAATAAGATTTTTCTTAGTATTTTTTAACCTACGCCAACAGAACTCAAGTAAATGTCCATCCTTCTTGCAATAAGTGCAATGATACTTGGTACCACTAGAAGAAGCACCATTTGACTCAACTGATGGTTGGGCAAAATCTGCAGATTTGAAAAGGGTTTTAGCAGGTTGGGTTTTGAACTCAACTAAACCGTTTTCCAAAACTTGAATGATATTTGGCTTGGATTTGTCTTGGGTAAAGTTGTATCCTAACCCTTGCTTCTTATAAGGAGTTTTGGACTTATCAAGAATCATGTTTAACTGTTTCTTACTCTTAGAGAATTTTTGTAGTGTATCCTTGAGATAAGCATTCTCTTTTTCAAGATTAAGACATGATTCATAGGTTTTAGCCTTAATGGCTCTAGCATGCTTCTCCTTATGAACAACAATTTCAAGCTTGAGGGCTTCACATAAAGCATAAGGAGCAAAATTAATCTTATCCTTAAGCTTGGCATACTTAGTTCTAACTACTTCTAATATGTCATTTACTTCGTGTTCACGTTCTAAGCAGAAAGAGCACAAGCTAGACTCGGCCTTATCAAAAGCGACTAACTTGCTAGATTCTAAGCATTTTTCACATGAAGCAGCTTTAACTTCAATTAACTCAGTCCTAGCATTCTCTAGTTGGTGCAAGGCAACATCATGAGATTTTGCAATTTAGCAAGTTTAGAATGTAAAGCATGGCAGGATGAACATTCATCAGCATCAAGGTTCTTAGCATTTACAAGTTCTAGCATCAGATTATCAACTTGTGATTCTAAGTCTTTATTCCTAGCCATGGTGAATTCTAATGCCTTATCCTGGCTAAGCAGTTGCTCATAGATGGTATCACATCTAGCATAAAGAATTTTATAGGATGGAAGTACCTCATCGATGTCATCGACGTTGACGGAGTCGGCCATGAAGCACATACCGGTGAAGTCCTTTGCCTTCCCTTTCTTCTTCTCTTTGGGAAGCTCCTCCTCCTTGTCCTCCTCGCTCCCGAAGTCCACATTACTCATAGATTGCTCTCCAAAAGCAGCAAGAACCCGGTGAGCAGCCTTCCTGAGTTTGGTAGCATCAAACTTGGACTTGTTCCCTTGAGGCTTCCTCCAAGCTGTCTTCTCCTTGTGGTTGCTCTTCCCTTTAAGCTTGGGGCAGTTTGCCCGAATATGGTAGAGCTCTCCACACTCATAGCATGTCACAGGGCCACCTCTCTTCTTGTTTCTCACATTGTTATAGGCCCGTGTGAACTTTTTGGCTAGGAGGGCTAACTCAGGCTCAAGGATAGTCTCAAGTTCCTCTTCATGGGTTGTAGATAAACAGGCAATTAAAAATCCAGATGAAGATTCAGAAGAGCCATCATAAGTTTTCTTGAGAGGGTCAGCTACTAAAGCCATATTTTCCTTCTTAGGATGATCAACCCTCTTGATCTCATGAGTCTTGAGCTTATTATAGAGTAGCTCCAAAGTGAGATTAGAGAGATTGACATTCTTCTCAATGGCAGTAGCCTTTATCTCCCACTCCTTGGTGTTGATTGTAGCCAAGAGGTGGGTGGCATTATCAGACTGAGAATACTCGATGTCGATCGCTCTCAACTGATTAAGCACCTTGTTAAAGCGAGTGAATATATCATCGATGCTCTCTCCAGAACGCATCTCAAACTTGTTGTATTCTCGCTTGAAGACCGTCTAGCGTACTTGCTTGATTTGGGATGAACCCTCATGGTAGGTTTCGAGGGTGTGCCAAATCTCATGCGCAGTTTCAAGATGACAGATCCTGTCATACTCCGTCTACCAAGCCTGACATATAGGAGGTTCTTTGCCTTATGGTTGTTAGCTAAGAAGGCTGCTGAAGCCTACGTAGCAACCTCGGTCAAAACGAGCGGGGCTCGAACAACCTCCCATATAGCTTGACCTTCGCTCTGGAGGTAGACACGCATGCGATTCTTCCAATAGGCATAGTCGAGCCCATCGAAGACATGCGGCTTGGTGGAGTAATTCTCCATCGCCAAGTTCAGTGACCGGTTAAGATCAAGAGTGAACTAACCGGGCTTTGATACCACTTGCTGGACCAAAATGGCGACTAGAGGGGGGTGAATAGGAGCACTGTCTCTTTTTCATCTTGATCTGATCCAATAGCTATGAAGATCAATATCCAAGCATAGCGAAAGACTTGTATTGAATCCAATCAACTCCCTGAAGAAAACATACCAAAATCCCCAAAAACTCAAGACAAAATGACTTGGACGGTCGGACCTCTCGGATGAACAGTAAAATCAACTAGAACGCAAGATCACAAAAAGGTCTAAGATTTGATCCACAACTCCAAACTATACAAAAATTAAAACAAACTTTCTCTAGGATGTCAGGAACCTATTCCAGTCAAGGATCGTAAAGATCATTGCCAAAGTTCTGACTTTTTCGGTTTGAGTGAAGATTGCTTCAAAACCAAGTCAAAACCAAAATATGATCCAAAAACTTGCTCGTAAGTAAGAGATGATCAAAATGATCCTAGATGCATTCCTACATGTCACAGCAAGCAAGATCCAGACCAAAAACCAAAGGATCATAGAAAGCCCAAAAATCACAAAAGAGAGAGCAAGAACAAGAAGAGACTCATCTTGAAGAAACTTGCTTGGATTGATTTCAGATTGATGTTGGTTTACAGCCACACCATCCTGAAAGACAAAAGCTCAACACCTTAGCACACAGTCAATCCAACTCTCTAGAACCCTACCTCTCCACTTTACTCTCCCTAAACACAAACTAGGGTTAGGAGGTGCACATCCAGCACCCTCCCCTTTTATAGTGGAGGAATGCTTCTAGAGAGACATTCCAAATGGGCACCCGTTAAGCCCACACACAACGGGTTTCACTTACATCGAACCCTACGTCGCTTGATGCAACCTGTCACATGAAAAGCCGTGCCACTTGATGTAACCCGTCACACGAACTGTCGTACTACTTGATGTAACCCGTTGCATAGAACTACCACGTTGCTTGATGCAACCCGTCGCACCGAACTGCCGATCTCGGTCATCATCCATGTGGCCCCAATGACTTCCCGCCACGCCTCTCATGCGTCCGGATCCCACCGAACCGTCCTCGCTTGCAACGGGGACCAAGTCACTTGGTGCACCACATGTCTCACCATGACTGCACCCGGCTTCCTTGACCGTTTAGGACCTCAGCTCCTCCTTAGGCCTAGTCCGGACCTCAACTCCTCCCTGAGTCTAGTCCCGGTCCACTTTGTCGTTGCCCATCTTGTTCATCACTGGTAGCCTTTGCTCCAGTTCCTTGTCTTCCCAGCTTGTAACCACCCCGCTAGCCTCAGTCATCTTTCGGCACCACCTCAATCGTTCTGGACCGCAATTCTCTTAACCTAGTCCCGATCTAGTCCGCCTTACCATGACCTAACTCTGGTGTCCTACAACCATCACAAACAAGCAAACCGTCACGTAGCATCGTGTAACATCCCAAGTTTTAGACTTGTGTTTCAAATGTAAGAAAATGATGGGAAATTAAAAACTTTTCTTACATCTTGTATTTCCTGTATGACCTGGACATTGTTGTAAAGGAATCATGGGAATACAAAAATCACAAGTCATTTTAGCCCATATCTTATTCTTCTTAGACATTCTTGTTCCATCTTGTGATGATCTCCTGGAAATAATTTTCTTAAATTCTTGGGTTTATGTGTAGCCCCTCTGAAAAATTTCACAATTTTTAGAAATTGTTTGAATATTTTTTGAGGTCAGTCAAACCTATTTAAATTCTGGTCAAACATTAGCCCAACACCTTGTAGACTTTTTGGAGGAAAATGTATGACCCAAAAACCTCTGCAAAATTTACACAAGGTCAATAACTCAGTTAGAAAGCTCTTGTAAAAATTTCATGATTTTTGTAGTTATTTTGCTACCTCTAATAAATCCCCAAAGTCTCAGCTCATTTTAAAATCCCAAATCTGGGGTTCACTGTTCCTCAGGTGCGAACCAGACTCGGGCTCGAGCCAGGTCCACAGGTGACTTTGGGTGTGTGCGTTCTGGCCGTTGGATTAAGATCCAACGTCCACGACCTCCCCACCGTTCCTAAGTCTGGGGCGGTCTCGGGTGCTCTGGATCGTCCGATTTTGATCGGAGGGCTCGCGACCTCCCCGACCTCCCTCCGTTGTTCTTCTTCTTCCTCCTTCCGCCGTACGCGAGCGTGCGTGTGCGCAGGTGAGCAAGGCGGTGTGTGGTCAACTTGTGGGGCCCAGCAACGGCTCTGAGCCTCACTTTTGCCTATATCAGGAACAGTGCTAACCTGACCCGCACCTGCTCCTCTCCTCGTTTTCTCGCGCGGTAGCACCTTTTGTCCCGTCGCCATTAAGCCTCCGTCCTCGTGCCCCGTTGGATTTCTGGCTACTTGAGCACCTTCGAGGTCCCCCTCTAGCCCCTTCACACTCCCAGTCACCCCAGCTTCCTCTCGCTGTGAGTTGTGCGCATCACCACCGAGTGCCTCTCACCCCGCCATTTTCGATCTTCGGAGCTCTTCACAGCCGGCCGCGTCCCAGTGGATCTCTTGCCCTGTCCTTTACCCCTCCGGGCACCTCTGGTCGTCGTCAAGTTGTGCCCTAATACCATTTTTGGTTTGCCTCCCCAGGAGCAGCTGGAGTTGGATTCTCGGATTTCGCGGTCGTAGGTGGAACTACGTCGTTCCCAACTCCGAGCACTTTGTCGTGGTCATCCTCTCCAGCTCCGGTGAACTGCTCCACCGCTGGGTCTCCTCCGCTTTCCCTCGATCCTCTCCTGCACTCGGGTAAGTTCACATTAGTCCCTTAGAGCTTAAGGTCTAGCTAGTTTAGCTCGTGGCGCTTGTTTTCGCCGTTTTTGGTTTTTGCCGAAAACTAGTCCTCCGCCCTCCTCCGGCTCGCCGGCGTTCTAGGCCTGCTCCGCCGTCGAGGGTGTTCACATTAGGTTCGCAATAGTATTGCGAACATTTTGGCGTAGTTAGTTAGCGCCGCCATGGTTTTGGTCGTCGGCGACGTGCCGGCGAGCTCAACGTCGGGCTCTGTACTTTGTCGGATTTTCGACAAGTCCTCGGATCTCCTCGGGTTGTTCTTGGCCGTCAATGACCTCCCCAGGATTAGATCTGGGCCATAGATTCATTTCTGGGAAAACTCTAGTCCCGGACCTCCCCATCGCTTGATCCCGGTAGTTAAGAGCACCCCGAGTTAGATCATGCGGTAGAACCTTTCTCGCGAAAACCTTAAGTCTCCTGGACCTCCTAGAGTTAATCTTGACCGTGAAAGACCACTGTTTAGCTCTTAGTCGTCGACCCTCCTTTGTAAGGTCTTTAGCCACAGACCTCCCCTAGTTTTAATCCTAGCCGTTGAGACCTCCCTAGGCCTTATCTCACCAAGACCACTCTATGTTTTCGCAAAGGACCACCATGGTCATTTCACGAAACCACCTCAGACCACCCTCGGGTCCTCTTTGCAAAAGACCTCCTTGGTCATTTTTGCAAGGACCACCTCAAGACCTCCCACCGGTCCTTGTTCGGAGAAGCTAAGTCACGGACCTCTTTTGGGCGGATCTGGACCGTTGAAGACCTCCCGTGGAGATCGTAGCCGCCCGCACTCTCTCTATAAAACCTTATCGCTTTAGACCTCCCTCCGCCTCGACCGGACCGTTTAGGACCTCCCGCATCCATCCGAGCCGCCTAGACCTCCTCCCGCTAAAACCCCGCCGCATGCTCGTTATGTCGACCAACTCACGCTAGTAGGCGTGTGGATGAGCAATTACCATGAGGCCTTTACAATGTTCTGCGCCTAGTGTATTCATGCCCGCTAAGGTTTCGCCCCTTTGGACTAATCGTCCTTCGAAAGCCCCCTCTTGCGCCAAGTGGGAATAAAACGTCTAACCGACACCCACATAACCACATGACATAAATACACTAGAACATCACAAATTAATTAGCCAAATCCTGCCCATACAGGACATGTGGTAGTACGATATGGTACAGCAATAAGCGGCTCAAAGACCGGTCCTCAATTGACTTGGGCGTCATTCCTACAAACCATGGGCCTTAATCTTAACCAGATCAATCCCGTGCATAAACCTGCACCCACCATTCCAACCATTTCGCCCAAGTCCAAACCCATTTTTGATTTTATTTTGAATAAAACTCTATTTATAAACCCATGTGGTAAGACCATACCACAATAACAAGTTTAAAACAAGTTGTAAGAGATTTGGTGAAAACCCTCCCAAATTATGTAAGTGTGAACTAAGCCTGGCTAAGCATATGTTTAATTTTGATAATATCTTGCCTATGGTATCAAGGTAGTCAGATACAACATTCAAATTGGCCATACAATAACACATGGAATTAACTATATGTAAAACAGGACATTAAAATATTTATACAAACATATGCATGCGATAAAGAATTTTAAAACCAAAAATAACTTAAAATACTGGGGGCAATATGGTCAATGGTGTAACTTGCCTTCATTGATGTCTTGGAATTCTAAATCTTCAGATTGGTCGAACTCTCCGGAGTCGTCGAAGTCTAAACACGAAAATACGACAATTCAAATTCAAATTCAAATAAATTCAAAAACATAGATCAAAATGACTCCAAATTGAAATATTTTGGTTTAGTTAGCTAGATTATAATTTTATACAAATTTTGCAACTTGAATCACCCCATTTGGAGTTCAGATGCAAAAGTTATGAATTTTTGAAGTTTAAATCTATTTAAAACCTAAGACCTCCTCGACAAATCGATCGCTCAAGACCTCCCGGTAGATCTTGGACCGCTCCGACCTCCCTTCCTTAGATCTTACCGCTCGCACCTCCTTCGCTGATCGTGACCGTTAGGACCTCTCCGGAGATCTAGACCGCCGACCTCCCGAGAAATCTCGACCGCCCGCACCTCCTCCGTTGGATTGGAGTTCTAGGACCTCCTTAGTGCTCGGGACCGCGGATCTTGATCCGACGGTCCACGACCTCCTAGGCGCGCGAGGAGCTCTCTCGCGCGTCGCTGTGGCGCCATCCGGTCGTAGCCGTTGGATCTCATCTCAACGGCCACGACCTCCCTTTTCGTTAAGCGCTGGACCTCCCGAGAGCTCCAGCTAAGTCTTTGTAGATTCAAATTTCTTAAGTGCATAAGTTGGTCATTTTAACTCATTTTTGAATGTTTCAAATTGCAGTAGCTTTGTGGTAGGATAAATTTTAATTTGAGATTGTATGTGGTCACTTTTCTAGGCTGGAATTTAGTAAATGTTGCAGTAGAAGTTTGAATGAAATAAGGGTTAGGAAAATCACTTCAAAATGTGTAGAACATATAACTTTATGTGTGTAACTCCAATTTGAGCAAACCCAAGTCTGTAAAATCCCTCTGGTAATGTACTTTAACTTAGCATAGGTTTTGTTCATGTTTATATTCATGTAGAGTGGTTTATGCTAGGTTTACAACTTAAGAAAATCATAACTAATTCATTTTAACTCCAAATTGTGCAAGCTCAACTTTGCTGTTCTTAGGATGACCTTATCTACCTACCATAAAAATTTCAGATTCCAGATCATTCTAGAAATTTTTGCCATGAACAGTAACCGAAATTAATTTAATTAGGATTTTTCAAGCTAAGAGAACTTAGTTTAGCCATAACTTTTTCATGCTAAGTCCAAATGAAGTGATTCTTGTTCCTAAAATTGTCTAAAATCAACCTCTAGCTGCTGTGTAAATTTTATGGGATTTGGATGTCTTTTGCTGTTGAGTTTTGGTTGGGTGTTCTCCGTTTTCTATTTGTTTTATCGCATTTTTAGGCTTTAGGTTCCGAAGATTATATTGAATCGAGAACTCTCCTCTGCAGCAAGAACAACTCCACTTAAGGCAAAATTATTTGATCATGTTAATCCTGTATTTTCAAGTATTTATGTTGTTTACAAATTCTATGTATGCATTGCCGCTTGTGTTAAACTATTGTCGTTAGTGGACCTAGTAGATGCATTTCCTTAGGCAAATGATTATCCTTTACTACCATGAGCCTAAGTTATTGCTGTGATTTAGAGTTCGTGGATGAGCTCTTGTCACTTAGTAGTTTTGCTATTAATTGCTTAACGCCATTGTCTTATCTTATCAACTTGTCGGATTTCACCCAAATGAGAAATGGATTTTAATTGATTTTTGTTTTCAAAATGCAACAAATCAAATAGTCTTTAGAAAATAACAAATAGAGTTCAAAATCATAATCATAGAAATTAATTATTTTTAACTTAATAAAATTAATTCTAACTTAAAGTTGGTTTTTATTTTTGTATATAAACTATTTTAAATTTCTAAAAATAGGAAAACCTTTTAAAATCCAATAAATTAATTTAAAAAAATCACTTTAAATCTAAAAGCTCAATAAATTTTATTTTTACATCCAATAAAATAATAACTTTATTAAAATAATATACTTTATTAATTTTATTTTGGTAACATGGGATGTTACAAATGGTTAACCATCTAGTCAACAAGGATCGAACATCTTGTTACACTAAACCAAGCATTTTAGCGTTAACCACACTAGAGGGTGTGGGACCTCTGATGAACTTAGTACTTACTAGTGCCAATGTTATTGTGGTTGCTAAAAAATAATTCATGAATATTTACATCAAATAAATTAGTTATATGTTTCGTTAATTTCAAGCATACAATTTAAGGGTTTTCATATTCGAAAAATATCCGTGATCGTATTCGTTTTGATTCGTATTCGATACTATCCGTATTCGTGTGTCCGAAAGGTTTCCGTATTTTGTCTTTGGCTTGCAATGTATGCGTATGGGTTTCTATCCATACGAGCGGCTCGTAGTTAATGCACAAGATTGGAAACGTCTCGAGGACTTAGCCGTCGCTGCATACCTTCTAAGTGTGCTTTGTGGCTTAAAGGCGATGCGAAGTGTGGGTACATTGGTACACCCTGCAGGGTTAAAACTATTCGAATAGCCTCGCCCTAGGTTATGGACACGCTTGGCAAGGTCTTTCAAGAGTTAGACTACAACCTTTTAATTAAAACTTGATGGGTGGTACGAATCGGGGATTCGTGCTATGTTGTGGTGGCTATTGGGTTAGTCACTTCCAGGTGGTTACTTGTATTTATTATTAATTCGCTGTTATATTCAACCTCAAAATAGATTTGCAAACTTGCTTTTAAATGTATTACATTATTGCAAATAAAGTTGGCTTTGTGCAAAATGAGACATATAACCTCCACTTAAATAAGCCTGCATGTAGCATATGAATATGTCTGCTATTCCACACGCCGCCTTGCGAGTACCTTAGTGTACTCGGTTGTCTTTCTTAAATGTATTTGTTGCAGAGGAAGAAGGTCACTCGATGGGCCTCACTTTTGTGAGTCGTTGTGGTAGCTATGGGCGACTAGATTGGCCTTTGGTTGCCTTGTGGGTTGTGTTGGCTAACCGGTCGACTTTTGTTCTTAGTCATCTTATGGCGCTTTGCTTCATTGTCATTCTTGTATATTGTGTCATTTGGCCGGTCGGCTCTTTTGTAATAACTTTACTTTATGTATGTCGTTGTTGAACTTAGTATTAATGTTGTATGGAAATGATGTATAATTTTGTGATGATGAGCATGTGCCACTTAAGCACATGTCCATCGAGGCTTTGGATATTTGATTAGTAATGCTAGAACCATATGGAGGTTAAGTATTACTAGTTAAATACCCGGGTCCTCACACATCGCATGATACGCACAATCATGAATTCACATAATTGATGAGGCATGAGCACATACCTTCACAAAGGCTTTTGCTCAAACTTCACCTTCTCTATGGTTTTTGTCCATCTTACGCCTTGCTTGAGTCCAACCATCTCACCCAGCATCCATGACCGTTCTAGACCTTGATTCTCCTAACCAAGTCCTAGTCCTCCTTGCCGTTGATCATAGTTGACTCCAAGCCACCTACACAACAATAGACAAAGCAACCATTTTCGAGCACAAGTTCTTCACAACTTGACCCCATGTTAGTTAAAACATACATCATGCAAAACTGCATCCACAACCACTGTCTACGACCAGTGTCCACAACCATTGACCTGGTCAAAAGAGATACGACCACCGACCTGGTCGAAAAGGTCTACGACCATCTGGTCGAAAAGCTACGACCACACCTAGTCGAAAAGCTACGACCACCTGGTCGAAAAAGCTACAACCACACTTGGTCGAAAAGGGCAACGACCACTTGCTACTCGTAGCTACAGTACTCAAAAGTTTCGATCACTCGGCACTAGTAGCTACAGTACTCGATGAACAGTGCCCGCAGCTGCAGTACTCGAAGATTTCGATCACTCGGCACTAGTAGCTACAGTACTCGTAACTTTCGACCACTCAGTACTCGTAGCTGCAGTGTCGAAGATTCTGATCACTTGGCACTCGGTTGCGGTCAAGCCGATATTCCTGAACTCTACAAAAATAAGTGATTTGACAAACCTTTAACACCATTGCTAATTGTATCATCATCCTAAGATCATAAGCGTATCCCTATGATATCCACACTTTGTCTTTGATCCTTATCTTCCTCTGTTCTTGATCATCGACTTCCTTGGTCTTGACCCCACCTTCCTCTGCTCCAGAGCACCTCGAAACATCAACTTCTAACGAGAGAGAAAACATAAATATGAACCAAATTCAAAAGGCAATTCAAATAAACTCCCAATTGAAAATAAATAGTACTAGAAGGTAGGACTTGAATTTAGGTTACTTCAGGAAGAATAACAGACTTAATCAAAGCTCGTATGAGGGAGAATGAGCTCTCGGAAGTTTGGTCGAGAGAGAAATTTGGACAATAAACAAATGAGAGAAGCTACGACTAACAAGTGGGCCCTAAGATTTTCTGGTTTTTTCGAAATAAAATAAACTAGGGAAATGGGTTTAGAGGCTGACAGTGGGGTCAATGAATATTTAGGGAATCTTTGTTTTTTCTGGATTTTTTTTTGTGGAAAAAGGACAGGGGCTGGCATGTGGGCCGAGCCCATCGTCTATAGACCAAGTCCACGGCTAAGGCTTTCGGCTCACGGTGAAACAGGTCTACGCAATAGTTGATCTGACGAGCAGGGTCCATGTGGCAATGGTAAGGTTCACAGTGGATCAAGTCCAAGTGGATCTAGGGTTTGGTGGCGGTGTGTTAGGGTTTGGATCCGACTCATGGGGTCGACGCGCCAATAACTCAGGGTGAACCCGACAGGTGAGGTCGGCTGGCAGAGAGAAAGAGGGTTTGCGATGGCGGGGGCTCCGGTTGGCGGCAGCGAACTCCTGCGAGGTCGGCCTTGGCGAACGACAGCGTGCGAAGGGACTTGGAGGTGTGGATCTGGAAGAGGAGGAAGAGGCGCATTGGGATCGAGGGTCTATGGAGATGACTGGTGGCAAGGTTTGAGCGACGGCAGTTCTTCAGGCCTTAGCGAAGACGACACTACGGGGACCTCCCGACGAAGGCAATGGCACATCAGTGTAGATATGGACGCAAGCAACCGAAGGTGATGACGGCGGAGGAGGGAACCCTACCGACGGCGGCTGAACTTGACAACGAAGGCGGTGGAGGACGCGGCGATTTTAGCTTCGATTCGATGACTTCAATGAGCAATCCGAGGCGGCACGTCATGAGGATGCGGATCCGAGGGCATGGGCAAAGCTTTCTAGCCCATGGAGGTGGCAAAGAGGCGGAGTCCAAGGCGGTAGAAGGACTTCTCCGAGACAAAAAAAAATAGTGCGGCGGTAGCAGCACGGACTTGCTGCCAAGCTGGACCGAGCGGAGACGGGCCGAGAGAGAGGGAAAACAGAGCGGTTGGCGGGTTAAGGAAAATAGGCTTCAGCCTGGGAAAAGGAGAGAGAATGAAATGGGCCAGAAGAATGAATCAGCCCACAAATTTCAGCGCTTTTAATTGATTTTTTGTTTTTAGAAAATACAAAAAAAAAATCCAAATGAGCTAACAAAAATAGCAAAAGAACTCGGGAAATTCCCATAAAATTCATGAAAATACTATGGAACTAAAGGAAATAAAAAAACTAGTTTTGTATTTAATTGAAGTTTATTTGATTTATATTAAATTGTTTAATTTCTGAAAATTAATAAATAGCTTTAAATTTATGAAAATTCACCCAATTTTTATTAAAACCCTGAACCGGCCCTGGATGGTTGGTAAAGAGGTGGCGTTGTCCTTTTGTCCACCCGGGTTCTAATCCTAGGATTCATCTTGGTGACTACCTTCTTTTTAGGTGAATGCTAAATTTCTAAAGAAAAAAAAAGAATGATAAGAGGGTCGGTCAGGTTGCATGACAGGGACGTCTAGTAAAGATTAAGTTCCTAGTCACAAAATTAGAGGGCCTGGTTATGTCACTTCGGTTCATCTGATCAGTTGCTGGGTGCGTTGGAGTCTGGCTGCCGAAATTGAGACCTGTCCTGATTAGACTTAAATCCTATTGTAGATGATAGCACCGTCTTATCCATATGGATGTTACTGTCATTTGAATGCTGCCCTTTCGATTAATAATTTGGTTTGGTTGCGAACCACACAGTTGCTTGTACGGTCCTCTTCGGTCATAAATCATGACAAATCCTAATCCTGGTTCATTGAATTGAATGACACGGTGCGCTGATAGAAGGGGACAATGGAAAATGTCAAAACACAAAATTATGCAGTTTCATGCATCAACCAATTCATTCGCTTGTTCGATTGCGCCTTACAAGTTACGACCTCAAGATATCTAGGATCCGATACTTTGTCGAGTTTTATGGAGATGCATCGATCCATTCATCCACTAAAAGCTTAAATTGTTAAGGAAAATATTACCCCCACTTATATTCAACACAAAATAACCTTTTAATGCTGATGAATTGTTCCCCTCACTGATATAATGTCAGAGAAAAAAAGGGAATTAAGAAACCAATGTGAAGGGTCGAAGCTATATATAAAATCAAGTGAGTGTGCACGGCAAGCATGATTTACACATTTTGTCAAAGTGATTACTGTCTAGTCCACCTAAATAGCCATCTGTGATACTAAGAATTAATACCCCGTTTAATCCGAATATGTTTTTTTTCTTTCTAAACAAGACTTTTCGATCATTCAAACAATTAAGGGAGGCACCTTTGCGTTACGCTTACTTAACAACTTACTTGAATCTGACACAGCATATATTCTATCTCCAGATCGTACATAATACTTAGCTGAAGAACTGCCTTACGTCAATGGCCTGGGAGAATATGCAGCGCCATCATGCATGCTTGACTAGTGTAGAATGAAGACTGTGGTGGCAGACAGATGCAATGGAGAAAATTGTTTGGATTGTAGGCATGATGAGAATGACATGCATTCTTCTTTGGTCTTAGTGGGGAGCACCATATATATGCAGTTGGAGTATTCATGGCCTTGATTGGAGCATGTAGACCACTAAATGGGATTAGATTAGGCAACCCAGCACTCAAGAAGGACACCTTTTTGCGATAAAAGAATGGGGGCAAGTTGGTCGCCAATCTCAACAAAATTGCCAATGTAACATGGAAGTTGCGCATGAAACTTTTATGTTTATTGGAGAGAGAACAATATATAGCTTTAAGGATTGGTTCATCTTCTTTTGTTCTTGGTTGATGCTAGCTTAATTTAATTAAGAGTGTACTTGCCATTTTTTGCATTATCTTGTTTCTTGGAGGACACTACTTCCTTTCTGAAAATGCAAATCAACTTTTTTATGGTTACAAGGAAGACACACACATAGTGACTGTTTGAATCTAGACTTGACGAAGGTCTGCCTAGCCGGAGGGCTGCCGGTGCCTTGCTTGGTTGAAGGCCTGAGAACCTCTCTGGCCTAGGCAGCACCACCGGGCCTAGGAAGCCAAAACCAACGCCAGATGCCACGTGTACGCCCGGGGTTGCTAAGCCTGGTCTTTTTTTTTAGTTCTTTATTTATTCTTTTTAACTAGACATGCTAAAAAAACTAAAACTTATATAAAAAAACATTTAGATAATCGACTCTAGACACGTATCACTAATCAAACACCATATCTCCATGCTTGTCTGATCAGGCAAAAATCATCTGTTTCTCCGACTACTCTTAGACACCACTTTTTCTCAGACACGACTCTCAGACCCTAAACCAAACAAGACCATACACCGCCACGCACGCACACATACACAAGCGTGCCCCGTAGCACATGCCTAGAAAGACATAGGCCAGGGATAAATTTGTGACCTTACAGAGTTTTTATTGTAATTGCAATTTGTGCATGTGTACAAAAGACTTATATAGTAATAGCATGAGATCGATCTCCGAAATGTTTTTTTAAATGTCGCTAAATCTTTTTTTTAAAAAAAGTGTGTGAATTCAACTTTAAATTAGTGCACACAAGTACATGACAACCCATTGTAGAGATTTCTCCGATAGCAGAAGGATAAGTGTCCTCAGCTGCTTTTCCTGAATTATTTTCCCGATCAGTGACAAGAATGTCTAACCGAGTAACCATGACATATATTGAATGAATATTTCAGTTGGTCCACTTGTCGGTGACTAGCTTGGCTAAATCAAGCATGACAGGTTGATTGAATTGGCACATCATCTTTTAACACAGTTCTAATAGTTCAATTGGTCCACTTGCCAGTGACTAGATAGGCCTATCAAGCCAGGCGTGATGGGTAGATTAAATGAACAATTCAGAATTCAGATGGTTCACCAGACAGTAACCTGTTTATCTAAGTATGGTTGGTGAATAGGTCAAAGGTAAGATCAGAAATAGACTTGGATAAGTAGAGAGTGCTAGTCCAAGCTTCTGTTTATCTGCATTCTTTTTTTAGACGAATCTGTACATTGTACAACACTACACGCTGATCACTAGCCTCAACCCTCCATGTAGGATTGAGAATGCCACATCAGCTTTCATGGATGCTCGCAGAGGGAGTAGGGACTTGAGTTACAGTCGTGTGCCCGAGCAGAGAGAAGCACCGCGTTGCAGGTTGGTTGTGGCTTCAGCATGCGTATTTGCGGGCCCCACCCGTGTGCATCCCTTCCCATCCCCCCCCCCTCCTAGCTCGCGTATTTGCTCGACGACAGTGCGGTGGTGAACGACGACGTGTAGCATGTGGGTGGTGGCGACGACGACGAGCGCGTAGGTGGTGGCGACGATGGGCATGTGGGCGGCGGCGGAAGGCGAGCAGCACGTAGGCGGTGGCGCCGGTTCCAGCGGTGCAGTGCCGGGCTCGAGAATGGCGGCACTGACCAGATCCGGCCGAATCTGGAATAAGGTGATCAAATTCGGCCTATGAATCGCAGCGGCGGTGAGAATCGTAAGCGGCGGCGGTAGGAAGGTGAGGCGGGAGAGTGGGGAAACCGGGAGGGAGGGGAGGGAGAAGTTAGAGATTGCTAGATAGGTCGTGTCGCGCGGGCTGATTGAAAGCACAGGACTGTTGGTCCGGCCTGGGCACGTCCCACACTATTGATGGGCCGGGCCGGCACGCACAGTATTGTATCGTGCGCGTACCAGCCAAGGCCCAGCTCGACACGGCGGTGGACGGCACTGTAACATCCCAATTTTTTAGTTTTAAAAACCTTTTGTGTAGTTTAGCCCTTTGGAAAATTTCATAATTTTTTATTCAGTTAAACAAGATTAATTGGGTTATTTTACGAACAAAATGATTTAATGTGATTAATCTAAACATCAATTAATTCTAAAATTATTTTATTTCAGTTCTTTGTGCTTGGAAGTATTTTCTAGATTTCTCTGGGAATTTTTCGAGTTCATTTGCTATTTTTAATTTGCCTTTTACAATTTCTAGTATTTTCTAAAATCATAAACTAATTAAAATCTGGAAAATCTTCGTGGGCCACTTTCCTTTCCGCGGCCCACCTCTCTCTCTTTCGGCCCAACCCGTCCACGCCACCAGCCCACCTCCTTCCTCTCGCGCGCACGGCCTAACCGACTCATTCCCGTGCGTGAAACCCTAGCCGCGCCGATCCCACTTGTCAGCGACCGCGACGCCGCACGCGCGCCATGCGGAGCCATTGCGCTCGCACTGTAGCTCCGTCACCACCATGCCTTGGAGTCCGGGTCAGGCATGCCTCCCAGGGCTATTTAAAGCCCAGAGGGACCTCGTGTCGCGCACCTGAGCTCACACCGCTCCTCTAGCCCTAGCCGACGCCATCTAGTGCCCTAGCCGCCATCGTCTTCTTCGCCTCCGGCCAAACGACTCCATCCTTGCCGCCGTCGTTCCGGTCAACCCCATCACCTCCTGTCGGCACCATCGGGACCGCCTCGTCACCCTTGTCCCAGATCCGTTCTCGCTGTCGCCGTCGCCGAGCGCTGACGAGCCTAAACCCTAGCCGTCGCCTTCGTCTCGTCGCCGACCGACTCCGTCGAGCTCCAGTTGGACTCGCTGTCGTCCCCTCTACCCAACGTGTCCCTCCACGATCCCCGCCATGCCCTCTACTGCTGGTGACCTTCGGGACCCGAGCACCACCGCCGCCGTGTCCGCCATCTAGCCATCACGTCAGTGCCACGCCCGCGCCACATTCGTCCCACGTCAGCCCTCACCGTGCCATCGCCATGTCACCCTCTCCGTCCCTTGTGGCAGCCACCTCACTACCACGTCTGCACACACCGCCACCTCAGCCACCACCCGTACCTAACCCTAGGTGAACCTAGTCTACCGTTGATCATGTCTATGACACAAGGACCCTACTTGTGTGTGCACTGTGTCGTAGACCCGTGAGCCCATGAACCCGTGAACCAAGCCTGTGGACTCGATCTATAGATCGTGGGTCCCAACTGTCAGTCCCTAATCTGATTTTTGGTAATTTAATTCATTTTCAAAAATTATTTTCCAGTGGGCCCCACCTGGCATATTTCTCTCTCCCTTTTTATTTTTCCCAATTTCTCAGCCGACCAATTTCCAAGAGCTCATTATCCTTCGTACGATCTCCGATTGAGACCAACCAAGTCTCTAAATTCATTTAAAATCGAGATCTACCTTTTTGTAAATTTTTTTAAAAAAAAATGGAGCTCATTTATTTCTCTTTTTTGTGTTTTTTCTTTCGTTGCAATTAAACGTTGATACTTCGGGAGCTTACGAAAGAGTAGGGCTAGCTCAAGACTAGTACCAAGACTTGTTCCAAAACAAGTTGTGTTTTGATCATATTGCACCCGGTTTTACTAAATTACTTTTATTCAAATTATTACATGCTAATTCAATTATTAAATATTTTATTATCTTGGGATTAGCTATGCAACCTATTGATTATGCTGACCTTGTTTATTGTATTGCCATGATAATTTATCACCCTAGCTTGGTTAATTACTAGTTGGTATTATCGTAGCACCAACGTGGGTTGGTTAGACACGATTAGTATACTTAGCCATGCAATGGGCTATTGATATCATTTTAATAACAAACTTATACCTAACTAAGTGATTATGGGATATCTTTGTGATAATTGGTATGACATGTGTTGTTACTTTGTGGAAGCATACGTTGCACTTTAAACAACTGGTTGGGAAAATGTTTAGACTAGGGTTAGTGAAAATACTAAGTGAACAGGTGGCTTTTTTATTGGAATCTTTGTGAATAGGTTAGTAAATTGGTAGTCTCACTATGGTCGAATTGAGGACTTAACTTTGTGCGTCATTAAACTGAGCTATACAGTACGACCACATGCCTAGAATGGGACATACCTAGCTTAGTAAGTTATAGAGTCTCAACATTGGCTGCCTCAGGTAGTAGGTTAGCTCAGTGATGGGTGGAGATGTGGAGTCATTAGTTGAGCCACATTTATGGACAGTTCGCTCTGGACCAACATCTGTGTGACACTAGGCTACCGGATTAAAGCTCGTTGGGAGGGTCGATTGTTGAGATGAAGTTTAGGAAATGCTTTGTTATGATCTTCTCCGTACAAATTGATTGCATCTTGTGGGTAAAATGTACAACATCTACAGAGTGTTAACAATCTATTCGTGTCCGCGGTCATAGATATACTCGGGGATTTCACACGAGGGGTAGACTTTCATAAAACAAATCGGAAGGTGGCTATGTGAAAGAATTGATTAAACTAAGTGAGCTTTGTGGAATACTTATTAAATTATTATTATTATTTGTTTTCAATTATATTTTAAATCTATTATTCATATTCAAACGCAAGTGTTACTTTTGCAAAATAACCATAGAAATCATATCCTTTGAAATAACCCATCATATATAATTGCATTATGTGATACAACTTGCTGAGTACTCGAAGTACTCATACTTGCTATAATCATTCAGTTGAAGTGGAGGAGTCTTCGCCGCTTTTGATGAGTTCTATGAGGAGGTTGATCATTAGGCCTTGTTCCCAGTCGGTTGCATATGGCAAGTTTGTGGGTTTACACCGGAGTTGCTTTCGTTCCTTCTTGCTACTTTATTAGTGTTCAGCCCTATGTGGCTTAATAATTGTAAACTCGACCATAGGGTCACAACTATCATTTGCTATTCAAATTAGTTCATTTATTCTTATATTTGTTGTATGTTGAATGATATTCATCTATGTTGACACTATGTGCACTAGCGTGATTATAGACTAGTGCAGTAAACACAAAGGGTTCCAGATTTGCATATTTAGGTCCCGACAGGTGCGAAGAAGGAGGCCAACACAGAGGCGGTCGGCACGAAGGACGCCGGGCGCAGGCGCGACTAGCGGGGAGGCACTGTAGCCGGGTTGGCTCGTCATGGCCGGTGCGCTCGACGTGCCGTGCCTGAGCCAGCGACCGAGCCCACGTGCTGGCATGGCACAGTCCGGTTACCTAGCTAGCCCAACCGTGTTGTGCCTAATCGGGCCCGTGCTGGGCCAGGCAGTGCCGTCCATTTGGACACCACTAGGAGAAGTGTTGTCGGGGTGGGGGAGGTTGGGAGAAAGATAGGGTGGCTGACACTGGGACCAGGGGTGGATTTGTGAATTATTATTTTGTTCTAAGGATCTTGCTGTAAAATTTTCAACAAAAGTATGAATTGAAATAGCATAGGGGCTGAAATGGAAATAACCGAGGGCTGAAATGAAAAAATCTTTGTAGGACCTGTGAACCACTATGCATTAGCAGGGTAAGAGCTTGTATGGTGTCTTGTGTGACCTGTGTCTATGTGACGGATGAAACCACCGTTTGATGCAGCTGCATTGTATATGTTCTTACCTGCATTGAATGTTTCTACGGGGCATCAACACCAAACTTTACTTTTTATATATATAAAAAAGAACAAACTTTCATAATATGACCTTCATACTTTTTTTTAATGAGACGTCCTTTTTAGTAGAACACCCCCAGGCCCCAGCACGAAATCTCAATTACTTGGCATGCTTCAAAATTTTAATTGGAAGAATTATTTTCTTTTCCTTTTTTTGCTACGACAATTATTTCCATTTTGAGATTTAAGATTTCTGTATATACAGCCAGGCTTTAAAATTCTGATGAAATATTTTATCCCCCAAGAAATAGAACACTGAGGTAATCAAAGAAATTAAACATTTAAAAAATCTTGATGCAAATGCACTACCGTGTTTTTAACGAGGAAATTCATTATTTACCATTAAATAACTCCTACCTGCACAATTTGCCATCGCTTTTCAAAACCTCGGAACTCCATGCCATCACCGTCAGCCTCCCAATCAATTGCTTGCCTTTAGAGGTGTGCAAAGACAAATTTACCCTCTTCTTCCCATTCTTCTTCCTTTGTTCTTCCCCTCCATCTCTCTTTTCATCCAGAACAGCACAGCTTCCTCTTTCTAAGTCTCTTCCATTCATCTCGATAGATCTCAACGTCGCCTCCATCCCTCTCTGTGTTTGCACGCTCCCCCGCCCAAACCTCACCGCCGGTCCCCTTGGACCGCACGCCGCCGCCGGCCCCCTACACCTGTGTGCTCCACGGCACCGGGAAAACGAGCGACCTCTCGCCGTACAGCTCCGAGGGCACTATCCTTCCTCCGTGACGGTGAAGTGCGGCTGTAAAAGTTCTTGCGCCAGGGGCAACGCTGCACAAAGCACAAGGAAATGGCAGTTTCGCAATGTCTCAGTTTCTTCTTGCTACGCAATGACTAGTGCTCTGCAAGAATGTGTGTGCACGCAGAAGAGGCCAAATCGATGGATTTGATTTGCGTTTCTTTGGTTGAATTACTCATCTATGTGCGCATGGCTTTCTTGGTTTGGTTTGGATTCGGAACCAATCCCCTTGCTCGAGTTTCGTTTTGGACCTGGTTGGCCGCATCGCCTGGCCGCTGGCCATGGCCCGCCTAGTCCGGCCACGCGCTGCCCACAGCATGCCTCGCTCGGCAACGCGCCCTTTTGGGTGGGATCGGGAGGAGGAAGGGAAGGGGAAAGGAGAAAGGGCATTTTGGGTATTTTCGAAAAATACAAACATACCAGCTAGACTTAACGGACTACTGGGTGACGGCGATGAGACATGGAATTCCAAAGTTTTGAAAGCCGGGAAGGAATAAGTGGCAAATCATAGGAATCAATGTTCTCCAGGGCGTTAGTTGGGTGGCAGACTATTGTCTAGCATTTAATCACGGCTGTCTAGGCGGGATAAAACGGCTAGATGGGTTTAGGCTGCTCTCAATGTTTTACTTTAGCCAGTATCTTAAGAGTGTTATGTAGGTAAAATGCTGATATGACAGTACATTAAATGAAATGAGATATTGTTACAGTATCTAAATAAGATATTGCTCTGGCTCGAAGTTATAGACAAGAAAATTAACTCCTTTCCATCTTGTACACACCATCCCTTTGAGATTCTGCATCTAATTAATTAAAAGGATCTAAGATACTACACCATAAGAAATCATGCATTCGGAAGATAGTATCCTAACACTCTTCATGTACTAAGAAACTGCACTATGATACTGCGCATTGGGAGCAGCTTTAGACAGGAGAACTACGCCTAGCGCCTAGGCGGCCTAGGGAATAATGGTGGGAGTTATTCAATGACAAATAATGGATTTTCTCTTTTTAATAGAACATACAACACACCTTTTTGTGCCATCATATATTGGAAATGTATAAACATTTTATTGTTGTAGCAACATTTTTTCTTAAATTCTTACCAAGCTATATCAGAAATAAAATGCAAACTTAATCCTATAAACACAAGAAATACAATCTCTTTATTCGTTGACGTTTTCTTTTTCCCAAAGCAGTTAATTTTTTTATCTCCTCTTTAAAAACACCAATTACATTCACCATGATATATATAACCATGGCTAAGCACTTATTTAAACCAGTAGGTAAAATTTGAGGCCCGGTTATCAGGAAAAGTTTGGATTAGCACCTAACAAAAGAAAAAAACCGAGAGATTGTCTGTCTGGTAACTTTGTAACAAAAGTCACATTTTTAATTTATTGGATCAGGTCCGATCGTATAACACAATAATCTCTATACAAATCTAATAATGGCAAATATTATCCTAGCCTTTCAAAAAACTCGACACACTTTTTTTATATAGGAGAACACTTTTATATATAGGAGAACATTGACAGCTTCCACCATCCTAGTACTACTACCAGTGCTGCCTCAAGGCTAATCTCATAATACTATCATCAATAAGATTCCCTCTTCTCCCTTTTTTTTCTCCACTTTTTTTATATCTTTTATTTTCTCTCGCCTTTTTTCTTTCGTTCCGCCCCTGCGTTGCGCGTTCGTCGTTCGGTGCAACAGCTAATCAATCGGAGTGCTTTGCGTGCGAGCTCCAATCTCCTCCTCCTCCTAGTCCCACCCCAATCCGACTCTATCTCCAACAACAACAATCGCACCCCGATCCCCACTCCGCAATTCCACCGAGTCCAGTGCAACTACTAGTATCATCATCAATCTGCGTGGGGTTTAACACCGCCAAAAACTTGCAGTAAAAATCCAGTCTTTGTCGATTCCATCTTTAGTAGCAGTAGTAATAACTGGCGCACACTCGCCATCTCCAAAGCTGCAGCTTTTGCTGTTGGTTCTCTCGTCGGCAGAACCTAATCTGCGGCGTTTACTCGGATTGTTTTCGCAGATACGGTGGGAGGAGAGGAAGGAAAGAAGCCTGCGCGGATTCGGAGCGGCGAATCGAATTCCACCGTTATATAAATTGTGATCGATCGGAGGAGGAAGGGTTCTTTCCTCCTCCTTTTGCCGTTCCTAAGCGACGGCGCGGCGAGGAGCGAGTTGGGATAGGGGAGAGAGTCCAAGAAGAGGAGGAAGGCCGACACTACTGGTTTCTCGGTTTGGTTTGAAGGGAGAAGACGAGTTTAGATGGGGTCCAACCTGTGCTGCTTGCGCGGCCCCGACGACGGGGCGCCCAGCTGCTGCTTCTGCCTGCCATGGCCTTTCTGGGACAACAACAACAATAACGCGGTATGATTCTGCTAATCTGTTTTTTTTTACCCGTCTAGCTTCGCGAAATTGTAGTGGTATTATGGGAGTTGCGGTCATGGGATGTAAATCTGCGATGAATTTAGTTTAAGAGTGTCTGTGCGTGTGACGACGACGATGAATTGTGCAAAATGCATGTGGTGGAGTTGCAGATGCCGGGTGAATTGCTTGTTGTTCTTGATCCTCACATGCGTTGGTTGTGTTCCGAGGTCACATTGTGGTGATGGGCGCCCCGGGGTTTGCGGTCGCTGCATTGGATGGAGCAACACTGCATTGTTATGAGAAGGGAGTGGTTTATAAGAAATTGCAGTGCAAAGTGATGCGCGCGTAATAGGGAGGTCGATTGTTGTGTTTATTTTAAGGAATAACTCGTCACATTAGCTGTACACTAGTAGATAAACCCTTAAACCAACAATTTGCATGGAGCCTATCCAGTTTCGTTATCCTTAGACTTGTTTGACAACTAGTTCAGAGCTTCTATTTAGAAGTTGGAACTGAACAACTCGAAACTGAATAAATAAGTTACCAATACGGAATTACAAATGGCCAGGCATGTTCTGGATCTGAATAGTCTCAAAATACTGCATTACATTTTTTCTTGAAAAGTAGATGCTTCATTGTGTCACCTTTGTTCGCTCCTACATGTTATCTCTAAATGCTTTCCCCACAGGGCTCCTCTGCTCGTCCAAGAGGGGATACACGGGTTGCACCTGATCAGGGAAGAGTTCCTCTTACCGGTCCCACTGGTTCAGAACAGGGGGATTCAATGGATACTTTCCGCTGCCCTCCAAGGCCTTTGCCTTATGATGATCCTCAATTCAGCCATCAGACGGAGCAACACCCACTAGTGGCAGGACATGACAAAGCTTCAACGCAATTTCAGAAATCTAGTCAACTTGGAGAAAGCAAGAATGCTGATACCAGATCAACTTGCAGAGCTGACAATGCTGACGGGTCATCTGGAAAACCTCATTCAGGAGATCCGAACGTTGGCGGAACTCAAGTCTATGTTCCTTCTGATTGTGAGGACGACTGTCCAATATGCCTAGAAGGTTGGTGAAAACAATTGCCACTGCTCTCTCCTATTCGCAAATGCAATATCTTGTCTTTTCGTTCGGCAGATACGAGCTTTACTTTATATGTCTTTTCACGTAATAAGGACAAGAAACAGAGAGCATTTAAACTTTTTTTTTTAATTGCAGAAGAAGATACCCATTTGTTCATTTAAATCAGTCTAGATAATGAACATTTTTTAACTGCTCAGTTCTGGTGAATCGTTACTTTATTATATTGTCATCAAATTTGCTGCCATGTCAATATATTTACTTCTGTCATGGGAAAGAAATGTACTGTAGCTAGTTTGTAATAGTAAGAAGAGGGAAATAACAAAAGTAACTGTGTTCCATCGTTCTGAATTTATTTCCTTGTAGTTTGTGCACAACTCAACGCGCTGTATGACTTTGGTGCTTCTTGTGTTCTTTTTTTTTCAGAGTATGCCTACGAAAATCCAGAGACAACGTTGCAATGCAACCATCATTTCCATCTTAGTTGCATTTATGAGTGGATGGAAAGAAGTCATTCTTGCCCGGTCTGCACAAAGGTACTTAAGGTTCTACCAGAAATTCTCACCTGAAAAGTGAAGCATCGGTTGGTACTTGATTGAAGCTGGCAAAAACCATGTCTAACATTTCTAATATCGAACTGTCTCACTGCAGGTAATGCTGTTCAAGGAGGACGAATGACCGTGTGCAAGTCTTCACCGATGCTGAAGACCCAGGACTGAATCATGTAGGTTGTGTACATAGCGTTGACTAAATCGAGTCGCTAGATTGTTTCTGAAACTTCCAGCGGCACACGAAGATTCAAATTTTCTTTGTGGAGCAGATAGTTCCTTTTTTTCACAAAAGTTGATGGTTTGTGCCAATCCATACCTGACATTTCAAACTGATGTTATTTTGTTCACGAGGGTGATTGCATTAGCTTGTCATGGTGAAGTATGAAATTCTGGAAGCTTCACTAGTTCCCGAGCTTGTGCTTGATGTTTGAAAAGAAACTAAGAAACATGTTAGTGGCGATTACTGCCACTTCTTGGCCAATGGTTTGCAGCAGGAATTGTCCGGTTATTGTTGATTACTACAAGATTTATCACACATTTTAGAAAGAACAAAATTCTAGTTTGAAATGTAAATTAGCAATTACAGGACACAATGTCCTCCGCACTTTGCTTGCTCAGAGTATCTCTATCAAGTTGCAATAGAATTCAAGATTGAATAAAAAAAAATCAAACCTATCAAGAGTCATAAGATGTCTGAGACAGACGCGTTTAAGGATGGTGATTGGTGACACCTAGAATTTGCTGTCATATGAATACTTGGAGGAGGGACTACCTGCCAGCAGAATGTGTCACTGTGATATGGGGCTCTTGTTGGCCTTAAATGGATGGTGAGTTCCCAATTGGATCATCAATGAGCGTAAATGAATGAACTCACAATTGGACAATAGTAAGCCCACAAATTCGGTTTTTTTTAAGACTAGCCCACAACTTTCTATTTGCTCTTCTATAGTTATATTGTCAGGATGACGAGTTTCTCACATTGTTACTCTCAGGCTTTCAACACAGCAACCGTGCTCGCACATGACAATGTGACCTTAAATTTTGGATCGTAGACAGCTCAATCTTCTAACAGAATTAATAAGACAAAATTAGCTCTTGGACACTGCACTGGTTCACATTTGTTGAGACATACCGCAAAATCAATAATTCACTCATGGACACAACAAACTTGTGGCTATTTGCTAGAACACATAGGGCCAAACATGAAGGCAACATATGCATATGAGGTAATTGGTGAACATATAGATATACGTAATTTGGTCCATCCGATCCAAAACGGACGAATGAGATCGGAAGCGATGAAACTCCCCAACGCACTTATGCCATCTTACATTTTGTGCCCCGCCCCAATTCTCCCCTTTCTCATTATGCCATACTTAAGCGCTGCAAAACTCTAGAGAAGGAGGTCCGATCACTAAAGCTTAATTTGTCATTCATGGATCAATGAGTACAATGGCTGCGGCTCCCAGGGACAACATTTCTAAATCCTAACTCCATTACTCAACTGGGGAGGGGCTGGGGAGGGGCGCTGCTCATGGCTCGGTGAAAGTATCTAAACCCTCATAATTGATTTTGGTAATTAATGTCAACATTTTGTTAAAAGACTAACATACGTGCTAAGATGTGTTAAAGGTTAAAGTCCAAATGATTGAATAGTGATGAGACTATTAGCAATGCTAAAGTGATGAAAGATCAACATGGATCAACACAAAGGTATTGTATAGCCTAAGGACTCTTTTATAGTTTTTCACCAGTCTCGGTGTTTGGAGAAAAGACTGGGTTTATAGGATAAATGCCGTACTATAAAAGGGATCATGGCTAGTATCTTGAGAGACTATTTTTGTACCATAATGATCAACTAGGGTTCATGCATTGCTTTGATTTTGAGCTTCTGAAAAACTATCTTGAAAATCGGTATGACCGCAAGTGATTAGCGGTACTACCGCAGATCGGTAGTACCGATATTTACATGTTGGTACGTATTTTTCAGAGAGCATGTTTTTAAGTGTTTTTGATCCTCCCTGGTAATTGGAACGACCGCATTTCAACTGCGGTACTATCGCAGGTCGGTAGTACCGAAATATAGATGGCGATACGTAAATTACAGAGAGTGTGTTCTTGGGAGTTTTGATCTCCCTTGAGAATCGAAATGGCCGCAAATTCTTGAGCGGTATTACTTCCCCTTTGAGGGCCCTGATTGTGAGCCCTCAAAGTACCTTTTTTATATGGCGGTATGTTTTTTAATTTATTTAAACTAGAATGTGTTTTTGTGTGATTTCTTGAACTCGAAACGGTAGTTCATCAAATTTGGGCGGGGAAGGAGCGGCGCGGAGGGAAAAAGCGGGGGAGAATCGGGACTATTGCGCCAAGTGATTTGGGGCTTGGCCTAGATATGAGGGCTTGATTTATAGTTGGCGGTAGTACCACAACTTTATTTTGTAATAGCTAGTTCAGAGCATTAAATGCTATTGTTCTGACCGTTAAACCGAAAATCGGTAGTATCGGTTTCAACGGCGGTACTACCGTATATCCTTTTTTTTCCAGAAAATGGTTGTAACGGCTACATTTGTTGATGAGGGGTATAAATACATCCCCACCCGCACCAAGCTCAGTAGCTTTTGGCCATATTGAATACACTTGAGTCTTTTGTGCTCTCTTTCTTCTACTCATTTGCATTGAATTTCTATTTTGAGGTAGTTAAGAGTTATTAAGTGCATTGCATCATTAGTTGATCATCTTAGGCACTTGATAATCTTCAAGCGAGCGTGACGATTTGTTACTCTTGGTGCTTGCCGACACCTAGATGGCTTGAAGAAGGAGTTATGCGGTGATCACTTCAAAGAAGTTTGTGAAGTGACCCAACAAGGGATTGTGAAGTGGTTGCGTGGTCACCATCTCCGAAGAGGAGGAAGAACAACGATAATGATCGAGGGTGAAAGCTTAATTCGTGGAGCCGACTTGATTCGTTCAAGTTTCCTCAATGTGGACTAGTGAAGACCGACAAGTCTTCGATATCACGGGAAAATATTTTTGTCTCCATTGTGGTTTTCTCTCTTGTTATTACTATTCCGCATTTACATTTCTAGTAATTTACTTGTGTAGAATTACTTAGCTAGAATTGTATCTAGTTTTGACATAAGTTCTTTTTTGTCTTAAAAGGCTTAGTAGTTCATTCATTAATTTTGTGCTAGAAAGCTTTGTTAAGATAATCTAATTTAAAAATTTTAATTAGTCAAAGAGTTTTAAAAACCTCCTATTCACCCCCTCTAGTCGGTTATCCTTAATCCTACACTCGTGGGAGGCACATGGCTCAGTCGCTGGAGTGGAAGCCGTCGCGGCAGCCTTCCTCCTTGGCGACATCCTCGCCGGTGACGCAGTAGCCGGCCTCTACTTCTTCGGCTCCCTCTCCTGCTGCAGCGCCACGATGCGGTCGAATTCATCACCGAGCTTCCTCGCCCGCATCCTCTTAGCCGCCGTAGCGATGGTCGCGAGAGCCTCCTCGTCCTCGTTGTCCTCCTGCTCCGACTCATCAGACTCTGGCTCCTCATCGACAACCTCTTGCTTCAAGATCCGCTCCTGGGTCTCGACCTCCTCCTCGTTCGAGTCGCTGCCGTAGTCGTTGGAGCCGAGCGTGGCGCAGGGGTTCACTTGTCCGAGCTCAACAATTGGGGAGGGGGCGTGACGCATGGCTCGGTGCAGGGGCGAAGGGGCGCTGCTCGCAGGATGAGGAAGATGAAGGGGGGGGGCGCAAATGAGAGGAGAGAATTTGGGTAGGGGGCAAAATATAAGATGGCATAAGTAAGTTGGGGAGTTCCACCGCTTTCGATCTCATTCGTCTGTTTTGGATCGGATGGACCAAATTGCGTATATCCATATGTTCACCAATTACCTCATGTGCATGAGATATATTGCCAAACATGAAGAGTCTTATTACTTGCCTTTGGAAATCAATTGAGCTAACATGTCGTTGCCCATCCCTCTCGTCTTCTCTCTCAGTAGGACTCACCCATCCCCTAAATTTCAAAATAATAATATTTTAATCGGTCGATTGTGGTTTCAACAATGATCACGATTTTGAAGTATCCATTAGCACATTATCGATTTTGCGGTGTGTTTCTACAACTACCAACTAAGTGAAATGTCAGGTGCCAATTTTACCAATTAATAACAGACCACACGCATTTCAACATTAACGCAAGTAGTAGTACCGTAGTTGTAATTTGTACAGGGACCAACTTTTGCAAGATTAGATGTACTCAAGTCATGTGTTACGTCCTCGTAATAACGGAACGATACACGCATGTAGCGTTCTCAAAGCTACAGTACCTCAAGTGCAGAATACTATTATCAGATCAGAATTGCTGAAACACAATGGGTTCAAACATTATCTTTCATATAGCAACTCTAAATCACTTGTAACTTTATTCTTCTTTTTTTGGAAGCCAACTTTAATTCTTCTTATAAATACACCATCATGCTAGGTAATCCGTTGAGGAGTTCCTTGAACTCTCATTCAGTTCCGTCTTTTGCAGCCGCCTCGAAGGCCCTCATGAATATGTTTGGAGGCTGGCCACCACTGAGTTGATATTTTCCATTGATCTGAAAGAAACAGCACAGTGGATTATCATGCACAAGTCATTAAGCTGTCAGTCATTGACTGGATAAAAGACGAAACATACAATATTAATCATTAATTAAATCTCATACCACAAAGTGAGGAACTCCAGAAATTCCAGAGGAGTACTTGTTGAGTTCTTCCTGGACCTTTTACCACCAAAAAAGAATAAGATGTTTAAGCCCTTTCATCAAATAAAGGTGCCCACCAGGAGTAACGATTAGTGCAAAACATACCTCATCTACTCCTTTGCTAGGGTCTTGAAGCAGTTCTTCTGCTCCTTCTACGCCCACCTTTCTCGCAGCATCCAGTAGAACTTGCCTTCATACATTTGGAAATTGAATTTCATAAGACTGCCGAAAATAATGGTACGAAACCCCATATGATCAACATAGAAAGACAGATTGAGGCAAGCAGAGTGAGTTCAGGGGATTAGGGCCATTAGGTGAATATGTTTCCTGAAGCAAAATAAGCAGCAAAGCCTCTTTTTTTTGCCCAAAACGTTACAACTTGCGCAATGACTCATCATCAACAGGTACTTAGGTAGCATGAAACAATTTCAGTTTGCAACTTTATCATTCATTATGGTCAAATGTTCCGAGACTATTCACAACCCCAAACGTCTTAATAGTTCTCCAGCGTGAAGAGTGTGTATGGTTCTTTTCCTTTGTCAATACTGATGCAGCACATGAAACAAATAAAAAATGAACAAGGGTTATCTGCTTTTGTCCCAAATTCTGAGTATCTCGCATCCAGAGTAGAAAATGATCATCTATATCATCTGTTAAAGACGAATGGATCTGGCATAGAACTTATTGCACAATTTATGCCTTATGAATCGTTATACTCCCTATTTACAGAAGGTCGACAATAATCTAGTGCAAATATAAATTACAGAAAATGCAGGGTTAAGGTAAGAACAAAAAGAAAGATGATTGTAATATAATTACCACAACCAACAAGTTCAATAAATACTCACCTATCACCAATATATTTTCCCTGAACAAAATAACTGAGGAATAATTCTTCTACAAGAGCATTTTGTTTGTCGTAGCCTTGGCGTCCAGCAAGTGTTATGAGCCTATGGCTGTCCATTGTATTCCCGCTGCATTACAATCTTTAAGTAAGTGCACTAACAAATGATACATGATATAATGTATGCCGAAATTTTAAAACCATGCACTTACGTCAGCCCGGACATGTCATATTCAAGCCCAAGTCCTCGAAATATCTGCAAAAGAAGATGGCAACAAGCCAACAACTAAATACATTTTATGTAATGTGAATAAACAATACAATGGTCGAGGTCAAACAAAAGAACCTCTGTCATGCGAGAAGTTGCACGCTCAAACTGAACAGGGCCAAACTTCATCTTGTAGAAGTCTGATTTCTTGATGCCTTCCTTAGGCGCATCAGGATTTAGAAAGAATGGATGCCAACGAACCTATAAAGCAAAGAGACACACACTAGTCTCACATCATACAGATAAGAATTCTGAACTTAGATCATGACAATGATTTAAGTGAAACCTGAAAATCGAACTTGTTCTTGGTTTGCTCCATAGCTTTCTCGAGGTTCTGTTTTCCAACAAAGCACCAAGGGCACACTGTATCTGAGCTCACATCGATCTGAATGAGCTTCTTGCCAGTGTCTGAAGCCATAAATTTTGCACACCTACAATTCAGTGTCAAATTGGCTCAAAATTTCTCCATCGACAAATCGATTTATCTACTCATAAGACTTGTACATCATTTGCTCAGACTGCTCCCAATGCGCAGTTTCTTAGTGCAGTTTCTTAATGCATGAGGAGTGTTAGAATACTATCTTCTCAATGCATGGTTTCTTATGGTGTAATATCTTAGGTCCTTTTAATTAATTAGATGTAGAATCTCAAGGAGATGGTGTGTACAATCTTTCACCTCATTTAATCTACTGTCATCTCAGCACTTTGCCTACATGACACCCTTAAGATACTGACTAGGGTGGAGCATTGGGAGCAGCCTCACTTTGCACTAAGCCTTCACGGCATCAATGCAAACTGTCTGAACTGTGACTCTTTGAGGTCCTTTTTCTTACCAGAAACAGATAATAATTGAAAGCTGAGGAGGTGCAAATTTGGGAATTCCCATGGCAAATAGGAAAAGGGGATTTATCCAGTGGCCGGAGCCAAGAATTAGGGATAAAGAGGACCAGATAAGTCATAAAATACACAAATATTTGATAAGAGAGACCAAATAGTACTAATACCATTATTTTTTGTTGAAATCTAAAGCACTAAAATGCAAACTTTGAGAACACGAGGGGGGCCATGACCCCTACCAGCACCCCCCTCCCTCCGCCGTTGGATTTATCCTTTCATAAAGGCCAGAATCTTTACTTATCTTCTCGCTCCTTTCACTCACTCGTGCATTAATCAAGGTTCCCAATGGCGTTATCCCCTCCCTGTGCCATTGACGAAAAATCCGAACTACAGTGCCAAAATTAAATTGCGTTCTACCTTTGGCATCAGCAAATAATAATAACTAGAAATTGCGCTTTACTTCGCATAGTTTGGGATAGGGAAAAGAAAGATAATAAAAAAGATTTCTTGCATTAATCAGTAATAACCGTCCTCCGAAAGAAAGTAGAACACCCAATTTCTTGGAGCAAAGATATCCATAATTAACGGAAACACGTATAATAGGTTAAAGATGAGCAAATCCGCACCTGAGAGCTGTGGCTGTGGGCTTGGTGAGGGAGGGGATGCGGATTGCGAGGAGGCGACTTGGCATACGCAAGAAGAAAAACCTGTTTGGGGGTTGGTGTTGGGGGTGGTTACGAGGAGGAAGGTGGGCGTTGGTGAGCTTGGTCTATGCGCCCATATGCGTGCACGGTGCACCAAATAGCCCCTAGACTCGGTTCACAGAAAAGAAATAGAGAGGGTGAATTCAAGACATGCCCCTGGAAAAAATCTGGTTATTCATACTTTCCCCGAGAGGTTGCTAGAAAATGGCGAGCACTTTCTAATTCGAAGAAACCACAAATATACGGTGTCCTTTCCGAAAACAGCGGGGGGCAAGCCATCAAATTGGAGGTTCGGATTTTGGGTTGACCAAACCCTCAACCGTAGCTTCACAAGGCACTAGAAGATCACCCGCGCCGGCCGTTTTGTCGGGTCAACGTGGGCCGTAGGAGCGACGGCCGCTCCCACCTAGCGCACCTGCAGTTGCGAGGCGCGTGCAGCGATCCGACGGGGCACGTATGCGCGGCGGTAGGGGGTGCTCCGGGTGCACGGCACCCCCAAAAATGAATAAAATTTTTCTTTAAGTAGGTATAAGTGGTATAAGCATTTAACAGTTGGGTATTTGGATTGATCATTTCAATAATTCAGCCTATCAGGCCACCAACCAGAGCAAGTCGTCAGGCACTGAGGGTCTGAGGCAGTGAGGCACCCGCACCCGCACTTTTCTAAGTCATTGTACAATCGATCACATAAAGTACTATCACAAAAGATTAGTTGTACAAGCTAACGAAGGATACTATCACAAAATTCTATGCTTATTTGAATTTCTCGTAATTTATAAAATAGAAAACTATTAAAAATCTCGGAAACTCTCTCGGTTCTCCCGACCCCGATCCTCCGCTCCTCGCGGCCCGCTTCTCCCCGGTTCGCCATGCTAGAAACCCGCTGTCGCCTCTCTTTTCTCTCTCTCCGGATGCCCCGTTCACCTCCGCTCGTTGGATCAAGCATGAGCGGCCGGATGTGCGTGAGTAAACGGAGGTTCCAATCGTTCTCTTGATTGTGGACCGTTCGATTAGATCCGGACGACAACGGGCCCCACCGAACATTGTTCATCGTCTCCGAAGCCGGGGCATCGGGACTCCGCCGCGCCCGCTTTCTCGCCGTCGTGCCTGAACCTCCTCGAGCCGCCCTATATAAAGGAGCTAGCCCTCGGTCTCGCGCTCCAACCCGCGGCTGCGCTCAAAACTCTAACCTAGCGCATGCAAGCTCGGAGAAGCAATCGCGCCGCGCAACTCCGACGAGCTTGTTCTCCGTCAGTCGGCGCGCGCGCGCCTCTTTGTCTCGCACTTCGGCATCGCATGGAGCTCCTCGCACCGGTGAGCACACCGCGTGATCCTCGTTTCACCTCTACATCCGGTACCACTCGCCGCCGTGAATCGCGTCGTTCGCCGTTCTTGTCCGGATCCGAGCGCCACCGCCTCATCCGCCGTCCACGTCATCGCCACCGCCACCTGCGTCGACCTTTTCGCCCGTCGTGTCGCCCGCGTGGAGCCGGTCGGCGTCACGTGCGTGCCCACGCCGGCATCCACCGGACCCGAGTCGAGGCTCGGTAGACCTAGTCTACTGTGAGTGTAATCCTCGACATGTGGTCCCATGTCGATTTTCGTTAATTCTTTTAATTCCGAAATTGTCTTCTGTCAGCGTTGCGCAATATTCCGATTTTTCTTTGAGAAATAATTCGGAAAATCCAAAATCCAAATTAGGTTTCTTTAGATTTCCAAACTTCAGAGCTCATAACTTTTGCATCCTAACTCGATTGAGCCCATTCAAATTTCTAAATTTGTCTAAATTCAAGCTCTATTTATGTGAGATTTTATTTAATTTTTAGAGTTTTTTGCCTCTGTTATTTATTTGTTTTGTTTGTTTTGTCTCGTTTCATGAGTGACGTCGATCGTTGGGAATTTTGTGGAAGAAGGAGCACCCCAAGATCAAGACCAGTACATAGACCTTTTCCAAGGCAAGTCATACCTTTGATCATCTTGAACCCAGTTTTCAAATTACTTTGTGTTAAATTATTGCATTCTATTTTAATTATTTATTTAAATGCTTTGGGCATAGTTATTATCAAATTGTTATCACACCTTGGCCTCATATGTCATAATTCCTTGTCACCCTAGATTGGTTGAGTTGGTAATATTATAGCACCAACGTGGGTTGGTTAGATGCGAGTACAATTGCTTAGCCATGCTACGAGTCTCACATCTCATGTAAGTTGTAAATATTAAGTATGACTAAGTGACTATGGAACTTTGTGTAAAAGCTGTGTGCTATGTATTATTACTTCGTGATGGCATGTGTTGCACTTGTACAAGCTAACGAAGGCTTTGGCATCTATTATTCGTATTCAATTGCAAATGTTGCATTTCTGCAAAATAACCACGAAGCCATTTCCTTTGCTCGATTACGTGGTATGATTTGCGAAACATTTCGGTTCTTGGCGCGTTCGTTACCTTTTGTTCTGTCATGATGTCATCTCGGCTAGCTACAATCGCTAATCGAAACAATCACTTCAGGTCCCGGATGCACATCATGCAGAGTACCGCTAATCTGAAACAATACTTCTGATTTATCTCTGGTACAATCATGGGCGGAGCCAGTAGGGGTGCCCGGACACATAAAAAAATCGAAAACATTTCCAATGACCAGTTCTGCATTTGAGCCATATTTATAGTACTTCTTGGTGTGCACTCTCTTGGAAGCTCAACTCACAGCCCGCTCGTACCTCCACCAGCCCACAGTCATCTCATCACTCATCAGCCCACATCCATCTCTATCTCTAATACTCCAACTCCTCCCCAATTTGGTTCCTACGGCTCGACGGCCGGTGCGACGCGAAGAGGAGCGGTGGGTGACATGGCACCAGTGTGGGAGTAGCAAGCAGCAGTAGGTGACGCGCCACTCACTAAGACCAATGATTTTGCAGGTGTGCATAGAGCAACTTCCATTTTTCCCACATTCATATTATTATGCAAGTCATTTTTCAAATTGATTACTATAGTAATGACATGCAAAAAGATACAAGTAGACAATTTCCTCCGTTCTTTTTTTCTTAACATTTTTTTAACTCCTAACGGGCAAATTCCTGGCTTCGTTGGATGATGCGTAGTTTTTTGACAAATATAAAGAAAATTTGTAACCATATGCAAACACAAGAGTGCATGTACCATGGTGGAAACACCCTTAAGTCTTGAAGAGGTTGGTTCTGGGTTGGAACCTTGGCTATGTTTTTTCTCTGTATTTTTCGTTTTAACTTCACAAAAAAATACAAATTTTGATTCGAAAATTTCGGCCGAAATAAATCTGAAAGGCTCCGAAATTTTTCCCAACCGGTAGTTTTTTTCCTGATTTGAACTAATCGTACCCGACGTTACTTTGTGTGTGCACCTCAACACCAAATTCCTGGCTCCGCCACTGGGCGCACGTGTTTCGGACGACATGGAGCGCACAAGGACGCGGGTTCCCACCAAGCGCAGCGGCCGACATCGGACGGGCCAGAGCCAAGCGCGGCGCGATCCGACGGCGCCTGTTTTCCTGCCGACGTAGTAGGCGCGAGGAGCGGCCCTTCCTCCCAGCCTTTAATGCTAGTAATACTTTTGGCTATGGGTGACGGCAAGGCACTGATGGCACCGCTAGCTGCGAGCTTGGCGCTAGGCGATGAGATAGATTAGGGTGGCGATGATGATGTCGATGATTGAGTTTGGTTGGGCGAGGGCGACATCGGCAGAAGGTGACGGAAGCTACTAGTGGCAACCCGAAAGACAGGTGGTTTAGTATAAAATGTTGCACAAGAAAGCGCCACGTTTTCTCCCAACCGTCTAATTTCATATCGGTAGACATAAATTCACACAAGGAAAAAAGATAACCAATAGAATATACAATCTAGATTTTGAAGTAATGAAGCAAAGTTGATGTGTGGTGGACAAAATCAAGCGAACATCCTGACATGTGATCTATCATTTCTCGGATCACGCATGGGAGAGAACGGTATTTGCGTGCAGTGCAGCTATGCAGGCACGGACGGACGGACTCCCCTACACCACGTATGAAATTCGGGCCCCTAAGACACAGATTAGGCCGAGTTCGGTCCCAGGGACACGGCAGAGGGCATTGCTGTGCCCCTAGAGCCACGGATGGTGCCTTCATGCCTCCTTGCCACGGAGGTGGTGAGGCACCACGAGAGCCGTGTGAGAGTACTGAAAAATGGATTAAAAAATTATTTTGACACTATTTAACATATTTAAAAAATCCTTTGAATTTTTTATTATTGTTTTTTTACCTCGCATTCGCAGTTTCAAATGTATTATCACATATACCAGAAAAAAAATCCATCAATTTTTCACATGAAATCACGGCGCATGTAACATCCCATCTTTGGACTTGTGTTTCAAATGTAAGAAAATCAGTAGAAATTAAAACTTTTTCTTACATCATGTATTTCCTGTAGGCTTTGAACATCTATTGTAAGAAGTTATGGAAATACAATGTCACAAGTCTATTTGATCCAAACTTTGATATTCCAAAAACAATCTTGTCAAATTTTGTGATCATCCTTGGGAAATATTTTTCCAAAGTTCTTGGGATGATTTGTGACCCCTCTGAAAAATTTCACAATTTTTAGAAATTGTTTGAATATTTTTAGAGGGCAGTCAAACCTGTTTGACTCTCAGTCAAACATTAAAACAGAGCCTTGCAGAATTTTTGGAGATTTATTCACAGCATATAAACCTCTGAAAATTTTACACAAGGTTGATATCTGAGTTAGCAAGCTCCTGTAAAAATTTCATAATTTTTGGAGTCAATTTGTTACCTCAAATAAATCCTCCAAAGTCTCTGTTGAATTTAGAAGTCAAACCTAGTCTCACTGTGCTTTGGGTTCGAGTCAGACTCGGGCTCGAGCCAATTGACTCGGTCCAGTCAACTAACTGCACCGAGCCTCTCTTTAAAAACGCGCGTCCATTCTCAGCCTTTGGATCTAAATCGCACGGCCCGCGCGCGTGTAAACATTCGGACCTTCCGGTTGCATGCGCGAATGTCGACCGTTAGATCTCCGTCCAACCGCTCAGATCCTCCGACACATTCGGACCCTCCGGTTGTTAGTTTGAATCGGAGCCGTTGGATTAAAATCCAACGCTCGCTTGTCCCTCTGTGGTAAATCGCGTTCGCGACGTGGGGCAATCTGAGCCGTTCATTTCTAATCCTAGGGCTTGCGATCTCCTTCGTTGTATTTTAAACCTGGGAGGCGTGGCGCTATCTTAGCCGTTCAATTTAAATCGTGGGGCTCCGAATCGCCCGAGCCTTTCCTCTGGTCATCTTCAACCTCTAGCCGTGCATGAATAGTAGGGGGAGTGATGGCAGCGTCAAATCGTGCCTCCTACGGCCGCCCTAGTCAACAGTGAGGGGCGTGGGAGAGGTATTCGGCCGAGCCATACCCTATTGCACGTCTACTAGCTTTTTCCTTGTCGGCCGCACCTTGTGCTCTGTGCTTTGCCGCCCAAAAGGCTTGTGGTGCAAACCCTAATGCCTCCAAGGCCTTATAAGCACTCTCAATACTTCCTGGTATTCCTTTAGACCACCATCAAGCTCCATTCACAGTATTGGAGCTTAACACCTCAAGAATGGCAAGTCGCCATTGTTGACCCGTGGAGCTCCATTGGTGTTCTTGGTGTTCCAGTGGTTCTCCATCATGTTTCTTTGCTCTATCCTTACCTCTTTACTATCTTGAACATTTCCCCTCACTTAATTTTGGATTTGATTCTCAGGAATTGTCCAATCTGGGGTTGTTCAAATTCGGCTGAAAGTGGTTATCTTCTTCCTCAGCTCCGGTGAGTGCTCCATTTTCAAATTGTTTGCTCATGTAGCTTCTGTGGACCATAATGAAGCTATATTGATGCTTTGGAATCACTCGTTTGGCTCAGGGTGTCTTTTTCGATCTTTCTTCTCCAAGTCCGGCGAGCTTCCACCGTGGACAAGCATCTCCGGCCATCTTTGAAGCTTCCCTTCATCAAGGTAGCTTCTTATTAGTCCTTAGAGGCTCTGGCACCCGCTTCTTTGGACTGCAGCTGAGCTTTTCGTTATTTTCGTGTTTAGCGGTAAAGCTCCCTTTTTCATTTTCCGGCTAGCCGGCGTTCTAGTCCCTCACCGCCGGCGAGAATGCCACCATTAGGTTCGTAGTGCTATTGCGATTCCATTTTGGTTCTTGTTCGCGCCATGCGTTGTCATGGCGACGAGCCGTTGAAGTCGCCGGTATTTTGCCGGTGCAGGACTCCCGTTTTCGTCATTTGATTAGGGCATATTAATTGCAGTGAAAGCTAATCATTGGTTAGTTAATGGTGTCGTAATCTTTGTCGTTGAGCCACTGACCAGTGGGCCCAACATCCTTTAATCACCCGCTGGCACAATCCCGCGCTGTTCTGACATCATTAATGCTTAATCATTGATTAATTAATGTGTCGGGGTGTTCGCTGTCGGAACTCCACCTTTTGGGTCGCTGACATGCGGGCCCTCCAATCTCCTAATTCACAGCCAAGCCAGTCATTAGGACGCATTAATTACTAATCATTATCAATCATTGGTGTTTAGTAGTTAATCACTGTCTTAATGCAATCCTCTGTCTCACTGACAAGTGGGCCCAGTGCACTGTGCCCGTGGGTTAAAACACCGCGGCCGTGACCCTAGGTCACTAACAGCGAGTCCCACGTGTCAGCACCTCTTTTGAACTTCGATCTTTAGCCACCGTTCATTTTTAGATCTGCGGCCCAGATCTTTGTATGCGTTCGGACCCTCCGGATGCCTTGATCGTTCTTGGCCGTCGATCTTGCGATCAATGGCTGGGATCTTGTATGCAATCGGACTTTCCGACCGTTGGTGCGCTCTGGACCGTCCATCTGCAGATCTGCGGCTGGGATTGGCCCAAGCAACCGCACCGTCCGGATGCATACACTCGTGTGCGCCGTTGGATCTTGATCCAACGGTGGGCTTCTATTAGGTTTCGCGTGCGTGCGCTGTTTCCGGCGCGCGTGAGCCGTAGGATTTTAGATCAAGGGTTGGAAATTGTCCACGTCTTATTCTTTTGTTTGAGTTTGTCTGTTTTTCGGTAAGTATTTAATTAACAACTGATAATGATATAAAAACTTTAGAAACTCATAACTAATTCGTTTTAACTGCTTTTTAGGTAATTCCTGCTGGAATAAATTTTGTTATCACTTAAGTTTATTATAAAAATGCATCTAAGAGTATTTCAGTAGCAGAAATTGTTGCAACTAAAATAATGTGATTCCTGCCATTAGGAAATTCCAGAAATAGTTTAACCTTGGTAAATGCATATCTTTTTCTGTATAAATCCAATTTGTGCAAAATCAATTTTGTTAAATTCATCTGTTAGTATAGTTTCATATGGAATAAGATTTGAGCATGTTCATAATTCTGTAAAGTAACTTGCATTAGGTTTACCACTTAGAAAAATCATAAGTAAATGTGTATAACTCCAAATTTAGTAAACTCAACTTTGCTGTTATTAGGATGTCATGATCTACCTGCTATAAAAATTTCAGACCTTAGATCATTCTGGAAAATTTCGTCATGAACAACACTATTAATTAATTAGGTTGATTTTAAGGCTGAGAAAGAGTATTTTGTCCATATCTTTTGCATGCTTAGTCCAAATTGCATGATTCTTGTTCCTATCTCTGTCTAAAATCATTCCCTAGCTGTTGTGTAAATTTCATTGGATTTGGATGTCTTTTGCTGTTTGAGTTTATTTGGTGTTCTTCGTTCTTATTTGCTTATCGTCTTTTCGCGTTAGGTTCCGAAGATAATTTTATTGCTGATATTGAGCCACAGCAGCCATCAGATCCTGCACTTCAGCCAGGCAAGCAGATGTAGCATTCATTTGATCATATTGTTCCTACTATTTTCAAATTCTAATATATTGTTTGCAAATTCTATGTATGCATTGCTATGTTGTTTTAAACTATTGTCGATAGTTGGCCCAGAGTTGCATAATCGTGAGGAATTGTTTAATCCTCTACTCATCGAGCCTAGGATTACTTGTTGTGATTTTGGGTTCATTGGATGGACCCTTGTCACTTAGTAGTTTACGTGTCATTATGCTTAGCCATGCTTAGCTATCGATAGAAATGGGCTGTTATCGACTTGTCGATAACCTTGATCACACAAACTGTTATAATCAGATATTTCAGCCTTGTGCTATGTCTAAATTGCAAAACTAAAACCAAAATGAAAAAATTTAGACTTGGGCACAATGGTAAGATAGTGTGATCTTTTGGGTGTGATTGGAATGGTGCCGGTCAATTAAGGACCGAACTACTTGTGAGTATCATTATCCGAGCATTCGTAGTGCTAACCACACTAGAGGGATATGGGACCTCTCTTAGCCGAGTACTTTGGGCTGTGTTAATTAATGAGTCGCGTGGTGGGTTGCATATTTAATTATATGCAACATGGACGTGTTTGTGGGGAGGAGCACCACGCGCGGTGTCTCTTGCTCCACGTATGGGTCCTTGTGATCCATATTTCGTGGCAGATCACTAAGGATTAACCCCCATACGTGCGTCTCTTGATTAGCATATTCCATTGGAAAGGGTTCAGAGGACTTAGCCGTGCCGCATACCAAAGGAAGTGTGCTTAATAGCTTGGCAAAAGACGGTGCAAGTGTGGGTACATTGGTACACCCCTGCAGGGATTAAAACTATTCGAATAGCCTCGTCCTAGGTTATGGACACGCTTGGATAAGCTTTTCAAGAGTTAGACTACAACCTTTTAAAATTAAAACTTGATGGGTGGTATGAATCAGGGATTCATGCTATTTGTGGTGGCTAATGGGTTAGTCACTTCCAGGTGGTTACCTTTAAATATTGTTACTCGCTGTTATTTCAATAAGTAAAACTGATTTGTTAAGTTGCTTTCAACCTATTACATTATTGCAAATGAAACTTGCTTTGTGCGTCCAAAGAACCATATAACCACATTCCTTTGAATACAACTTTCATGTAGCTATGTATAGGCTTGCTACTCGTAAGTCTTGCGAGTACATTTTTGTACTCACCTGCATTGCTTGTGTTGTGCAGAGGATGATAGTGAGTCCGATGGACCTCACTTTTGTGAGTTGTGCTGTGGCAGTTTAAGGGGCGATTAGCTTGGCGGCCCGGTCGGTTGCCCTGTGGTGTTATGTGGCTAACCGGTCGTCTTTTGGTTTAAGCCATCTTATGGCAACTTTTGCTTCCGCTGTTACTTATTTGGTACTTATGTCATTTGGCCGGTCGGCTGTTCTGTAATAACTTATATTATGTATGTCTTTTGGTAGACTTGTTATATTCTGTTGTATGGAAATGATGCATGCTTTGATTTGATGTATGTGTGCTGCTTGTTCTGGGAGGCACATGTTCATCGAGACGCTGATTATTCTATTTGTAATACTAGAACCAGTGGAAGGTTAAGTATTACAAGTTTAATAAACCGGGGTCTCACAGCGCAGCACGGTGCATGCAGCTTCAAACAAGGGTGTCAATCGTCGCCATCGCCACCCTTCACAGCCCTCGGTGGCTCGGTGAGTCGATGGACGGTGCGTGTGAAATACTATTTAACTGTAACACCCCAGCCTGACAAAGGCTTGGAATGCTACCAAACTAACATTACAACCATTTTAACACAGATACAATTCTCTTAAATCCGACAGAACCTCCTTTGTTTAGTTACTAAACCGAAGGTCCCAACATTTAAATATAACATAGTTAAATAATCCAACATCCAGCATAATCAAGAGACAACCAAAACTATGCTAATTATCACTATATCATCCATAGCATGCTAAACAACTAAAGCATAAACAAAAGGACATCCATAATCCTCTAATCAACTCTATTACAAATTATTCCAAGTATAGGGAGTAATCATAAAGAATTCTTTAAGCAAATTTCTCATCTACTAAATTATCATTCTATCAATTCAAATGTGAGTAGTTCATGCTATTGTGCAACCACTCTAAGTTTTACTCTCTCCCATGCATGTCGTTCTTGTAAAGAGTGAGTCCAAAGACTCAGCAAGTACAATAAATGACAATAATAACATAAACAACTGTAATCATCAACATCCATCTACAATCTCTATTATAATCATGTCATATGCTCATGCTATGCAAGATGCTCAAGTGCACTTTCTCTTTCTCTTTTGCATTTTACCGGTAATACAAAGTATGCAACCGTCGCTGCATACCCATACCTGTGCTCGCAAGCACAGGGACCAATTACCCAATACTCCGTAAGTAAAAGGGACCTCAAGCCCACACTCCACAAGTGTGGGGACCTCAAGCTGTCATATTCATAACGGGAACCGTAACATTCAAGCATCCATGAATAACACTTATTTCCACAACACTAATAATCATGATCATTGGCAACCAAAACACTCTAGCATACATAAATATCACATATACTCACAATACCAGCAAGCTAGATCATTCACCACAATAATTTTATCAAACAAGTATTTGCCTCAACCGTGCGAGAACGAAGGACATGAAGAGGGCGCTGCCCCTGGGACCAATCCCCCACCTGAATATAAAAATAAAGCATGCTAAGACAATCATACTAAACCAAAAATATAATCAATAGCACAACCGCACTCGCTATACTCTCAAGCGCAATCCCAATTCCAACTCCTAAAGATCGATCTGTCCCCTTTGTAGAAAACCAAAATCTAAAATTCATATCTTTTTGTACAGGAGTCCAAATGAGGTGTTCTTGGTCTTCCTTGAAAGGTTATCAATTTCTCCATCTAAACCTAGTTGATGAGCCTTCCTGATTCGGCCATCTAATACCCCTACCAAGCTAATTAATAGAACATCAATTTCACATCGGGTTCTCTAGACACTATACTAAAACTAC
Organism: Ampelocalamus luodianensis; assembly: GCA_036346255.1. Taxonomy (NCBI): domain Eukaryota; kingdom Viridiplantae; phylum Streptophyta; class Magnoliopsida; order Poales; family Poaceae; genus Ampelocalamus; species Ampelocalamus luodianensis. Next base: position 75,202,647 of record CM070621.1, read on the forward strand.
CATAACTTTCAGTACGTTTGTCCAAATTTTGCGTTCTTGAGCTTCCCTAAAATCTAATACAATTGTCTACAACTTTCGTTGTATTGAGCTCCTCTAATTTTCCTTTAACTAATCACTTAATTCAGATTACTAACTGCTGTCAGGATACCAACAGATTAACAGGACAAACTCGCTATAAAAATTCATAACTCACAGACCGTAATTTGGAATTGGGTGTTCTTGGTGGCTACAGAAAGCTAAGAAAACCATCTTCAAAATACTAGTTGGTATGACACCCAAAATTTGCCCTTAATAAAAAAGTGGCACACGGTCAAAACTGATGACAAAACCTGACATGCATTCTGGACAGTCAACTTGAAATATGCATAACTTTTGTTCTACAAATCCAAATAGGGTGTTCTTTATCAATCTTGAAAGCTAAGGAGATTATCAACCAAAGTCGTTATGGGCAAGACTTCTGAATCATCCTCTAACTAGGTTATTGTTTAACAAATACAGTGATTGTTAATTCTCGTCAGACTTTCGGGACAGCAGCAAAGAATTCATCATAACTTTTAAATCTGTAACTCAAAATTGAGTGATCTTTACGTCCACTGAAAGCTAAGAACGAACCCCACATGGGATCCTCTAATTCGGCCTCTAAGATCACGAAAACAGCCGCACACTAAACTGGACAGAACCTGATCTAGTCGCAGTAGGGTTTCGATCCAATAAACATAATCAAATTCGCATATATTACGATTCAAACAGAGAAGTAAACCCTTTGTTACCCTTGAAGATTCGCAGGAAGATGAAGAACAACCCCCACGAAGAAGATCTTCTCCCTCTCCTTCTTCCTTTCTTCTTCGTCCTCCTCTTCTTCTCCCTTAGCCGAAAGCACGCAAGAACAAGATGACAGCGAGGGCTAAAGGCGGAGGTTACTGTAGCGGCGGCATGGCACTGTAGCTACAGTAACACGTTAAGGTTGCCCCTCCTTTTGTTGGTGGCAGGATCTCCTATGGGCCATGGGCCAAAAGGGCCGATTCCCCCCCTTATGGCCGGCCACCACCTCCCATCTTTGAGCCAAATACCAATGGGCCTGAGGCCCCAGCCCAGGTTGTCTAAATTTCACTGTAAACCCCTCTTTAACTGCTTAAATAACTATTTTCTAATTGGTTCTTCCTCAATTCAATTTCTAAATAGTTCTTCTCTTTAAATAACTTAATTCTCTCTCGATAATCCTTTCGAATACTTTTGGGGTATTACATTAACGATGCGGCGGCGGGCACTAGTACACCTCACTGCCCGCCGCCGCGTCCAGTGATGATGTACTACTGCCCGGTGCCGTCGTTAAATAGTGTTTTACATACATTGTCCATTGACTCACCGAGGGTGGGAAGGGTGACGATGGCAACGGTTGACACCCATGTTTGAAGCTGCGTGTGCTGTGCTGCGCCGTGATTTCATATGAAATTTTTTTCTAGTACATGTGATAATACATTTGAAGCTGTGAGTACGAGGTAAAAAACAAAAAAAAAATCCAAAGAAAAAAATATTTTTAAAATGTTAAATAGTGTTAGAAATGATTTTTTAATCTGTTTTTCAGTCCTCTTGCGCGGTTCTCGTGGTTCTTCTTCGCCTCCGTGGCAGGGAGGCACGGAGGCGCCATCCGTGGCTCCAAGGGATCGAACTCGGCTTAATTCGTGCCTTAGGGAGGTTGGATTTCATATGTGGTCCGTTGTGGGGAGTCCGGTCCTGAGATAGGAAGAGGGGCAAATTTTCTAATATGTCGGTGAATAGGGAAAAAAATTAGATGAGCCCATCGCTCATTGACCGGCCTATGCGCCCCATCCTCGGATGTCCGACGCGGCGGCGGTGAAATCAATCAACGAAGCCTCCGCATTGGTCTCGCAGCTCTTGATTGAAGCGGCTCGCTCCGTCCGCGGCTCGCTCCGTCCACGGCTCCGCAGCAGCACCACGCTCGCTCCCTCGGCGCCGCTCCAAAGATACATCATATAAGCGGAGACCACGACGTTGAGTCCATGGTGTGGTTCATGACGTAGTCATGGCGATTAGTTTTTCTCCCGCTTGCATGCTTAGATTCGGCGTGGTGTCGTGCAGGAATCGCGCGGTGCTGCTCCTGCGGTCCACGGATTGAGTGCCGTCGTCTGCTTGCAATGCACATCCGGTGTTCGACGAAATGCCAAGCAAGGAGCCTCTTGTCCTCCACACCGCCTACTTTGCCACAAGAGCTCTCGCAGCTTGCAAAGCAGATAGCAAAGCACCTAGGTTCCTTCATCGACACGACTCCTCTCACTCCTTGCTTTGAGGTTCAAATAGGAATGATGAACATAAACTGAACAATTGCAGCATTAGTACAAATTTTGTTAAGGCATTTTCAGAGCACTACAGGCTCAATTGAAAAGTTAAACAACCTTGCATCAATATGTCAGTTAAAGGTGTAGGAGTAGCAAGTCAAATGGTTTCATTAGATCGTCAACGAAAATGATCCAAATGTGATTGTTCTGAAATAAATATGGTTCTTCTCCAGATTGTATGGATGTCTTATGAAACTATATGGAAATCTTACAAAAATTCTAGAGCAAATTTCTTGGTCACATATTTTCATGATTTGACAGTCCATCGAAATGTAACTTCCTAACAGTAGATTGCAGTGTGGCATCTTCATCAACTCCATTTAAAAGATTTGTATATCCTCCAGGTATATATGGAGCAGACATTGTAGAAGGATCTGGAATGTAATTAAAGTATGACATTGTGGGATTAGCATATCCGCCTTGCATGAACGGAGCAGGCATGGTCGAAAACTGCGAAGCATTGTGATCCTCCCTGTCGCGAGAATTTGGAAGCGTTCATACAACATGAATGTAAGTGAATATATTATGAAAATAAGTTATGTCTTACAATCATTTGATTTGGATCAGCACGTTCATCCCCGGCTTGTATGCTTGCATCTTCACCTACAATCAAATATATAAGATAATAGAAATTTAAAAGTAAATTAAAGTACCAAGCATATTCTATAATGGGTAGGATCATACCTTTCTTCTTAGCACTACTCTTTTCTTCTTACGATTTCTTTTCAATCACATTTTTACACGTGTATTCTTTGCACCTTTTATCACTTGAGGAATTTTAAATGATATCACACCATTTAACGGTTCTCGGACACATTCATTTGGAACGCGGGAGCTCGTTGGATTTTTCATGCATCTCGCTTAGATAAGTATCCGCCTCCAAGTTCAAGCTATGTAAGGCTTTCGCAATTTATCAAGAAGTAGCTTTGACGAACACTTCAAAGCAAGAGATGTAGCCTGTCGAGATATAAGTGCTGCTTGTGTTTTCAAATCTTCCTTCTCATTTCCTTGTTTTTCGATATAAAATCCAGTTTTGCATACTTTGTCCATCTAGGCAAGATATATTGCGATGGCAAATTGTATACTTTATTTGTATTGAAGACTCTAAGAGCATGCTTGCACGATGAAACTTGTAAGATGTAGTTTCTAATTTAGACAACTTATATTACAGGTTAGAATTTTAAAATTGAAATGTAAAGTATACGTACTCTATGGATTCAAACATCCGCAAGAACATGTAATGGTGGAATCTTGATATTAAATATCACGGTGGCTCCACGATCAGATTGCATATACTTAACAAAGAATGTCAAGTTTGTCCCCACGACTTCCGACAAATCACATGTCAATGTAAACTGTTTTTAAATTCTTCCTCAAACTCGAATACATTCTCCTTGTATAAAATTCAGATGTCGATTCAACATAGGTAGATTTGGAATATAGGTAATCGGGTTCTTTCGCGTGTCTTAAAATCAAGATCTAACTCATTTTCACGGAGGCTAACCGCAACCTTCTCACATTCTACAAGGAGCTCAGAAAGACCGAGTTTCCTACGAAATCTCTTTTGAAGACATTATTCATACCTTCACTTCGTTGTGTCGAGTTCATGTCTGCTGTAAAAGAGTCACGGTATACAGAAGCCCACTTTACCCTCAAAGCATATAGGTTTGCCATCCATGTGTTACTCTCAAGGTTGTATTTAGCTAACAATTCATGCCATTTCTCTATAAAGTAAGCCTCTGATCTGTCTTCATACACACATTTCTTAAAGTCTGGTAGGAACTTGTTATCCGACTCATGAATCACATGACTAAGATGTTTACCAGCATTTAAGCAAATGTGCCACAAACAAAGACGGTGGCTTGTATTTGGGAATACATAAGCAATTGCTCCTGCCATAGCCGCGTCTTGATCAGTGAAAATTGTGCTTGGGTGCTTTCCAGACATTGCTGTTAGAAAAGTTTCGAAAAGCCAAACAAATGATTCAATAGTTTCATTAAATATAAGCGCACACCCAAAAATTACTGTCTGCTTGTGATGGTTGGCGCCAAGAATCGGAGCAAAAGGCATTTCAAACTTATTAGTTTGAAATGTCGTGTCAAATGACACAGCATCACCAAAGCATTTGTAATCCATGATAGACTGACCATCTGCCCAAAAGAAATTTGCAATACGACCATCCTCCTTGTCTACCTGAATCGCATAAAAAAATGTCGGATCCTGTAGCTGTTTATTTCTTAGGTACTCAGACAGTGTTTGGGCATCATTGGCTTCTAAGTACTGTCTGCGTTCACGACCAATCTCATTATTGCAATCCATCTTAGACATAGGCATTTTGTCTTCCCCTCCATAAAACTCCTTCATAAATTCATACACTTGGGCAGGCTTCATTCCGGCTTCCCGTATCTGGCCAATTAACTTTCTGTCTGCCTCTATAACTTGTCGTTGGGACCTCAGTTTGTGTGATTTATTTGGACTAGCAAGATAATGGTTGTGGTCTAGTATGACCTTTTGCACTGTCCAAATCCCCACCTTGCTAATACTAAATCGAACACGAGCATCACAACTGTCCTTGTGATGTCCTTCGTGATAACTTATTTTCTCTATATCCTGGTTACCACAGACTATATGTTTTTGACATATACTACCATCCTTGCGGTGCTTTGTCCTGCTCTTTCTAATACTAAACCCAACCTTACCAAAGAAAGGTGTTGTACATCTCATAGGCCTCTTTCTCTCGATTGAAAATCATTCCAACTTCAGAGTCACCAAATTTTGGGTTACTTTATTAATCACACTGTACATCATATTAGTTGTTAATAAAGTTGTACTACAAAAAAACAAAATATCATATATTCTATAAAATTTATTATGTATATTTTTATTACCTCATCACGTATTTCATCCTCCATTGATCCATACGTGTTATCATGGCCATGAACACCGCCATCGCCATGGGCTACTATGGTAGAGATATCCTCCGTCCAGTGTGCCACGAACGGATGTTGAGATCCTCGATGTTGTTGCTAGCAAGGCCATGCCGCACTGGTGCTCAATACCTCGCCTAACATGCACTCGTTCGGATGCACGGAGAGCTCGTGGCGACTTCTTCTATGGCCTTGCCTCCACAGAAGCGTAAGTGCGCGCCTTGCAGAGGATGTCATGGCGACGCCGTCCATGGCGTTGCCACCGCGAAAAGATGGTGCACGCGCCTACAGAGGAGTTTGTGCCGATGCCGCCCATGGCGTCGCGAGAAGCTCGACGCGCCATGACATCCGAGGTCGTCCGGCGTTGTCCATGGCCGCCGCGCGAAGGCCGGTGCGCGCCTCGCACGGCTAGATGCGCCGCCCTTACGGCAAAGAACTGTGCCTATTTCGATCCGCAGCGGTTTGCGTTCGTATCGCTGTGCAACTACCCGGATAGTGGTCTCGTGACGGGTAGGGAATCGGCGTGGTCTTCGCTGCAGGAGCCGTGGACGGAGCGAGCCGCGGACGGGCGAGCCGCTTCAATCAAGAGCCGCGACCAATGCGGAGGCTTCGTTGATTGATTTCACTGCCACGCGTCGGACATCCGTGGATGGGGCGCATAGGCCGGTCAATGAGCGATGGGCTCATCTAATTTTTTTCTGTGAATAGTGCCAAAAACTTGATTTGAGCGTCCCCCCCTCTCTCTACCGTTCTTGCCTAATTACTCCTATCTCCCTTCCTCCTTCCCAAGGACTCGGGAATCCAGAAGATTCCGGCGTGGTCGGTGCCCACAAACAAAGAGCGCGCCGAGCAGGGTCAACCGAGCAGAAGCAAGCAACCCTACCACCAAGAAAGTCTCCACCTTCCGTGGAATCCACCCTAAGATTGCAGAGCACCGCTCTTTGTTCCTCGTTCTTCCATTCTTCTCTTCAGGTGAGCACTCAATTCCCCCTCTCAAATTTCTGTGGTGTCAAGATTTCTGGGATCACAGGTTGTTTGCTCCTTGTTCTTAGTGGCTGAGTAGTGTTATTCCTGCAATCTTTTTGTTTGCCCGATTAATCGCTGAATAGTCGCCTCGATTGTGAAAAAAGTCGAATCGGTCGCCTTATCTTTTTGAGGAAATTCCAGTGCACATTAGGGAAATTTAGGATCTATTCGTATAGGGATGGTCCGTGTCATAGCGTAATGCCCTCTTAAAGTTTCGGTTTAAGCTAGGAGCGGTTCCGAGTTCTTGAAGAAATCGCCTTTTCCGGTGTAGTTTAGTGTATATTAGCGGAAAGATTGTTCATTTTACCCAGATTCCCGCACCACTTACAGGTTTGAAGGGGCATTTCTTGGATTAATGTTTTTTTTGCTTGCTGTTTCTGCTGTTAGAATTGCCCTCCTATTGGACCGTGGGGTTGGGGTGGTTCCATCTTCAGTTTCTCAATTTTCGACTCGTTGGGAATTGGACCTTGTTGGCCCAGGGTGGTTAATTTTTTAGTTTAAAGTTGCTTTGTTAGCTAAAATTTGTCACTGTGACTCAAAAACTTGAAAAGATCAATTTTTTAGTTGTGAACCGGACCAAGAGGTTGCACATTCTAACCTAGTTCATGCATCAAATTACTCATTTGATGGGTGCAATTGTGGAATTGATGTAAAAGCTTCCTAGTGAATAGCATAGCTTCCGTGCTTTCTATTTAGTCACTGTAAGATTAACCAGTTGAATGGTTTCATTAGTGAGCATTTGAAAGAAAACATGAATCTACATGATTTCTATAGAAGGAAACAAAAATGTTCATCAAAGCTGGACCTTTTTGGCTAAAGTGCTTCATTTCATCATTCTAGACAACAAAACTGCACCCTCTGTAGATTCATTCACTTCGTTTCATCATTCTAGACTACAGAATTGCACCCTGTATAGATTCATTCATGTTGTTCTGTCACTTTATTTACTGGTTTGATCGAGCTGCTCTTCTTGTATCTGTCCAAAACAAACAGGCAATGGATATAGATGATGTGCTTTGCAACCTGCGTGTTGTTGGTGTGCCAACAAAGAGTGCAATATACATATGGGGGTATAACCAGAGTGGGCAAACTGCACGGAAGGGCAAGGAGTGCCACTTGAGGATCCCCAAGAGCCTACCTCCCAAACTATTCAAATGGGGGGATGGTGAGAATCTCAGGTGGATTGATATTGCATGTGGCCGTGAGCACACTGCTGCAGTCGCTTCCAACGGATCACTCTTCACCTGGGGTAGGTCCCTTCTTTATCAGATCTTTTACAATAGGTGCACATTAATCTTAGGTAAATGAATAAAACTTTAAATGAAAGCATTAATACCATCATTGTTATATTTGGAACTGAACTGTCTATCATAGTTAAGTTTTTATCTCATGATTTTCTCCGTCGATGTTACATGCTAGTACAAGTACTTAAATCAGTAATGAAAAAACTACTATCTCTATTCGTGAATACTTGGTATATTCACATCTCCCAGGCATTCTTTCACACTATCTTATCAATTGTAATCTCCTTAATTTCTCAGCCTTGTTATTTGTTCTTGTGATAGTTTTTAGGGGTGCTTTTGTCAATTTTCTCCTTGTTATGTAACCTCATGGTACGTGTAGTTTGGTCAATACCATGTATTTGTGTACAGGTTTAGGATACTTCCAAAGCAGATATAATGTTTTGATGGAATAAAAGCAGATCTAATTCAATACTGAGATTTAAATGGGCTTAGTTCAGTGAGTGTTAGTGTGTAAGGTCTTCTATCAATCTGTAGTGCTTCATTGCTAGAGGTGAAAAGTATTAAATTTACTGGATAAAACAGTGATTTTATTTGTGGCTGAAGCAAATAATTCACATTCAACTTAAAATTGTACAGGTGCGAATGAGTTTGGCCAGTTGGGAGATGGGACAGAGGAGAGTGCAAAGGAACCCAAAAAGGTTAAGGCACTCGAGTCTCAGTTTGTGAAATCAGTGTCCTGTGGTGCACATTGTACAGCTGCTGTTGCTGAACCTCGAGAAAATGATGGCACGATATCGAAAAGTAGGCTCTGGGTTTGGGGACAAAATCAGGTTTGGCTCAGTTAATTTTACTGCCGAATATATCCTATATAGATTGATAATCAACTTATTTGATAAAGTATTCAACATTTGCATGATCCTTGCAGGGCTCGGATTACCCTCGCCTATTTTGGGGAGCTTTCGCACCAAACACGGTAAAGTTTCATCACACTAGACCAGTTATGCCATATGGTTCAAGGAGATATGAATGAGACTGAATGTTTGTCTAGTCAAACATTGCAGACAACCAATGTTTGTAATACCGTCAATCATTTGATATGCTTACTCACCTATATAGCCTTTCTTGTTTTCCTTTTTATTTGATGATTCCTCCTAGTTCAAATGCCTCATGGCCTTGTTAGTTCTAAACCCCTCATATGAAGCTGAACACTGAGGGGGTAAAAAAAATATGCATGTGGAGATATTTTCACGTGCACCAGAAAGTGTTTTGGTTATTCTTCTGTGTCTTTGTTTTGGCAAACAAACTTGTTCATTAAGGAAAAATAGATGGTATATATGCTGTGTAGTCAGACGGACTTTGTGTTTTGTCCTTTCTTGGTTCTACAATATACATCAAGGTGTACCTCCTGGCATTCTAATTTTCTATACCTCATAAGAACCTGGTGGGAGGCAGAAAACCAAAATTTTCTGTTCTGTCCATGCCTGGAGTAGGTGTTCCTTCAATGTCATTTCTCCACTATTTCTTTGATACACAGTTCTTGGTCTAGTGCTAATTTGTATACTTATAAATTACAAATACTTGTTAACTTGAGGTTTGTGCCATGCACTCATTCTTAGAGATATTGATTGCTATACTATGTTTAGCCTTTCTCGGGTAATGTTACAGTCCAGAATGAATAATAGCAGTTATGGACAAATTTAAATGTTACTGACATGGTTGTGTTTCCATTGTATTGTTTTGAGATGACATCATGAATTCATGATGCGCTGAACATCTTTTATATGTTCACAGGTGATTAGGCAGGTTTCTTGTGGAGCTGTTCATGTCATGGCCCTATCTGAGGATGGCCTGCTGCAAGCATGGGGTAATGTTGCATAGAAGTCTTAACCGTCTTCTGTTCACATTTTTTTACTTTTAATTTTTTAAGAAAACATACCAGTCTACATACCCGACTGTGATGCTTTGCTGATTTGGTGCAAGCTTGGTGAATCAGTAGTGCTAGAACGTAAGGTTTACGCTATCAGGATAGCTGGTTGTGACTTTGTGATGATATTTCTTCTTGTAAGACCAACAACAGGATGCACACCCAGTTTTTTTAATTGTTTCATTGCTAACTATTAACAAGATATATGCTATTTTCTTACTAACCAGGCTACAATGAGTATGGTCAGCTTGGCAGAGGTTGTACTTCTCAAGGACTTCAGGGAGCTCGGGTATTGAGTGCTTACGCAAGGTTCCTTGATGAAGCCCCCGAGCTAGTGAAGATTGTTAGAGTATCATGTGGAGAGTACCATACAGCAGCTATATCAGAAAATGGGGAGGTGTAAGTCATCTCAAAGGATGTTGATCTCTTCTGTCAGTGACAGTTGTGCAGTTTCTTGGTTGGCAAAATAGAAGAGTTTGATTTATGACAGACTAACCATGACTAACTTTAGTGCTAACAGTAAAGGAAACATGCAAATTGGTCTTCTTTTAGCTAAATGTCATGTAAACTAATGAATGGCATCGATATTGCCCAACATCAACTTTGTTGCCACTTAAGATCGTTGCATACATCTGTAGATCCATGTGGTATTCATATCTTGAAGATGCCACCATTGTCAACAAATAATGTGTCATGCTTAAGAGTTAAAAGTTGGAAAGTGCAATACTACTAGAGTTGAATGACTTGTTGTTATGTGCAGCAATTACTATTCACATGAACAGTACTCAGTACCGTAGCACCGGGATTGGGAGGGGATTGCTTTCCTCAATAAGAATATATATTTCCCTAGATAGTTGATTAGTTTCCTTGTATAGGGATTAGTTAATTGGAAATGTTATCTATTAGTTAGGAAGGTTATCTATTAGTTAGGAAAGTCATCATTTAGATTGATTTTATCCATAATTGTTAGAAGATCCTTCTATATAAGGAGGCCCATTGTATCCATTATCAAGCAAACAAGTAAAGATGAATAGACAAGTTCCTAGTCTAAAGTCCAGCTGTGGTCGTTCCTTTGACCGGCTATTCTAGATCTATTCCTCACCCCAATCGGTGCCCTCCTTCACCTACCACCGTTCTACCTTAAGTCGTCGCCGTCCAATCTCCCTCCGACGGATGTTTACCCCACTATGAACTAAGGTTCATAACACTTGTCAATTGGTTTGCTGAGTTCTTCAGTGTGCTACCCTAGATTTTATCTTGTACTCTCTCTGTTTACACATAGATGCCATTTTAGAATATGTGCAGTTAAACTTTTAAAACTTTGACCACTAATATACTCAAAATTGTTAACATTTTTCACATGCAAACAGTATTAGTAGATTTATCATAAAAATACTTCCATACCATTATGTATATATATTTTTATAATTTTTACTAACACATAATTGGAAATAGTAATGATCAAAGTTTTGTATTGGAGATCCTGTTGATACGACATCTATTTGGAAACAGAGGGAGTATATTACACGCATTTTGAGCATGTCCTTTTTCAAAGCCTTCATGTGAAGTCAGTTTGTTGTAACAGCTTCGTATCTTCAGCCTTTCATCATGCAATCCCCTTTCTAATGGGATCATGATTATTTCTATTTATAAATATCTTTGGATTTTGCAGATATACTTGGGGACTGGGAAGCATGGGGCAGCTTGGGCATTGCTCCCTCCAGTCTGGAGATACGGAGCTAATCCCAAGGCGAGTTGTTGCCCTTGACAGAATAGTAGCTAGAGATGTGTCTTGTGGTGGGGTCCACTCTTGTGCTGTAACTGAAGGTGGAGCCCTCTATGCTTGGGGTGGAGGACATGTGGGCCAGCTGGGGCTCGGGCCTCAGAGTGCCTTCTTTTCTTGCGCTCTTAATGTATCTGACACGCTACTTCGCAACATTCCTGTCCTGGTCATACCATCAGGTGTCCGTCTTGTTACTTGTGGGCATTCTCACACGCTTGTATCTATCCAAGATGGCCGTATATATGGATGGGGCTATAATAGTTATGGTCAGGCGGCTAACCAGAAATCTACTTATGCTTGGTTTCCCTCTCCGGTTGATTGGTAGGTTTTATTATTCGATCTCATTATATATATCTATATATATAGTAATCTTGTTCTATTTCTATCACTATTCTTGTTACTGTCTGAAGTTAATTTGCACATTGTGCAACTCTAGGTCATAATCATCTTCGCTGTGATACAGGTGTGTTGGAGAGGTGAGGAGACTTGCTGCAGGTGGTGGCCATTCAGCTGTCTTGACTGATGCATGTTCCTTAAAAGAACTATGTGAGTTCAAGCTAGCGGAGACTGTTAACATGTCCAATGCGCAGCTAATAGAAGATGTTGCATCACGAACTGGAGCTGATGCCTTGGCACGCCTGTGTGAGAAATTAAGGTATGGACACAGAAATATGAGTCAAGTATTAATGTTTCGTGTGGTAAGTTCTCATGCAATCTGTTCTTTCCAGTACAAAATGGTGGTAAGAGATTAGTTTAAGCACAATCTTAGTTCTATGTGAGCTAGTTTCTAAGAAAACACTAAAACAAATGTTGCGTCTACTATAGTGCATAGTTTGTCAGTAATCAATTATTGGAACTGCACAAAATCCGACAGTACAGACTCAACTTCTTTTTTTCAGGCCTTCCATTTATTACATTACTTAGCCTGGTGGTTTGTGCATCAGTGTTACTGATGTTTGGCATATTTATAGGGAACATTTGGTTGAGCAAGGAGAATGTGAATTCCTGGAAAAGCAAATGGTTGAAGAGGTTGAGGCTAAAGCCGGTTAGACTACTAGCGACTCATAGTACCTTGATGTGCTCAAACCCCAGTGACGCTTCTTACCATACACATTGATTCAAGCATTAGTTGTGTTGTACTTCATGGGAATTATAGTGTCTGGATTCGGCAATTGATTTCTATTGGACTGTAAAACCCTCATTGGTGTCTCCTAAGTGTAACGAAGGAGTGGATGCTCTGTATGTATCATGAACTTCCAAGAGACTTGTAGAACCAAATAGAAAACTGTATGCTAGTCACTTAAGAGACTTATTTATGCTACTCTCAAGTCATAAATTTGACAATCTAAACAGCTTGGTTTGATGCATGTGTTGCCGATCAGAACTGGCCGATATCAGTCTACAAACGATTCACAGATGCATAACATTTGTCAAAATGGCAGTTGCTGATATGGATGTGGTTTCTTTATTAGTAGTGTGGTGAGTGGGATGCAGTGGGCTCCTCTCTTTTCGGTTACACAGGAATGTTCACAAGAATACTAAGTTCTGAATTGCATCAATCAAAGTCGTTGTAGTATAGTGGTGAGTATTCCCGCCTGTCACGCGGGTGACCCGGGTTCGATCCCCGGCAACGGCGAATCTCTTTTTACAACGACTGATGATTTATTTATGCCAATAATTACTCTACTCTACTGTCCATCAAAACCAGGGGCTACATAGCAGCATATAATTACTGTACAGTTGCACACAACACTTTTGAGTTCCGGTATCCATAAGAATTCGAGCTCTTATTGTTCTTATGCCATGGTACGAATATACCATACTAATTCGTTATGTATGGATGATGGATGAGATTCCATGGATAGAGAGGCAGTTCCAATAGACTTATAGGATGTTTGGACTGTATTGGCCCCGTAGTGCACTGTAATTCCTAAACTAGCCCTTTGAGCATCAAAATTCTATTTTTGACCCCCTTCTAGCACCAAATGTCGTCGCCGTTGGCGACACCAAGTCGCTTGCCGTGCGCTTAGCGGCGACCAAGTTCTTTTGCCCGTGTCTGACTAGCAGAAGAAGAAGGTGTCTTTGTGTGGACACTGACAAGTCCCCTCCTCCCGGCAAGCACGCAAATCCAAAGGAGAGAGAAAATACATTTAAGAATATTTCTTAGAGGAATTTTTAAATATAGAAAATGAGCTAAAAAAAGTATGAAATTTTTTGTGGAGCCTCCTGGCACAGTTTATTTGATTGTGTAATTTTTTCAGAATTTTTTCAGTTACTATTTTTTCTCTAAAATTCATTTAATTATACTGTTTGTAGGAATTTTCTAATATAGAAAATTAGGTCCAAACATTATGAATTTTTTTTCCAGGCTCCTTATACAGTGTACTTGATTGTGTAATTTTTCCATAATTTTATGTGTTACGAAACTATCTCGACAAATTAAGGATTTCGATTTCGAAAATTAGGACGAAAGGTTTCGGAAATTAGGGTTTCGTGATTTCATGTGACTTGGAATGTGGGAAGTTTAGTACCACATGACTACTCTAGGTAAGTGACACTCCCTTCTCTGCACATCTGTCGCCCCATCGCTGATGTCCTCCCTTGCCCGCAGTGCTCGCTTTTATGACAATTGTTTGATTGAGTAATGGGGTTGATGGTACCAGTAGGTGGCATAAGTGATTTCATTGGTGTTTCCAATTCCACCATAGAAATAGGTTTGTGTAGCATACTTGGTGATTCCCCAGCGGCTATAGCAAAGGGTGTAGGGTGAGCAAGTACCAAGTGACCGTTGGGTACAATATTATCGTCAACAACGTCAAACGACCATTCATCATCTTTAGGTTGATCAGGATTGACTGTTCCGTTTTCATTGTTCTCTCCCATGTTAACCAAATTGTGCTCATCAGCTTCCTTCTTAAATACATTGTACTGCAAATGATCATTCTCCCTTGGATTGTTGTTTGCAGTTTGTACTGTTTCTTCAGGAGCAGCGTTGACTAGCACACGGTATGAGCATGCACCTTGTCCTTGCTGAATGAACAAATATGGTGACTGGGATACGATAATAACAACAAAACCATATGGGCTGCATTTAGGTCTAAAAAATTTGGATTTTAGGTTTAAGAAATTAGGGTTTCATGAATTCCCACACAAAAGTACTCATAATAGAATTAGGGTTTCGGAAATTAGGGTTTCTAATGGAGTTACAGTGTACATGTTCATACATAAAATTGATGGCATTTTATTTTTTGAAGCTTTTAAAAGACTCTGAAAAAGGGCAAACTGGAGATAAATAATATCTTGGTCGCTACGGTTCTTGATCACATTACTTCTCTATGGTGGAGTTAAAGCAAAGTACTTTATGAAGCTTGTACATAATGCAATTGAAGGGGCTGAGAACGCTCGTTGTGATTATGAAGATGCCCTAAAATATGGAGGAATCGGTGTCGGTGCAAATAATTCTTAAAATAATCTATTTTTATTCGGAATTACAGAAATGATACTATTTATTTTTTAAAAATAATCAATTGTATGTTGTTTTTTTTAAAAAATAAAAGTGTGGTGACAACGTTGGTTGGTCTGTTTGTTATTTTCATAGAATATGAAGGGTACGAAATTTATTAGACTCGCAATAACATTTTGTGATCGTCGTATATTATTGTAGCCCGCTAAATTTCTGAAGAATTTTGTGAGGACGATTGAGATAGTAATGAGTTGTAAGTAGGAAGGTATTTTTTTAAAAAATAATCTATTATATGATGTTTTTTTTTTAAAAAAATAAAAGTGTGGTGACAACGTTGGTTGGTCTGTTTGTTATTTTCGTAGAATATGAAGGGCACAAAATTTGTCAGACTCGCAATAACATTTTGTGATCATCGTATATTGTTGTAGTGCGCTAAATTTCTAAAGAATTTTGTGAGGATAATTGAGATAGTAATGAGTTGTAAGTAGGAAGGTAAGTGATATTACGATGTGCCTATTAAAAATGACGGAGTTAAAGCATATTACTTTATGGAGCTTCTACAAAATGCAATTAAAGGGGCTGAGAACACTCGTTGTGATTATGAAGATGACCTAAAACAGTAGATTGAAATGTTGGAGGTCAAAAATGTTGTGGTTCCATACTCTACATGCACTGCAGAACAGTACAATTTGGCACGGAATCAAAACTACATTACAGTTCGCGGACAGAAGCACGTTACATGTGGTCATATGGCATGATGGTTCGGCTATTTGCTTTAGTATTAGTCGCTACTACTACAGTACACTGCGACATAAGTATCCGGATCATGTAAGTATACATACCTTTAGGGGATAGTAAAAAACATGGGTGGTAGGACTGGGTACTAGTACGGAATAGCCCGACCTACTGCGTGGACTGAGGCCATTTGTCCTTCCTTCCGAGCTCAGTGTTGTACTCCTCGCCGGCCGCCTTCGCCTCGGTTGCCATTTCCCTCTTTTTCTCGCGCTCCCTCTCGCGAGCCTCACGCTCCCTGCGATTGCACGCCTCGAGATGAGCTTTCGTCTCCCGACGTATACGCTTGTTTTGATCGTCGTTGCGGCGCTCCTCCTCCCGGATCTCGTGTGCTCTTTTGTCATTCCACTCGTTGAAGTCGAGAGTCCACTGGTCATGTGGGTGGATCTCCTGGTCGATCCACTTGCGATAGCCACATAGCGGATCCGGGGACTACGGGTAGACGAGAGAGGTTGTTAGTGCGTACTTCGAAAGAGGAAAGGTAGGGGACATCATCAGAATCGGTACTTACCGGCCGAGATAGCTTCTCGTGTCTCGCGGGGGGAGGCTCATAAAGCGGGTAATGTGTTAGCTTGCAGATGACAAGACGAGACGGGGCAGGCTACTTTGCGCAGTGACAAGACGAGATGGGGCAGCCTGCTTTGCGCATTGACAAGACGAGACGATTGAAGGGGATGAGAACGCTCGTTATGATTATGAAGATGCCCTAAAATATGGAGGATTCGATGTCAGTGCGAATGATTCTTTCTGGGATTCCACTAGAAGAGGCATACTTGCAATATAGGCTTGCTTTGATGGCTTAGCGGAGGCACGCAGTACTCATAACAAAATTAGGGTTTCATGAATTCCCACACAAAGTACTCATAACAGAATTAGGGTTTCCAATGGAGTTGCAGTGTACGTGTTCATACATAAAATTGACGACACTTGAAGCGTTACAAGCATTACATGATACATGCGTGGGTTTATTGTAATCGAGACACTCTTTGTTAATTTATCAGTTTATTGTGGATGATATTCTTTGATACTGTATTATATCACAGACTAGATAAGCTTGTGTATGAACCAACTTAGGAAAATACGTGGTATGCAGATCATATAACAACGTATTAAAGAATATCATCCACTTTAACACTGTATTATACCACAGGATAGACAAGATTGTACATGAACCAACAGAAAAAATACGTGGCATGCAGATCATATAACAACGTATCGCAGCCTTCGACTCGTGTGCATTTCAAAGGCTACGGTACATTGTTATATGAGCTGCATGCCACACATTTCCCTCAGTTGGTCATGTACAAGCCTATGGTACAATATAGTGTTAAAGTGGATGATAAACTCATGAAATCCTAATTTTCGAAACCTCAAATCTTATTTGAGTGGAGGTTGTATGGCTCATTTTAGCATAAAGAAATCTTTATTTGCTATAATGTAATACAATTTTAAGGTTAGCACAATCGTCGGAACCTAACGAAAGAGCGAAAAAGAATCGATAAGAACGAAGAATACGCAAAAGACTCAAAAACCAACTTTCTCTAAATGCTCTGAACATTTTACAGCAGCAAGAGCATGATTTTTAAGATTTTTAGCAACAAGAACCAATTGATTTGGACTCTCCATGCAAAAGTTATGATAAAAGCAATTCTGCTCAGCTTGAAAAATGCAATCTGTTACTGTTCATCATAATTAAATTGTTTGGCAAATTTTTTTAGAAAGGTGGTGTAGTTGAAAATTTTATGGTAAATCAAGAACCTCACAAGATGAACAACCCAATTGGATTCACCTCATTTGGAGCTAGGATGCATTTTCTATGAATTTTCAAAGACATGAAAATGAGCAAACATTAAATGTAATGGCGACATTTTGGAAAATAGTACTATGCCTAAAACCAATTTTAACAGCAAGTACACTAATAGAGTAAGCCAACAAAGTTGGATTCACTCAAAAACAAGTTACAGAGAATTAGTTATGCATTTTCCAAGTTAAATGAATTTTTAATACACTAAATAAACCTAAACTGCATTTAAATACAATTGCAAATTTTTCTGGAGCTATACTGAGCTCAAAACTATTTTTAGATTAAAGTTTACTTAAAAACATAATTATCAAAAGTGGAATCAACCGAAAATGATTTAATATGAATTAGATATGTATTTTCAAAGTTTAAAGGAATTTTTAGCTGCAAAATAACTCTTACCGGGATTGAAACGGAATTAAACCGGAAAGGAAAATGTGGCTCAACCTGGGCCCTAGATTCCAGATCCTACGGCCCAAAGCGTGGCGCGCACAGTGCACAGTAGATCACCGTTGGATCCAGATGGAACGGCTTAGATCAATGGGACGTTCGGACCTCGCGAACGTCTCTTCAATCTGGGCCGTTGATCTTGGGGTGGACGGCTGAGATCAAAGGGAGGTTCGAGTGAACCGAATGGCCCAACAGATCACAGCCGCTGATCTCCAAATGGATGGCGCACATCATTCGATGGCTGAGAGCGATGGCCCGAACGACCCAATCAATAGGGGTCGTCCGATGATGATCTAACATTGCCTAGCATAGCCGCACGATGGAGATCTGACGGCACTCGAGCGACACGCATGGGAAGGGCTCGGGGCTGAGGCGAGTTGGCTGAGCCAAGTCAAGTGGCTCAAGCCCGAGGGTGGTTCGAGCCCAAGGAACAGTACAACCTGATTTAGGTTTTGAAAATAACAGCTGGAATTTGTGGATTTAATTGAGGTAGCAATTCCATTCCAAAATTTATGAAATTTTAACTGGAGGTTTCTAGCTTTAGGATTAACCTTCCATAAAATTTCAAGAGGTTTTTATGCACTGCATTTTTCTCAAGAAATTTCAGAATGTTAAAACTAGGGTTTGACCAAGGTTTGACTTGCCTCTAAAAATTATCAAATAATTTCTAAAAATTATGAAATAATTCAGAGGTGTCACATATCATCCCTAGAACCAAGGAAAAATATTTCCAGGGGTTGGACATAAGATTTTTCACCAAGGAGGTTTATGACTTGAGTCATTTTGGGGATTTTGATTTCCATAATTCCTTCACAAGAATTATAGACTTGTTTAATAACTTCAAGATGCAAGAAAAGTTTTAATTTATACTCATTTTCTTACATTTCAAACACGAGACTAAATTTGGTATGTTACAAAAGTAAGACGTGACAACACTATGCCTCGCCAGCTTTTCAGATGGACATGACAACACTCTACCTCCTCAGCTTTCCAGAACTAAAAGACGGGACTCTACATGAAATTAGCTACACCATGCCAACCATGGAGCTTACAAAAGGGGGTTGAACCAAACCAAACCCAACACTACACAATAGATTCCCAACTATGGATTCTTTGGCAAACTTCTACGCGAGGATGTTGTAGAAGCAAAAGTGGCTTAAGCAGAAGAGGAAACACTTACAGTACCCAGATTTTTCAATGAAAGATGCTCCAGTACCACCACGTTCTTCGATCCCGCAGTGTGTGTGTGGCGAACCAGCAAAGATCATTCAGTCCACACACCCAGCCACTGTCGCCCGGGCGTACTACACGTGCGGGCACCACCTCGTAAGCGTTTCTTTCGCGCGCATCGATTTTCATCAACGTTGAATTCCTTAAATTTTTAACTTCATCCCCACGTAATGGCGGCCGAGATGCGCGCCACTTCTTCCGATGGATCGACGCCCGAGATGTGCGATAGGGCATTCATCCAGCCAGGTACATCTTTGAACTACTCGGTACGGGCTGAGAACTTCGTGTGGTGGAAACCTTACGTACCGGACCCTGCTGAGGAGGCACCGAAGGAGCCCAGTAGTCGCCCGGGCGTAATTCATATCGATGACGTGAGTTACAAAGAATTTACATCTTTATTACATTTTTCACTGTACGGTGTACTTACATAATACAATCGCAGGACATAGACGACTTCGACATACCAGCCTGACGTGGACAGTCCTGCAACAAGGGCAAGGGAAAGGCTCATGCGGCTCAGCCCGACCGCCACAGCGTATCCGGAGGCACGGGCGTAATCCGTATCCACGACGTGAGTTATGAAGAATTTACATCATTCTTACGATTTTCACTATATGATGCACTTACATCATGGAATCGCAGGACATGGACGACTTCGACATACCAGCCGCACGTGGACAGTCCCGCGGCAAGGGTAAGGGAAAGGCTCATGCAGCCGAGCCCGGCCGCCACAGCGTATCCGGTCGCCCGGACGTAATCCGTATTGACGACGTTAGTTATGAAAAATTTACATCCTTCTTACGATTTTCACTATACGGTGCACTTAGATCAATGAATTGCAGGACATAGACGACTTCGATATACCAGCCTGACGTGGACACTCCCGCGACAAGGGGAAGGGGAAGGCCGGCGAGGAGTTCAACGTCGAGATAGCAAGGAAGGGAAAATAGCCCTGGTCCACGCAGTAGGTCAGGTCATTACGTAGTAGTCCACCGTCCTACCCCCCATTACTATCCCGTAAAGGCATGCATACTTATATGGTCCGGATGCTTGTGTCGTAGTGTACCGTAGTAGTAGCGAGGATGACTAAAGTAATTAGCCGAACCATCATGCCATGTCACTACGTGTAACGTGCTTCTCTCCGCGGACTCTAATGTAGTTCTGGTTCCGTGTCTCCGCTAAGCCATCAAAGCATATATTGCAAGTATGCCTCTTCTAGTGGAATCCCAGAAACAACCATTCGCACCGACATTGAATCGTCCATGTTTTAGGGTATCTTCGTAATGACAACGGGCGTTCACAGCCCCTTCAATCATATTCTGTATAAGCTTCATAAAATACTTCATCGACTGCCTGCCTATATACGCGTATACGTTCAGACGATAAAACCCTAATTTACAAACCTCGGTGCCCATATTACTTAATGAATGTTTTTACAAATACCGATTACTGTTGAAACCCTAATTGAAATGATGAAGAAAATTGTTATTCCTATCAACGCTAACTTAAATGAAACCCTACTATTTTTCATTTCTGCAAACCCTAATTGAAATGACTCAAGAAAATTGTGCAGTACATATAGAGTATGGAACCACAACATTTCTGGCCCCCAACATTTCAATCTACTGTTTTAGGCCATCTTCATAATCACAACGAGTGTTCTCAGCCCCTTTAATTGCATTTTGTAGAAGCTCCACAAAGTAATATGCTTTAACTCCATCATTTTTAACAGGCGCATCGTAATATCACTTACCTTCCTACTTACGACTCATTACTATCTTAATCGTCCTCATAAAATTTCTCAGAAATTTAGCGCACTACAACAATATACGACGATCACAAAATGTTATTGCAAGTCTGACAATTTCTGTGCCCTTGATATTCTATGAAAATAACAAACAGACCAACCAATGTTGTTGTTAGACTTTTATTTTCAAAAAAAAACATCATACAATAGATTATTTAAAAAAATCCAGAAGTAATGTGATCAGCAACCGCAGCAATCAAGATATTATTTCTCTTCAGTTTTCTCTTTTCCAGAGTCTTTTGAAAGCTTCAAAAAATTAAAATAAACCATTTCTATTTTAGTGTATCAATTAGAGCTTAATTGAAAATTTTAAAAAATTAAAAATAATTTAAATGAGTAAAATAAACTTCTATTAAATTCAATCTTTTTTAACAAATTTTGTTTTTTTCCTGTTTTTTCTCTATTTTTCCTTTATTTTCCCTAATTTTTTCCCAATCTGCTAACCCTAAACTTTTTTTTTCTTTTCTTCGTAGCGCAGGGCTTGGCAAGGTCTTTGCCGTAGTGGCGTGATAGCTTCATGCTTTGCGTTCGGCTCAGACATGTTGGGTCTTTGCCAATTGGCACAGCGACACCTAGATGCGCCAATTGGCACAAATGAACTTCAGTTCTTTGCCGTCGGGACAGCAGCAGGTACTAGGATGGGGCTAAAACTGGAATTTTGACGCTAATGGGGCTAGTTTAGGAATTAATTTGCGCTACAGGGCCAAAACAGTCCAGAAGTCGACTTATAGAACATTCCCATTTGTGTGCATCCAGCAAGAATTGAACCTACAAATTTATCAACTACAAGTTGGGCGCTTTAACCATTCAACCAGGGATACTTAACATGGATCCTTCTTTATAAAAGGAGGCGGAAAGAGACCTCATTCGGAGTGGCCACGTAGCATCTTCTTTTTTTTGCCATCGGATGTCGCTTCTCTTGTCCTCGCCCGTTTGATCGGATCTGTCATTCAGTTCACACGCCCTCGCCCTGCCTCGCCACGTGTGCGTGCTTCCTCGTTTCCTGTGCTTATCTCCCACCGTGCACCTCGTTTCTTCTTCCTTGTTCTTCTCGCCTCCATCGATTTCTTCTTGCTTTTGTCGCCCATCGCCCTTCTTCATCCAGGTTGCCGCCGCTCGGCTTTCTCCTTCTCCCTTCCTGCACTTTTCTTCGCCTCGGTTTTGCCTATTCTTTTGGATGGTTCTCTGTTGGCACGTGGTTCTCTTTTTGGTATGGGGAGGGATTCTCTTTCCATGGATATGGTCGTACGTCTTCTTCATCTCGATTGCCGCCGACACCCATTCCTGCGCTTTTCTTCCCCTCGGTTTCACTTGTTCTTGGGGATGCTTCCTCTTGGTTTCCGCATTTGGTCCTACTGATGCATGTATGTGCTTGCACAAGTTTCTTTTGGTCCGGCCATTCCTGTGGTTTCGTTAGGACAACTGTGAGGACCCCAGTTTATTTGACTTGTAATGCTTAACCTTCCAAATGGTCCTAGCATCACAAATCGAATAAACTAAGCCTCGAGATATGTATACTTCCCAGAAATGCAGTATACACACCTCTTTTCACAAAATCATGCATCAATTCCATACAAGACATAGAATCCAAAGCAACACATTGCTAAACAGTAGTCATACAATAGAGGTTATTACAAAAGGGGGGGCCGACCGGCCAAATGACAAGTAAGAGACTTAATTAAACAGCGGAAGCAAGGGTGCCATAAGATGGCGATAAACAAAAGCCAATCGGTGTGCCTTTACCCACAAGGCAACCAACCAGTCCGCCAAACTAGTCGTCCCATACCCCGCCACAACATGACTCACATAAGTGAGGCCCTTGGGGCTCACCTTCTTCCTCTGCAACAAATAACATTAAGCAAAGCAAATGAGTACAAAGATGTACTCGCAAGACTGACGTGTGGAATAGCAGACCTATTCATAGACTACATGCAAGCTTATTTGAGTGGAGGCCATATGGTTCATTTTCAGCATAAAGCGAACTTTGTTTGTAATAATGTAATATATTTCAAAGGCAAGTTTGCAATCCATTTTCATTATTGAAATAACAGCAAGAATAACATAATAGTAGATAGATGACAACAACCTGGAAGAGACTAACCCAATAGTCACCACGACCATAGCATGAATTACCCATTCATACCACTCATGTCAAGTTTTAATTAAAAGGTTGTAGTCTAACTCTTGAAAAGCTTACCCAAGCGTGTCCATGACCTAGGACGAGGCTATTCGAATAGTTTTAACCCTGCAGGGGTTTACCAATGTACCCACACTTCAGACCGCCTTTAAGCCACAAAAGCACACTACCGAAGGTATGCCGGCACGACTAAGTCCTACGAGACATTTCCAATATTGTGTATTAACTACGAGCCGCTCGTATGGATAGAAACCCATACGCTTACATGGTAAAGCCGAAAAGACAACTACTCACCCGGGGTAAAGCTTTCGGACAACTACCATGCTCCCAAACACCATCCCTCCTGCGACCCCCTGCGACTCGGAGTCAACACACGCCAAAGTACTAAGTCAAGAGAGGTCCCATATACTCTAGTGTGGTTAGCACACTAAAATGCCTGGATAACATCCACTCACAAGATGTCCGGTCCTTAATTGACCCGGGCACCATTCCAGATCACACCCAACAGATCACACCAACATACCATTGTGCCCAAGTCGAAATCATTTTTATTTTCATTTTTAGTTTGGAAATTTTAAACAAAGCACGAGACTGAAACATAAGGATCATAATAAATTTTGTGTGATCAAGATCATCGACTAAGTTGACGATCGC
The DNA here is from genome assembly GCA_036346255.1 of Ampelocalamus luodianensis. Taxonomy (NCBI): domain Eukaryota; kingdom Viridiplantae; phylum Streptophyta; class Magnoliopsida; order Poales; family Poaceae; genus Ampelocalamus; species Ampelocalamus luodianensis. The sequence goes on from CM070621.1 coordinate 75,226,242, forward strand.
CCAATACTACCGATAGCTAAGCATGGCTAAGCAATTAGAACCCTTAACCTACTAAGTGACAAGAGCTCATCCAACGAACTCTAATCACAGCAAATAACCTAGGCTCAGGTAGTAAAGGAATATCATTTACCTACAGGTTATGCATCTAAAGGAATAGCTAACCAATTTAACACAACATAGCAATGCATACATATAAGTTGAAAACAATATATTAGACTTTAAATTAAAGGGATTATCATGATCAAACTGTTTGCCTTACTGGTTTTGCTCAGTCTGATGCAGAGGCTCACTCTCAAGATCGATACACTCGTCGGCACCTAACGAAAAAGCGAATAGGAACCGATAAGAACAAAGAATACCGAAAAGACTCAAAAATCAACTTTCTCCAAATGCTCTGAAAATTTTACAGCAGCAAGAGCATGATTTATAATGAATTTAGAAACAAGAACTACTTAATTTGGATGTTCTATGCAAAAGTTATAAGCAAAACAATTCTGCTCAGCTTTAAAAATGCAAAAAGCTACTATTCAACATAATTAATTTGTTGGGCAAAAATTTCTGGAAAGGTGGTGCATTTGAAATCTTTACAGGAAATCAAGCACCTCATAAGATGAACAACCCAATTGGATTCATCTCATTTGGAACTATAATGCATTTTCTACGAATTTTCAAAGACATGAAAATGAGCACAATTTAATTGCATTAACAATTCCTCTAATAACAGTAACATGCCTAAAACCAATTTTAACAGTAAGTTAATTACTAGAGGAAGCCAACAAAATTGGATTCACTCAATTTGGAGTTACAGAGAAATACTTATGTATTTTTGAAGTTAAAGCAATTTTCAGTGCAAATATAAATCTAACCTAAAGTCATTTTATTCATAATCATTTTCTGGAACAGCAACATGATTCAATACATTTTTATATTAAATTATACTTAAAATAGAAACTAACAAAATTTGAATCATCACTTTTGGAGTTAAAATGAGTTAGTTATGCATTTTAGAAGTTTATTCTCTTTCTCAGTTCATAAATAAAACATTTCAGATTATACATAAACACTAATACTTTTTCCACCGACTCTATCCTAGCCACAGACACTGACAAGCGGGGTCCAATGCACAGTGCCGTTTTCTAATTAAATTTCCGATTTTAATTGCGCACTGACATGTGGGGTCCGCCTGTCATACTCTCGGTTCATAGAATAGTGCGTGGACTAAATCTCATGCACCCGGTTTATGGTCCACGGGCCAGCTCACCAGACACTTAAGTGGCTCGGGCCCGCATGTAAGCCGCAAAGAGCTACACCTAAACACGTGTTTATCCCGACAAAGATTCGTTATTGAATACTAATCATTGCCATTAACACTAATCATCACCGCTACAGTGCTGGTCGGAAGCTGCCATGCGCTCACGCGGTTGGCCGTGAGATGGTCCGGCGGCTCGCCGGCGCTGTGGTGCTCAACGGCGCGAACTAAGGGTCGGAAAGGGAAGCTATGAACCATGCGCACCTCAAGGTGGTGGTGACGGCGGTGGGCAGCCCGGCCATGATGGCTGGCCGTGCGCGGCGGCGACACCTCTGGCTAACGTGCATGCGACAACCTGATGCAAAAACGACCGAAACATCGCACGCCTAAGCTACCTAGAGGTCCACTGAAGCTTACCAAGGTGAAGGAGAGGCCAGAGGAGCTCGGGGGTGAGTTGACCACGGCAATGGCGACGGCGGCGGCAAGCTCCACGAGGAGAGGACTCTCAGGGCCACAGAACTGAAAAATGGAGGTGGGGAACGGTAAGGTGAAGCTAGAGGATGGTTACATCCGAAGGAATTGGTCAGAAGCTCACCTAACCCACAATTGGACGATGAATAGTGTTGTCGCCGAAAACGGAGAAATTTCAAAATGCTCACGACCCTGTGAACAATCCGACCGAAGAATTGAGGGGAAACAATACTAATACCTAGAGGCATAAAGTGACGCGCAAGAGATAGGTCAATACTCACCGGCGACCAAGTTTGCACAAAAGTGGCCTTCGGGGCGCACTCTAAGATCAGCGAGAGCACGAATCCACCCTGGATCCTACAAGCAATGACAGAAGCTCAAACAAGCGAAAATGGAAAAGGCAATGAGTGTAGAGCTGAGGGTAATGACCCGGTCGAGTCATACCAGAGAATGGAGCTTAGGGGAGCTTCCCTCTCCTCTGACGAAAGGAGGAGAAGTGAGGAATTGAGAGGCCTGGAGGGGGTATTATCCTAGGGAGAGTGACGGAGTGGAGGCGCCGTTAAGCAAGGAAGCCCTGGGAGTGGTCAACGGCTGCGGTGGATTCACAGCGTCGAAGGCCGTCGACTGAGCGCGTCGGAGCGAGGCATCCGCGTGGCGTGCGTATTCTGATCCCGCAGCGAGAGGAGGACGATGAAGCTGACGGGTGGGGCCTCGCTTAGTCGGCGACCGAGCGGTCGCGTGAGTTCAAGTGAAGAGGTTCGATCCGGACCGTCCGAGTTTGGATCAAGCGGCTCCGCAGCAAAGGTGCAGTTAGTTGGTTTGGCTGAGTCAAGAGGTGCGGTCGGTCTCGAACCGGGCTCGGGTTCGGGCCCAAGGAACAGTGATTTCCTGATTTTGGTTTTAAAAGGCTGAGAGGATTGGGAATTTTTAGAGGTAGCCCCGAAGCTCCAAAAATTCTGAAATTTTTATGGGAACCTACTGGGACAGAGAACAACCTTGTGTAATTTTTATAGGATTTTTCATGCAATACATTTTTCTCCAGAAAATCCACAATTTGCTGCCCAAGGGGTTTGATCAGAATTTATACTGGTTTGACTTGCTCTTTTGAAATAGCAAAAAATCTAAAAATTATGAGATTTTTCAGAGAGGTTGCTAGGATGATCCAGATCATAGGAAAAATATTTCCAGAGGATGATCACAAGTTTTTGTTCCTATTTTCCCTTGGAGTTATGACTTGAGTTGTATGTTTTTATTGATTTCAAAATTTTCAAAAACAACAAATCATGCAATGCTCCAAAAGACAAAAGATACTCAAAAGTTTTAAATTCCCCTCAATTTCATACATTTGAAATTCAAATTCTGACGTGGGATGTTACAACAACTCCCTTCTTCCTCTCCGCCTCTCTCAAAGGCTCGCTAGAGCAAACTCCCGTCCACTCCCCTTCGTTCGACCAAAATTGAATGCTTTGTATCCTCATCGGTCGGGTTTCAACGCAGCTCATTCGCCCCATTTCCATGGTCCTTGATGGCGGAGATAGGTCCAGAACTTCGAGAGGAGTGATGAAGAGGGAGCGGAAGAAATCAACAACAGCGGTAGCAAAGGCGATGCCCGAAGATGCCAACGAGCATAAGAAATCGCTATGTCCTATTGGTCTCAATTATTACTGTGAGAACCTGAAAATTTTAAACTAAATTAAACAACGCTAATCGATAACTAGCAGTAAATTAAAATTTTCTAATCAAGAGTAAAACATAAAGCTCAGATTTATTTTGAACACATCGCCAAGAAATTTCATATAAAATAATACAATCAGAATTCAACAGTAGAATTTACAATATAAATAATTGCCGCAAGAATAAAACATTGTTATAATCTCAAAGTCCCTTTCATTTGTCCAGGTATCGCCAGCTGTCGACAGTTTCCCTGACCCAATCCAAAACCCTGCACATATTTCCACCGGCCACCAACAACCAATAGAACCACAGCAAAACCAAAATCTATAAATAGAAGTTAGAATTAGAAAAGATTGCCGTCAGAGTTCGAGAAGATCACTGAGGCTTCCAGACCAACCTAGGTTAGTCGGCATCGTCTCACCTCCAGTGGGTCTCATCTAGGGATGGCAACAGGGTCATTCCCTGTCGGGGAGTGGTGGAACATCCCCATCCTCGAGAGAAGAAAAATTCCCCGTTCCCATCCCCATCCCCGTCCTCGGGTGCTATTCTCCCACCGTTCCCCGCCCCCATCGGGTTATCAGGACCCCACGGGGACCCATACTAGAAAGTTAGATCCCAAAAGAAGAGAAAATAAGATCTAGGGAAAAGTCCATTTTACCCCCTTGAACTATGGACTGAGTCCAAAAAACACACCGAACTACAAAACCATTCACTTTACACCCTCCAATTGTCAAAACGAGATCAAATTACACCATCGCCCTAAACCACCCTGGTTTTGGATGATGCGGCATCCACATGTACATGTTCTGTTGATGTGGCGTACTAACGTGGAATCTTTTCTCCTCCAGCCAAAATCCCTTATCCCCTTCTTGCTTCTTCTTCCTCCAACCATTCCTTACTTCGCCTCACCTCTCCCTCTCCCATCCTTGGCGCCGCCTCTCCTCCCCTCTCGGCCGGTGCTGCCGTCCCTCAAGCGGTCAAGCCCCCACCCACCATCCCCGCTTCCCTCTCGACGCAGGAGTGGGAGCAGCTCCTCGACGACTTCTCCTATCCCCGCCGCGACCGATGGCTTCCCCTCCCACTCCTTGACCTCGTTGTCTTCTCCCTCCCCCGCCGCGACCTCCCCTCCCACCTCAGGCCCCTCCTTCTCTCCTTCATCGACGACTACCTCTTCCCGCCCTCCCCGCATCACCTCCCCCTCCTCCTCAACTCCCTCCTCTCCTTCCCTTCGACCACCCGCTCCGCGACCACCTCCTCCTCACTGTCACCTCCGCCTTCGTCTTCGTCCTCTCTGCGCCCATCTCCTCCGAGGAATCCCCGCCCCTTGTTGGCATTTTATTACTATTCATTAAAACTGAGGCTGTTACACCTCAGTGTTCACACTGTTCGTCCAGTTCCCGGATGTGTTTAGGGCTGAGGATGAGCGCAAAATGGCGCGCCACATAGCTTTGGCTGCTGGTGAGGCACACTGGCCACTCCCACTATGATTGCTGGCATTGCATTGGCTGCTCGGGCCAGGGCCGAGCCGCATGGGGAAGCCGGGGAGGCACGCGTGGACGGCGAGCTCATGCGGTTACCACTCAAGCAGTTCCTCCTGGCCAAGGGCATCTCGACGGTACGAATTTGTGTTCGATGGTTTGGATTTGGTGTGAAATTATGTTTGGATTTGGTTTTTCGGAGAAGAAGCTTCGGGAGGGGTTGTGGTCGCCGAAGGAGGACGAGAGACTAGCCTTCCACATCGTCCGCTTCGGCATCAGCTGCTGGAGCTCCATTCCCGACCTCTCTAGCTTACAGAGGTGCAGCAAGAGCTTCTGGAATGCACGGCTCCGCAAGAAGCTTTGGCAGAAGAAGACCACGGCCGAGAGCTACCGCCGCGGCGAGGCCGATCGGAAACCTGGGGCCATGTTCAACCCATTCCCTCACCATTCGGCTCCCGAACATCAGGCGGGCCCTGCCGGCCACAACGCCAACAGGAGCAGCAACACCACTGTTGTCGGCAACGCGGTTCATCAAGCTGGTGATGAAGCAAGAAGAAGCGATGTTGTTCTTCTCACGGATGTTTATCCTTTTATCCGCTGCTGATTCAGATGCCACATAAGCCAAAACCAGTGACGTGGCTGCCAACATGTCCAAAACCACCAATGAAACCAGCGTAGGGTGTAACTTGATCTGGTATTGGCAGTTGGAGGGTGTAAACTGAACGGTTTTGTAGTTCAGGTGTTTTTTGGACTCTCGCCAAAGTTCAGGGGTGTAATATGGACTTATTCCTAAGATCTATAATGTTATAAAATGGGTATGAACATCTACATGCAATGCTAAAATTGCAATTTTTTTTTTATTAATTAGCATATAGAAAGTAAATGATGCAAAAAAGATTATCGGGCTATCACCTTATCGGGTTATGCGGTAGTGGGCTAGTATTATCGAGGGCCTACATGTTTTATCGAGGGCCAATGCGGGTAGCGAGGATGGGGAGTAGGAGAATGGCCCCATCCCACTTCACCCGATGGTGAATTGTATTTGCATATTAGCATCCTCGTAGGGGAAGAAATAGCCCCATCCCCGTCCCTTAATGGGTGAATTCCCCGTTGGGGAATGGGGCCCCATTGCCATCCCTATTCTCATCACCCGACAATTTTAGAATCCGACACACATGTATACCGACTTACCTTAATCCGTAGAAAATCCAACAAATAGTGTGTTATGAACCATTGGTCCATAGTGTGTGTGTGTGGGTGGAGGGGTGTAGGGGGTTAGTTTGAGGACTAAGCTGGGGCTCAGTTGGCAGAGGGGAGCTTTAGGCTCTCAGCCCGCCACGGTGTGAGCGCTGGCTCCCGTTGGTCGTCTCGCGAGTGAGGGTGCTCTTCTTCTTTAAGGCTGTCTGGACGGGGAAATGCCAGACCTAAAAAAAATTCCATAGCCAAATAGTAACATCAGAGAGTGAATGGGATAGGATGAAGGCATTTCAGTCCATGAGCAGTAAGGGAAAAAGAAGGAGCCAGCCGAGGCCACAACACAATCCCATATAAAACCCACTCATTCATTCACAAAGTCTCACAAGCCAACACACAACACAAACACTTCCATTTCCAACCCCAACCCCATTTCCTTCCCACAGCCGAGAGCACCTCTAGAACAAGCAAAGCCAAGCCAGCAGCACTACTGCCTCTCATAACTGAAGACAAGAAAATAAGGCAACAAAGCCAACCCATCTCCATCCACTCCCAGTTCATCCCCCAACAAAGAGCAAGCCATCACAGCACCATCAACACTATTGTAACCTCCCAAAACCACCCACTGAGAGCGACCGAAGGAGAGAAGCAAAGGAGTTGGGGAAGACAAACGGAGCCAGGACAACAAGAGGCGACCAAGAACCGTCGATGACCACAAAGGGACCGATGTGACCAACAAGAACACGTGAGAGCACCCTCACCACATCATCATCGAGTATTGCCATCCCATTTCCAAACCAAGCAAGCTAGGTAACCCCATTCATGCCCCACTTCCATTTCACCCAAAACGAACCACCCCACTGGAACTAAGCACTGTACAGAGAGCACAACCCACAGCAATATCATAACCCACTGTTATTTTTGTACAACCGAACCCCCACTATATGAACTACACATTGCACATAGAGTGCACATACCACATTAACCATCATCATCATCCACATCACAAAGCAAGGGGGGAGTAGATAGAGGGAGTAGGGTAGTACCTCGGTACAGGCGACAACACCACCACTAGCAACCCACCTCAATCATTCACATGCATTAACACAAGGCAACCCACACCAGCACACTCACCATGCCTGAGCATCATCAAACCCACATCAGTAAAGACGCAAGCAAACATGAAAACCCAAAATCAACATAGAGAAATAATCTCCTCAAGAGCATTTTTTTGGCCAGAAAGAAGAGGACCAGAGGCAAAGGCGGCCGAAGGCCGAGCTGGTAGTGGCGAGCCCGAGCGAGCTGGGTGGGACGGCGCAGGAGGCGCGGGTTGAGCTGAAGGGCCGAAGGTGAGCCAGGGCACAGTATTAATTATAGGCGTCGCATAATTTTTGGACAAAACGCATTTAAAAAAGCCGCGTACGAATAAATAGCCGTAGACCAGACCGATAGAAAATAACTGCTGGAAAAATAAGTGTAAAATGAATCTGAGACTATTTAGATAAATTAATCACCTATGGAACTCATTAAATTAGACTAAATTATTTGTAGCGTTATAAATATTTTTAATACTGTTAGGATAGTTAATTAAGCGACACCCATTAAATAATCACCCTAAAACGAACTAGCCAGAAGTCCGTTAGTAACAAACGCATGTTGATGGTTTATTTAGGGAAGTAAATGATTACCTAGACACCTGCGTAAAAAATTTGACCTAATAAATTTGTGAACCACGTGTGATTAAATAACAGTAGATTGACATATAGAAAATAAAAATGGAAAAAGTTCCAAAAATAATCTGAAACCTTGTACAACTAAAATAATCACCTTTAGCGCTCACAAAAATTAGACAAATAATATAGTGCATTTGAAATAATTTAGTCAAAATAGATTAATTAAATTAAACACCGGCGTAAAATCGACTAGGCATTTATTTGACGGGATACGGGTAGGCTACGATAGCAACAATTCAAAAATTCTACCACGTAAACTAGGATGTCAAGCAAGTAGATGGTCACAGATCGTTACCACCAAACGTGCGGTGCAGTGGAAGAAGAGTCGGAGCAGCCTGGTCCAACGAAGAGCGTGTTGATGAAGTGGTCGTAGTCGATCGTCCAGCGCCCTCGCGAATCGATCGTCTCCTCTAGTAACCTCTGAAGTTCCTTGTGAAGATCGTGGGCCGTCCTCAAGCGCAACAGCAACAGCAATAGCGCCTTTACGGTATCCACATGTCTAGGGAAGGAACAACCAGACGTCGGTGTGCTAGCACCAAGTCGTACGGCGGGGCTCTCTCGGGAAGATGGCGACTAGGGTTTTGGTGGAGTAACTCACGTCTCTCGCCTATCATATATCTCCCAACAGCCTCAAGCATCTCCTTATATAGTGCCCATGACCGATCCTATCCGAACACGTTTTGTTCCAACCCATTAAGTGTGTGACCCGTTAGGTTCATGTGTAGTTCGGTTGTGACTCGGAAACTCCTTTCCGACCACGAGTTGTCAGTGGCTCCTAGCAGAACATGACGATTCCCGAATACAAACGAATTATATTGGACAAACCTTAATGCAACATGATCTACGACCAGGTCCTCATCACTTACGACCAACTTGTATCTCGTCATGACTAGTCTGTATTTAGGTACGACCAGTTCGTAACTCCTTACGACCAATTAGTACTTAAGTACGACCAGTCTACAACCGTGTACAACCAGTTCATATTTAGTCTCGACCAGTTCATAACTCCTTACGATCAGGTCTCGACCACTCTGTGATTACGTTCGACAAGTCTATGACCAGCTCGTATCTCCATACGATCAGTCTATAACTGAACGAACTAAGAGACTTACTCGTGTATTCTCCCTTTACCTCACAATATCTGGTTTGAACTCTAGGTGAGATATTTATCATCCATGGATTGTTCAATACTTTCTCGATCGAGTGTTGGATAACCTTATGTGATCAAACTCTTCGATCACCAGTGGCATGGCCATGCACTTTCTTTATCCGACCACTTCGAGGGGCCTAGAGATATCTCTCTGTTATGTTAGGAAGGGCAAATCCCATATCCAACTAGTCACATTCCTCCGCATGTTTCATAGCATATCTGAAAGCTACCTTTATAACTACCCAGTTACGGAGTAGCGTTTGGTAACCCCAAAGTGTACTCTTACGCATGTAGGAAACTATGTTGATCTCAGGTCTAAGGATTATACATCATCATTGTTTGAGACCAACTGATGACATATAGAATCATAACAATCTCAACAGTGTCTCAGGTGGGTCAATCCAACCCCATGTTCTTTAACATGTGTTCACATTATTGATTCGATATTCCTATATCCATGACCAGTGAAACATGGTCATCAATCAATACATGTGCTGGTCGTAGAGTCACTGGTGTTTCGACCAGTGACATCCGACTAGGGATACCTTTAGAACGACATCATATAAGTTAAAGAGTTTCACCAAAAGTCGCATACTTGTTAATCTATATAACTGATGATTCATTCAAGGAATAGAGTAACATTTATTCAATAACTCATAAATATAGACGTGATACAATCATCTCTATGATTGCCTCTAGGCATATCATCAACATTATTTGCATGCGTAAAAAAATTAAATAAACCTAGTTGCATGCGAGTATATGTAGTAATTTTATTTATCATGCAATAAAACCCGAATATAGGAGACCAACGATTCCAGAGCTAGTAGACCGTAGAACAACTGTAGTTGGGGAGTGCTAATTTAACGGGGATCCAAAAAATATTATAAAATTAAAATATGCAAATAAGAAAATCAATTAACTAATGTACGCATAATAACACTAAAAGAAACTATGTATGTATGTATTTATTATTCGCACCGTCGTATAATTGCAGCAGACGAACCAATGCCAGTAGGAGTAGCTGATACCGATTTTGTTGACGACGATCATTTCTACGACTACGAAGGCAAGATTATCTCTTGAACATAAATATAGTTATATTAAATGTAAACTGTATATTGTTGTATCATATATGTACATGCATCTAAATTATATCTCAAAATCAAATTGGATAAAAGAGATAAAGATAAAAAAGTTGAGGAATGAGAAAAGAGTTAATATTATGGTGGTAGAGGGGGCCCGTGGTAGTCAAGAAATGAGGGAAGAGGCGGGACCCTTTATATATGGTTAATATATAAGGACCAACAAAACTCTCACCTAGATCAGGAGTCGTAATTTAAGTGTCAACCATTTTTTCCATTTCGATGGGCAGAAAATGTTATCTTGTTACGTGACTATACTCTCCACATTGAGTAAGTAATATGTGGAGGAGGGTCCAAGGCGATATACTACCACACGGTGGAGTGTTGGGGACTGGAGAGCTAGCTCAACCAACATTACTAGAACTCGGTGGGTGACGGGGTCAGCATCGACGAAAAGTAATGGTGGAACTTGAAAATGTTTTGTATTCTGAACTCGAACCTACATAAAAGAATATGCAGGGGACCTGGCTCGGAGAGTGCTCAGAGTAGTTGTGGGTAAAGTGGCACAAAGCCTGCGTAGTGCTAAATAAAATCATGAATTCATACATACCTCCTGGATTGGAGTCTACGGGAACCGCTAGGGGTCTATTTTCTCTCCGAGTGACTAGTAGTCTTTTCAGTATTAAAATATGCCACCTAAAGTTTGATGAAGTAATTATTTTCCAGAAAAGAGATGATCTAGAAAATATGATAAAGAACAGAGATGAGTCATCCAGTGCATTCTTGCTATTAATGCTTGCTAAGTACACTAGTATTCAACCTTGCTATTATTCTCCTTTGTTAGATCCTAGTCCGGCCGGGAACTATCCCGAGTGGGACGAGGGACACACAGGTACCGATGAGACCGCAGGAGACGAGGGCGCTTACCACGAGGAGCAGGGTAAGGAGGGCGCCATATTCGGCGAGTGGGACAAGTAGAAGACCAGTGTAGCAAGGTAGCTGTAACATCTCAAATTTTGGCTTGTGTTTCAAATGTAAGAAATTGAGGGTAAATTAAAAATTTTCCTTCATCCTTTTACTCTTGAAACTTTTCTGAAATTCGTGTAAAGGAATTTTGGGAAATTCAAAATCAAAAGCCTCATTTATCAAGTCAACAACCTCCTTGGTGAAATCTGGTTTCAAACCCTTGGAAATAATTTTCCTTGGTTCTAGGGTTGCTTGGTAACACCTCTGAATTATTTCCTAATTTTTGGAAATTATTTGAAACAGTTTGGAGGCAAGTCAAACCTTGGTCAAACCTCTGAAATCATCTTCTGGAATTTCTTGAGAAAATTCTAGTGCACAAAAACCTCTGAAAATTTTATGGAAGGTTAATCATTAAGTCTGAAGCCCCAGTTAAAATTTCATAAATTTTGGAGTTGATTTGATGCCTCAATTAAATCCCCAAAAGTTTCAGCTCAAAATCAAATTCTAATGGGTTTGCATCGCTCATTGACTCGAGTCGACTCGGGCTCGAGCCAACCGACTCGATCGAGTCAACTAAGCTGCCGCGCGATCGATCGGGCGCGCGCTCTGACCGTTGGATCTCCATCGGACGGCTCGGCGTTAGTGTAGGCATTCTGACAACTCCGCTTGCCATCGATTCTCGACCATTGATCTCGATCCAACCATCGCGGATCGCATCTGCTTTCGCGTTAGCCGCCAAATCAGCGATCACATCGTGGCCGTCGATTCTAATCCAACGGCCAAGATCGAGTGGGTTGGGCTCGACCGCGTTAGGCTGTTGAGTCCGAGCCGCTTCGCTTCTCTCGCCGATGGTGGGCCCGACGTGTGCCGTCATCTTCCTCCTCGCGTCGCGTGTGCCCGCGCGCCGTGGCAGAGAAAGAGAGGAGGTGCGATGCCTTGTCACCTCCTTGAGCCCTTTAAACGGCTCCCTCTGCAGCGCATTAATTGCTCGTCGTGCGGCCGCCCCCGAAGTCGTCGAACTCACCAGCTCCCGTCGCTCCGAGCGACGGCACACTGCTGTGGACCGAAGACCATCCATGAGCATGTGCGCGCTGCTCTCTTCGTCCCCTCGGCTACTTAAGCCCCTCAAGACCTTCAGTAGCTTTCTTTACACCCCCTTGAGCTCCAGCGTGCACTCTCTTTGCTTGCTTGAGCCCAAATCTCCAGAACCCTTTCGGCCGCCATTGTTGAGCTGGGAGCTCCTCGGTGCAAACCGTGCTCCAGTGGCGTTTCTTCCTCTCTTTTCGTTTCAGTGTGTGCCTCTCACCTCCTGGAACAAAACCCCTAACTTAATTGTAGTTGCTTTTCACAGGAGCAGCTCAATTTTGGGGAATTGTTCTTTTCGGCCGTGAGCACCCCCTTCTTCCTCCTCGCCGGTAAGGAGCTCCTTTTTCTAATTCCTTGCTCTTGTGGCATCTCTGAGCTGTTGGGAAGATGTTGTGATGACCCGGTCTCCCCCATTTTGCTCAGGCCGTCGTCTCCACTTTTTCTTCTTCGGTCTGCGCGCTCTTCGTCACGGAGTCGCCCGACCCTCGGCACCTCCCTACCTCGTGTACCCTTCTAGTAGCCCCTAGAAGCTTTGGCACTCGCCAAATGGTTCGTTCGGAGATTTTGGTCATTATGCATTTCGCCATTTTGGTCGCCACCGCTCATCGTCGGCTAGCCGCTGCTTCGGGACACCACCGACGGTGTGGATGGTCCTGTGTGTGCGTTATGCTATTGCGTTCCATTTTGGCATTTAGCTCCCGCCGCCGTGCCTTGGGTCGCGGCGACAAGTCGGAACACCTCGGGTTCGTTGTCGGACGAAACGGCAGCGCCGTAATATCGTTCGGACACGATGAATGACGCTTCATTAATGCTAATCATTGTTAATCATGGGTTAGTAATCATTAGTTGTCCTAAACCCACCTCCACGGCCGCCGACCAGGCCCCTATTGTCGTGAGTCCTGCTCAAATCGTGAACGCCCAATCAACCTCACCGTTCGATCTTGGATCCGTGGCGGGATCGTGGAGCAATTGATCGTCCAGAAGGCTCCTCAATCCCAGCCCTTCATCGCTGATCGACGGCCCAGATGGGCGGGCATCCGCTTCGGTCCGATTGCCATCTCGACCGGATCGTTGGATCTTGATCCAACGGTGAGCCTCCGTGGGTCTTTGTCGTGGGTGTCTTTGCGCGGCGCGGTGCTGCGGCCGTTCGATCCAGATCGACGGTCCATAATCAACCACGTCTTTTCTTTCGGTTAAGGGATATAATTTCTCGGTAGCTTTATCTTTCCACCAAAATGTTGTTAAAACTTTAGAAATTCATATCTTTTCATTATAGATCCTTTTTGGGTGATTTCATGAGTGTTAATTTTCTTTTAGGCTAGAGATTAATCTAGAAATGTTTCAGTCCCTCGTAAGAACCGTAAATGTTGTGAATCGATTTTAGCCTTTTCACTTCTATTAAATATTCCAAAATGCTATAAAAACTTAGAAAATCTATAACTTATTCTCTGTAAGTCCAAATAGAGCGAACTAAATTTTGTTAATTTCCTTTAGGGATGAACTTTAGTGAAGGACCGGTTTGCTAGTGGTCTTTGCTATCTGATATAAAGGATGTCCTAGTTTTAGAACTTAGAAAATCATAACTAATTCGTTGTAACTTCAAATGACCTGAAAATTTATATGGATTATCACTATACCAAGAGGTAGCTACCATAAAAGTTTCAGCTTCTTTAGAAAATATTTTTGCTCTGATGCTAATTATGGCGAAAATAGGTTTTTAGAGAATATCTTTTGCACCACAAATCCAAATTAGGTTTTTCAGTTTCTATGTCTAGGTATATCCGTATTCTACCTTGTGTATAAATTTCACGCATTTGGATAATTTTTGCTTGCTCTTTTGTTTAAGTGTTGCTCGTCTTATTGGTTGTTTTCGCTCTTTCGCTTAGGATTCGATATTTGCAGTAACCCCGAGAACGACCCTCCGCAACAAATTGAGCAATCGCAAGCGCAAGCAGCTTGATCATTTCCCATTGATCCCATTACTTTTAAAAGTCTAATATTTTGTTTAACTTCTATGTATGCATTGCTAATTTGTTGTTAAATTGATTAGTTAATCCTCTAGTTGCATAATCTGTAGGTAAATAATTATCCTCTACTACCCGAGCCTAGGTTATTTGTCGTGATTAGAGTTCGTCGGATGAGCTCTTGTCACTTAGTAGATTCGAATAAATATTGCTTAGCCATGCCTAGTTATCGGTAGTATTGGGCGATCATCGACTTAGTCGGTGATCTTGATCACACAACTACTTATACTACTCCATTATGTCCAACCCTTGTGTTTTACTTGATTTACAAATCAAAAGCAAAACAAAACTATATCTTGACTTGGGCACAATGGTATGTTGATGTGATCTGTTGGGTGTGTGGAATGGTGCCTAAGTCCCCAAGGACCGAAGTTACTTGTGTCACTAAGCCAAGCGCTTATTGCGTACTAACCACACGAGGGGATATGGAACCTCTCTTGACTAAGTACTTTGGAAGGTGTTAATTATGAGCTGGTGGTGGGTGTGCTCTTGTGTGTGTGTTTTGGAGGGGAGCATTAGCGGCACGGTTAGGTCGCCTAATGTGTCCTTCTCCGTGGGTTGCGGCTCTTAATTAGCATCGTCCATTGGAAAGCGCCTTGTTAGACTTAGCCATGCCTGCATACCAAAGGGAGTGTGCTAACCGTGGTGGTGGAAAGGCGGTCTATCGTGTGGGTACATTGGTACACCCCCGCGAGGTTAAAACTATTCGAATAGCCTCGTCCTAGGTTATGGACATGCTTGGTAAGGTCGCAAGAACTAGACTACAACCTTTTAAAAACTTAAACTTGACATGGGTGGTATGAAGGGTACTTCATGCTATTGTTGTGGTGACTATGGGTTAGTCACTTCTAGGTTGGTGTTGTCATTTATCTATTGCTATAATTGTCTCTCTTTTATTTGAACAATAAAAGTTAATTGCAAACTTGCTTTGAATCTATTACCCTATTGCAAATGAAAACTTGCTTTATGTCAAAATAAGTCCAGAGCCTCATCCACTTAAATAAAGCTTGCATGTAGTTAATTATAGTTCTGTTATCTCACACGTCAGCTTTAAGCAGTACAAAAACAAGTTTTGTACTCATCCGCTTGCTTAATATTAATTGTTGCAGAGGAAGAAGGTGATCCCAAGGGCCTCACTTTTGTGAGTTGTGTTGCGCGCTGCCTGGGACGATTAGCTTGGCGGTCCGGTTGGTTGCCTTGTGGGTAAAGGCACACCGATTGGCTTTTGTTTATCGCCATCTTATGGCCATTTTTGCTTCACTGTGTATTTACTTATTTGTATGACTTTTGGCGGTCGGCCTCTCTTTGTAATAACTCTCTTTATATTATCTATGTCTTTAAGTTGTTGCTTTTGCTTGCTCTATGTGTATGAATGGAATTGATGCATGATTTTGTAACGGGTGTGTATACTGCACTGCAGGAAGTATACATATCTCGAGGCTTGGTTTATTTGATTTGTACCGTTAGGACCAAGTGGATGGTTAAACAAAGATGTTTAATAAACCGAGTCCTCACAAAGAGCTAGCGAGGGGACTTAGTCCCATTTATCAGTTGTAAATTACTACTTGTAATACAGATCATGGCCTAAATATTGGAATAAAGTATAGTTTCCATCTTGTTGTTCTGCTGTGTTGACTCTGGTAAGGGTTACTATTCGTCAGAGCGGTGTCCTACCGGGCAGACAAATAGTAATCCGTATGTATAAGTCTGATTACCCTTCGGAGTAATGACACGGGGCGCCGCAATTACTTGTTCCCTTTTTTCCTTGACAAAATTTGATATATGCCAATCTAAAAGATGATACTTTAAAAAATGCCACTCCAAAACATGAAATTGGAAATTTGCCACTCCAAAACTTGCTCTTTAGATTTTTGCCACTCTTGGACACTTTTGCCCTTTCTCCTCCCTTCTTCCTCCCGACTGACCGCGTCACCACTTCTCGGTGAGCTCCAGCTGTGCCGTGAACCGCACCGCTTCCTCCTCGCTGCGAGCCATCTCGCCCGCATCCGCGGCCGCGCACCCTTTTTTCGGCAGTGCTGAGCCACGTGGACATGCTCTCAGAGGTGCTTTCCTTCATCCAGCGCCTCATCCTCCTCTCCTGCGTCGGCCTCCACCCCATGCTCATTCACGAGGGAGGTCCTTGGTGATGTGGATGGAGACGGCGTGGAAGCGGACATCGAGGGCGCAGAGGGTGGAGATGGCGGCAACACCGGCGCCGTTGCTGAGGGGGTCACGGAGAGGCGGTCAACGAGGTTTGGGTAGGAGAGGAAAGTGACGAAGTCCATGGAGACGGTACCCGAGGGCAGGGAGGGGTCGAGGGTGGCGGTGTCGCCGAGGGAGAGGGAGGCGTCGGCGACTGTGGCGGGCGCGAAGGCCGTGACAGACTTGAAGGCCGGGGAGGGGTTGGGCGAGGAGGAAGCGGCGACTTGGCCGACTTGAGGAAGAAGGGAGGAGGGAGGGCAAAGGCCGGGGAGGGGTCTGGCGAGGAGGAAGCGGCGACTTGGCACCGGTCGGTCAGGAGGGAGGGCAAAAGTATCTAAGAGTGGCAAAAATCTAAACAGTAAGTTTTGGAATGGCAAATTTCCAATTTCACGTTTTGGAATAGCATTTTTCAAAGTGCTATTTTTAAAGTGACGTATATCAAATTTTGCCTTTTTTTCCTTTGGGTTTGGGGTTGATGTGTGCAACCACGTTTTTCTATTTTCTAGATCGTCTTGCGATAGAAAAAGGGGATATTCTCCTTGTTTTAGTGGCTTATTACTGGTGAAAGATTAGCTGATATGCATGAAAAAAAATAGGGCCTTTTGCAGTTGGTTCTATTGTTTTGCTTTATTCAGTTTTATTTTTGCGAGAACTAATGTTTGTTTCGCTTTTAGTCTTTCCAGAGTTAGTGTCTTGGTTTATGGATGTCAGTGTTTCTCAGTTTGCTTCTGCTGGGTGTGGCTCAGATTGCCCTGGGACACAGTCGGAGTAGACGGGGAAGGCGGAGACCTACGCCGGATGCCTCAACCAGCAGATTTGCGCCACCGCTCCCAAAGGCCCCGATCCTGGTAATTAGATCATTCATGTCCTTTTCTTGCAAAATTTTGATACAGCTTTGTAACATGTGCTCTGATGCCGGTTTGTTATAGTCACTTGTATCATTTAGTTCAGTTTATAAGATTTTTCAGAATTAGTTTAGTTCGGTGTAGATATGTTTTGTTGCAGTAGCTCCAGATTTGGTATCCTTTTAGTACGAACTTCCCGTAAGCTTAGTATATTCAGGGGTGAATTTTCTTGTTTCCTGGATTTTGGACGATCCAAAGATGACTGGATTAAGATGTAAGTCATGCATACGTCATTGTCGAGCTACTAGCGCATACTGGACTACATCTGCATGGGCTCATGTGATGCCCCTTTTCTCTCCCCTTCCCGGTCAACCCCTGCGCCGCCCCTTCGCTCCCGGCCGGACCGACCCCTCCTCCCTTCCTCCCCGCACTCGCGCACGCCACCGCCGGCGCCCTCCCGCACGCCTCCTCGCCGCAATCATGCCCGCCCGTGCGCGCTGCGCGCGCCGAGCCGCGCGCCACCGACTTCTCCTCGCGCCGGCTTTAAAACCCCGGTGCCCTTCAACCTCCCCACCCCGAGCAAGAAGAAGAAGGGGCCAAGCCTACCTCCTCGTTGTTGTCGCCGCTGCCGCCGCTGCCGTCGTCATCTCCGGTGCCGCCGTCGCCGCCGCGCGCCGCTTCTCCATCTCCCCTTCGGTCGCCGTGAGCCCCGGACCCTTCCCGGCCGCCGCCGTTGTCACCGCCGCGCGCCTTTCTTCCCCTTCCCATTCGCCGCCGCCACCCCGCCTCCCCTCCTCGCCGGCCAGCGCCCTCGCCTCCCTCTTTTAGCCGCGCGTGGGCGGCGCTGGCCAAGCAGCGTGGGCGCGCTGGCCGTCTTGCGCTGTTCGGCCGTGTTGGGCCGGGCCGAAAGTGGTCGCGGGCCATTTTTGGTTTTCTTTTTTTTTCTGTGATTTTATTTTCCTTTTCTATTTTATCTTCAAAGTCAGACTTTAAATATTATTATCTCCCTCATTTCAACTCCAAAAATTATGAATTAAATTTCTAAAAATTTCTAAAATCAAGATCTTGCTAATGGCATAGGTCTTGTTCAATTTGGAGTTCATTTGTGTATTCTTGTATATTTATTAGTCCTTTTGCCTGTTGTGTCTTTTTCCGGTACTTCGCCCGCGTAGAGTTCGGAGACGCCGGAGACCTCCACGTCGATCAAGGACAAGACTACTCGGACTCTCTCCCCTACAACCAAGGCGAGTCAATACTTTGATCATATTGAGCCTACATTTTATGCAAATTATATTCTTTTAAAATAGCAAATTGCATGCTTTACTTCTTTAAACAAATGTATGTTAAAGTTTAAGGTAGTTAATTACCCATTTGTTGAATAATTAATTATTATGCCATCCTTGACAACTTGAATCCCTTAACTCCGTTGTCACCCTAGTAACTATATGGTAATGCTAGACATAGGTTGTACTTAAGCGACATGCTAGCCCTGCTTAAGTACCGGGACATTAAAATGTCCTAATCATCATCATTTCAAACATACAATGATTTGGGCAGTCATTGCGGGTAAATGACTGAGATGATTGAATTGTTGTATTTTACATCTCAAAAACCCTAAACTGCTAATACCCGTCTGGACGGATGGTAAGATGGTGGGTGCGGATGTAGCACGAGAATGGTGGGAATGTGGTTGAGCCGTCCAGACAACCCTAAGGACTTAATCTTGTCACGACCTCCTGTGTATAACAAGTACAACCACAAGTCTGCAACAAACTGCGACTTGGCTTAGTACATTTATCAAATCCTCAAAATCATCTCACTGGAGGGTTAAAGGGGACACAAGCTCGGGTACGTCGGCTTGGATGGGACACCGAGTCAAGGGTGAAGTTCGCGATCACGAGGTGTAGCCACGCCACGCCGGGCCGCGAGGTGGACATCCCGCGCAACGTATGGGCATAACCCCATATGGGTGAGACGAGGAAGGGACGAGATATTTAGAAAGGTTATTGTGACAACCTCTCGACTACACGACTACGAATCGTGTAGGGCAACGAGTTAATTGTCTCTTGTGGGTAAAGTGTACAATCTCTGCAGAGTTATAAACTGCTTAAAACAACCGTGCCTACGGTCAAAGGCGGACATGGGAACTTAACTTGAGTTAGTTCTATTTCAAAACCTTGTTGGGTGGTATGAAAATTGTATGGTTCACCTAGCCCCGAGATTGGTTATTCCGGTCTTTGTACCTGTCGCTTAGTGGTGGATGTAACCACAATCAAAATAAGCATGAAGGTGGAGGTAACCTCTGCTAATATAAATATTGCACAATTTCTCTCTTTATCTAAAATGAAATTGTTAAAAATGCTAAGTGCTAGGAATTTGTACTTATGATATTTAAAAGTATTGCTTTCGCAAATAAAAGAACCGAGCCATCCTTGTAAGCCTTGCATATATATATCATTGCATTGTGTATTGGCTCATGAGCACGGTAGTTGTGCTCATCCTCGCTCTCCCCAAACCCTTCGGATGACGCCGATGGAGGAGACTATGCGTACTACGAGGAACCGTGTTGATGGACAAGGAAACGATGAAGAGTAGTCTAGGATCTGTAGTTCAGGCCTCGACGCATCTAAGTTGACTTCGTTGGTACTTGCATACAACCGATATTACCCGGTCCTTGGGTAATATCGCATACGTGGTGCCCGACCGCTGCTCGTGAAGAGATGAGCTCTACCCTTTGCTTCCGCTATCGCTTTGTTGTTACGTATTGTAATCAATTTGGCCCGATCGCCCTCGTTGTAAAACTCGACCCGACGTGGTCTATGTCACTCGTTGATTGTAATAATGATACTTTAGTTCACGCCTTGTATGAATGATTCAAGAATGCCCGTGAGTGCTATCTATCGATCCAGGAATAGCACAAGCGTTTTCACAGAGGATTCGATTAGAAAATCCGGTCCGACAGAGTGGTATCGAGCATACGATCGTAGAGTCTTAGTTAGATTGGTCGTTGCCTTAAGGACTTGGATCTTATTTCCAAAACTAAGAAAAGCTTTGCTAAAAATATAGAGTATTTATTGCTTCTACTCTTCACTCCTAGTCCTGTGCTTATCTTTACTTCACTTAAGTTTTACTTTGTGTCCGACCTTTCCTCGCTTTCAAAATTTGTAGATGGCTACCCGTCGTCGGATGGCTCGTGGGACCTCCTCGCTCACGGAGAGAACGAGGAGGCTTCGCGACATACTTCGCCACCGATGTCAGATACCTTAGTTTTCCCCGCCACCACGCCCGTGGTAGGATGACGAGGATCGAGACCCGCGAGTCCCGGACGATGGAGGTGTACCTCTCCGCCGGGTTGGCGAGTTCACTTCCTACCTCTTCAGGTCGAAGCACCCTGCGAGCCGCCATGACGCCATTCAGACGCCGCACGCGCCGCTTCCACCCGCTTGTGTTGGAAGTACGAGGATCTCTTGTCGAGGTCACCCTTCCGCTTCTACCCGCACTCTCCCGATGAGGAGCGTGTCCCGCCAGCTTTCGACACGAGACGACGACCCCGCCGACGCAAAGAGTCCGGCTTTACGCAGCGATGATAGCCACCATCACCGCCGCCATGGATGAGATCGGCGCTTCTCGACACTCCTCACCGGCAGCTATGCCCATCCGACACCCTTCGAGCAACATGATCGGGAGTGATGAAGCTCACCCACGCAGCGATGCAGAGAGGATGCCGGTGCGGGAGAGGACGCCGCTCTTGCAGAGTTGGCACGCCTCGTGGCCGCGCTACGGTCCTCGCCCCACCCGGTTGCACCTATCGTCGCCCGCCCTCCCAAAGGCCGAGCCGACGCTCCCGCCCGAGGACCCGCTCTCCGACTCACAAAGACGCAGCGAGTGCGCCGCGCGCCGTCCGGCCGTCGCCTAGAGAGTCCAACCGTGGACGCAGCCTCGATCCACCGCTGGTTTGACGAGTCGATCGTGGACGCCACTCGCCGCTTCACGTTCTCGCTCCCGTCGCGAGCCGATCGAGCCGAGCTGTTCGCTCGCCCCGCAATCAGCTATCGCCGTGTGGTCGGTCCCGTGAGAGCAAATTGCCGATTAGTTAGGTTAGCTAGCGAGCTTTGCCGAGCGCTTTTTGGGTTGCAAGCACTTTTGTTTCTTTCTTTTGTAGACGATGTGTTTGTATTCGTGTCATGACTTAGCTTAGTGTATAAGCTTTGTTCGAGAGTCATGTAACACTTAACCCCTTATTATAGTGTAGCCGCTCTAGGCTTTGTATTGTACTTGCTTGCTTCTTTTGTTGGTTTGTTCTTGTCTGTGTGTGCCTTAGAGGGCTAGTGAACCCTCATATACTCCCTCTAGTTCTAAGCTTCAGAGTTTCTTCAGATGCCGCCAAGAAGAGCCGCTGCCCAAAGACGTGGAGCCTTCGCGCGAGCCGAGGAAGAGGCCGTGGCGTGGTCGCGCCAAGGCCGAGGACAGAACCGCCTCCTCCACCACCAAGAAACCCGACAATGACTCAAGTCATGTTTCAGCAGACTCAGATTCTTGAGCGTCAGCGCATTGCAATCGCCAGATCGACCACCAATCGCAACTCCAAGCTAGCGACTTCCTCAGACAAGACCTCTCACCTTTGCCGCGCCAATGAACCGCTAGAAGTCAAGACCGCTCGTGGACACCGAGAAGAAACTTCGCCTCGCCACGCTCAAATGAAGACAAGGTGGATTTCGCCACCCATCACCGGAAGCAGCCGCCACGCTGGGGAGAATTACCTCGCCGCCCGAGGTGATGAGAATCTAGAGGAAGAAGAAGTTTAATAGCGGAAGTCGTAGCATCTACGATTGGAGCCCCACAAGATCCCGCCTCTGCGCCACAATGGAAGAAGTTGCGTAAATACAACAAGTCAAGTTGAACCCGCATGGCACCGATTCTCGAGGAATTCAAGGCCGCTTTCACGCCAACTTCGCATAAGCCGAACAATGAGATTGAAGAAGAATGAATTCAGAGCTCTCAAGCAGGGTCAGATGTCAGTAAATGAGTATCTAACCAAGTTTAACCAGCTTGCTCGTTACGCCCCCAATGATGTAGCGGATGAAGAAGAGAAAATCGACCGCTTTGTTGAAGGAATGCGTGAGGACATGAGAGGACAGCTTATCCTCCATGATTACTCTAGCTTCCAGCAGTTAGTTAATAAAGCCCTCATTTGTGAAAATGAGAAGAAGATCATGGAGATTAGCGCAAAAAGGAAGATGTCATTTCAGAGGCCACAAGGTAGCTTTCCCGTAAGCCTACATTCCAAGGCAGCCATCTTTCGTATCATCGCAACCTCCTCTCGTAAAAACTCAAGTTTCCACCCCGTCCCCAAGGAAGTGGATTCGTGCTCTCGCCCGCCGGCAACCAAAGCAGAGCCAACCCAAGAAGAACCTCCATCGCTTCGCTTGTGGAGAAAAAGACACTTCGCCAATCGTTGTCCTACCCGCGAAATGCTCCAAAGAAGACTCAACACAGAGTAACGCTAGCTTCAAGGCAGACCCGGCCCCAAGCAAGAGTCACCGACTTCACAGCATCAAGGTCTACACCAACACAAAGCCATGGCGTGTGAACCACGCCACACCGAGGAAGCTCAAGGTGCCTCAGAGTACTAATGGGCACGCCTCGTTAATTCAGCACCCGCACAAGTTTTGTTTGATTCGAGCTTACTCTTTTTATTTCAAGAAAGTTTGTCGAAAGGCTTAAGTTGCCAACCTATAAGTTAAAGAAACCCGTGGTACTTAGCTCACCCGGGATCCCTTTATGCTACCTCACCACCCCTGGTAGAAATTGCTATGGAACATTCCGATTCCTAGCAAACCTTCCGTGCTAGAATCTCAAACGCTGGATATCATCCTAGGGATGGATTGGTTGGCCAAATACCAAGGATTGATAGATTGTGCCAACAGAAAGTGGTGCTCACCAAGAACCAGAGACCACAATAAGAGTTAGTGTGGATCGTTCCTCTCCTTTGAATAGAACAATCCACCACCTTGAGAGTTGTCCCTAGAGACAACGCTCGAGTTCAAGCTTACCCGATGTCTTCCCGTAAGAATTACTGGGCATGCCACTGCATGAGATGTTGAGTTTGTCATCAACTTGAAGCCGTGGACAGCCCCAATTGCTAAGAGACCATACAGAATGGCATTTGAACTTGAAGAACTTAAGACACAAATTGAAGACTTGCAAGACAAAGGTTTCATTAGACCTAGTTCTTCTCCCCGGGTTCGCAGATTCTCTTTGTGAAGAAGAAAGATGGCACCGCCAGGTTGTGTGTGGACTACAGAGCACTCAATGATGTGACCATCAAGAACAAGTATCCCCTACCTCGCATCGATGACCTGTTCGATCAATTGACAGGAGCATCAGTTTTCTCCAAGATAGACCTGAGGTCAGGATATCATCAGCTTAAGATCAGGAATGAGGATATTCCTAAGACGGCTTTTACCACCCTATGGCTCAGACGAGTTCATCTGTCATGCCGCTTGGCTTGACCAATGCGCCAGCCTACTTCATGAACCTCATGAACAAAGTATTCATGGAATACTTAGACAAATTTGTTGTCGTATTCATAGACGACATCTTGATCTATTCAAAGACCGATGAAGAACATTCTGAACACTTGCAATTGGTCTTAGAAAAGCTTAAAGAGAACCAAACTTTATGCCAAGTACAAGAAATGTGAATTTTGGCTTCATGAAATCGCTTCTCGACACATTGTATCCATTGGAGGAATCGCAGCTGATCCATCCAAAGTAGCAATGTAATGGAATGGAAACAACCCACATCGAATGGCGAAGTGCGTAGTTTTCTGGCTTGGCCGTACTACGAGACGCTTCATTGAAGGATTCTCAAGCTTTCCAAACCGATGACCCATCCGCTAAAAAGGAAAAGAAG
This sequence comes from Ampelocalamus luodianensis, assembly GCA_036346255.1. NCBI lineage: Eukaryota > Viridiplantae > Streptophyta > Magnoliopsida > Poales > Poaceae > Ampelocalamus > Ampelocalamus luodianensis. The sequence continues at coordinate 75,250,314 of CM070621.1, forward strand.
TATGATTGGACCGAAGCTTGTGAAAAGAGTTTCCAAGAATTGAAGAAGAAGTTAACTTCTGCCCCAGTTTTAATCCTGCCAGATATCCATCAAGACTTCGAAGTCTATTGTGATGCATCGCGCCAAGGTCTTGGTTGTGTGCTCATGCAAGGAGGAAAAGTTGTAGCTTATGCTTCAAGACAACTCCGTCCTCACGAAGACAACTATCCAACTCATGATTTGGAGTTAGCAGCGAGAGTGCATGCCTTAAAAATTTGGCGACACTATTTGATTGGAAATCACCGTAATATCTACATGCACTCACAAGAGTCTCAAGTACATTTTCACCCAATCGGACCTCAACCTCCGACAAAGAAGATGGTTAGAGTTAATAAAGGATTACAACTTGATGTCCATTATCATCCCGAAAGGCTAATGTAGTTGCCGATGCATTAAGCCGTAAATCCTACTGCAGTAATGTCATGATCCAAGAACACCAACCTGAGCTCTGCGAGGAATTTGAAGCCCTCAACCTTGAGTTAATAGAGCAAGGCACACTAGCCACAGAGAGGCCCATCCAACTCTAGAAGAATGCATCAAGGCCGCTCAAGAAGGACACTGAATCCAGATTCAAGCATCTCATGGCAAAAGGAAAGGCCCCTAAGATGTCGTAAGATCAGCAGGAATCCTATGGTATGGGAAACGCCTCTTTGTTCCCCACCGTAGGAACTCAAAGATCTGATTTTAAAGGAAGCTCACAGCTTACGCTTACACCGCACTCAGCAGCACCAAGATGTACCAAGACATGAAGATTTTGTATTGGTGGCCACGAATGAAAAGAGATATCGCGAGTATGTAGCTTGTTGTGATGTATGTCATGAATCAAGGCCGAACATCAAAGACCACCGGATTACTACAACCCTTACAGCACTTCTCGGTGAAAATGGGAAGAAATCGAATGGATTTCATTACCGGTCTACCTCGAACTAAGTCCGGATGTGACTCAAGATGGGTTATAGTTGTGATTGACTAAAGTCGCCCACTTCATCCCCGTGAAGACAACTTACAAGGGAGACAAGTTAGCCGAGTTATACATGGCTCGTATCGTGTGTTTGCATGGAGTACCCAAGAGAATAGTCTCCGATCGAGGTTCTCAATTTACCTCGCATTTACGGGCTAGTTTGCATGATGCCCTTGGAACACACCTTACCTTCAAGATACTTATCATCCGCAGACCGATGGTCGACGGAAAGAACAAATCAAATCCTAGAAGACATGCTTCGAGCTTGTGCTTTGGAGTTTACCGTGAGACTGGAAAATGTCTACCGTATGCCGAGTTTGCATACAATAATAGTTATCACCAAGTTTGAAAATGTCCCCATTTGAAGCACTCTATGGAAGAAAATGCGAACTCCTCTGCATTGGTCGAATCAGTGAAGGATATGTCTTGGACCGGATACTCTCAAGCAAGTCAAGAGAAAGTTCGACTAATCGAGATCGCCTTCAAGCACTCGGTCTAGACGTAAGAGTTATCCGACAACCGTCGAAGAGACTTAACCTTCAAGTTGGAGATGCGTGTATCTCAAGGTATCGCCACTCGTGGAACCCAAGATTCAAAGTTAAAGGCAAGCTCGCACCAAGATACATAGGCCCGCTCCCGATCACCGCTAAGCGTGGAGAAGTTGCCTATCGCCTAGAGCTACCAAAGTTTGTCGACGCGTCCACAACGTGTTCCATGTTTCTCAACTAAAGAAATGTCTCGAGTACCCAAGAGCGGACTCTGTCGAAGCCATCGCACTTGATAAGGATTTGACTTATCCGAGCACCGATCAAGATCCTCGACGCCGCCGAGAAGCGGACAAGACGCCAAGTCATCCGCCTTTGCAAGGTTCGATGGAGCCATCACTCACCAAAGAAGCCACCGGGAGAGAAGATCAACTTGCCGGATTTCCGTCCTCGTTTTCGAGCACTCGAATCTCGAGGTCAAGATTCCGCGAAGGTGGGTAGGATTTGTGATGCCCTTTTCTCCCCTTCCGGGTCAACCCCTCGCCGGCCCCTCGCTCCCGGCGGACCGGACCCCCTCTCCTCCCTTCCTCCCAAGACTCGCGTGCGCCGCCACCGTCGCGCCCTCCCGCACGCCTCCGCGCGCAATCATGCCCGCGTGCACGCGCGCGCCAGAGCCGCGCCGCCACCGGACCCCTCCTCGCGCCGGCTTTAAAACCCCGGCCCCTTCAACCTCCCACCTCGAGCAAGAAGAAGAAGAAGGGCGAAGCCTACCTCCTCGTTGTGTCGTCGCTGCCGCCGTCATCTCGGTGCCGCCGCCGCCGCCGCGCCGCCGCCTCCATCTCCCCTTCGGCCGCCGTGAGCCCCGACCCTTCCGGCGCCGCCGTTGTCACCGCCCGCGCGCGCCTTCTTTCTTCCCCTTCCGGCGCGCGCGCTACCCCGCCTCCCTCCTCTGCTCACCCGAGCGCCCCTCGCCTCCTCTTTTAGCGCGCGTGGGCGCGCCGCGCCTCGCGCGTGGGCGCGCTGGCCGTCTTGCGCTGCTGGCCCGTGTTGGGCGGGCCAAAGTGGTCGCGGGCCATTTTTGTTTTCTTTTTTTCTGTGATTTTATTTTCCTTTTCTATTTTATCTTCAAAGTCGACTTTAAATATTATTATCTCCTCATTTCAACTCCAAAAATTATGAATTAAATTTCTAAAATTTCTAAAATCAAGATCTTGCTAATGGCATAGGTCTTGTTCAATTTGGAGTTCATTTGTGTATTCTTGTATATTTATTAGTCCTTTTTCTGTTGTGTCTTTTTCCCAGACTTAGCGTAGAGAGTTCGGAGACAGCGAGACCTCCACGTCGATCAAGGACAAGACTACTCGGACTCTCTCCCTACAACCAAGGCGAGTCAATACTTTGATCATATTGAGCCTACATTTTATGCAAATTATATTCTTTTAAAATAGCAAATTGCATGCTTTACTTCTTTAAACAAATGTATGTTAAAGTTTAAGGTAGTTAATTACCCATTTGTTGAATAATTAATTATTATGCCATCATTGACAACTTGAATCCCTTAACTCCGTTGTCACCCTAGTAACTATATGGTAATGCTAGACATAGGTTGTACTTAAGCGACATGCTAGCCTGCTATACCGGGACATTAAAATGTCCTAATCATCATCATTTCAAACATACAATGATTTGGGCGGTCATTGCGGGTAAATGACGAGATGATTGAATTGTTGTATTTACATCTCAAAACCCTAAATCGCTAATACCCGTGCGACGGATGGTAAGATGGTGGAGTGCGGATGTAGCACGAGAATAGTGGGAATGTGGTTGAGCCGTCTGCACAACCCTAAGGACTTAATCTTGTCACGACCTCCTGTATAACAAGTACAACCACAAGTCTCGCAACAAATCTGCGACTTGGCTTAGTACATTTATCAAATCCTGAAAATCATCTCACCGAGGGTTAAAGGGGCACAAGCTCGGGTACGCGTCGGGCTTGGATGGGACACCGAGTCAAGGGTGAAGTTCGCCATCGGCGAGGTGTAGCCACGCTACGCCGATCGCCGAGGTGGACATCCCACGCAACGATGGGCATAACCCCATATGGGTGAGACGAGGAAGGGACGAGATATTTAGAAAGGTTATTGTGACAACCTCTCGACTACACGACTCACGGAATCGTAGGGCAACGAGTTAATTGTCTCTTGTGGGTAAAGTGTACAATCTCTGCAGAGTTATAAACTGTTTAAACACCGTGCCTACGGTCAAAGGCGGACATGGGAACTTAACTTGAGTTAGTTCTATTTCAAAACCTTGTTGGGTGGTATGAAAATTGTATGGCTCACCTAGCCCCGAGATTGGTTATTCCCGGTCTTTGTACCTGTGTCGCTTAGTGGTGGATGTAACCACAATCAAAATAAGCATGAAGGTGGAGGTAACCTCGCTAATATAAATATTGCACAATTTCTCTCTTTATCTAAAATGAAATTGTTAAAAATGCTAAGTGCTAGGAATTTGTACTTATGATATTTAAAAGTATTGCTTTCGCAAATAAAAGAACCGAGCCATCCTTGTAAGCCTTGCATATATATCATTGCATTGTGTATTGGCTCATGAGCACGTAGTTGTGCTCATCCTCGCTCTCCCCAAACCCTTCGATGACGCCGATGGAGGAGACTATGCGACTACGAGGAACCGTGGTTGATGGACAAGGAAACGATGAAGAGTAGTCTAGGATCTGTAGTCTAGGCCTCGACGCAGCTAAGTTGACTCGTTGGTATTTGCATACAACCGATATTACCCGGTCCTTGGGTAATATCGACGCATACACAGGTGCCCGCCGCTGTTCGTGAAGAGATGAGCTCTACCCTTTGCTTCCGCTATCGCCGTGTTCCAGACAATCACCCCCGATCGCCCTCGTTGTAAAACTCGACCCGACGTGGTCTATGTCACTCGTTGATTGTAATAATGATACTTTAGTTCACGCCTTGTATGAATGATTCAGCAATGCTCGTGAGTGCTATCTATCGATCCAGGAATAGCACAAATGCTTTCACAGAGGATTCGGATTAGAAAATCCGGGTCCGACAGCTCATAAGAAAAATCCAAGTAGTGGTAGCAAGTAGGAACTTCTCTCTGGTTTTGAGCAGGCAAGTGCCAAAATATTGCGACGGAAGTTGAATCTGGAATTTAGTTCGTGCCCAAATAAAAGAAAATTTGGATTGTTCACCAGTTTATTGCATGTTTTTACTAAGTTTAACTGGATTGGTGTAGGTTTTAGATCCAATCTGATAATCTGTTGAACTGGGTTGGTTTGGCTGCATACATGTGGTTGATGGCCTTTGGTGTTGTCAATAGGTCAGGTCACGGTGGTTTTTTTTGGGTATTTAGATGCCTTCTGCCACACTGAAGATGGACTGAGTATCAGGAAGTTGATGTCAGCAGGGCTCATGATGTATCTGCTGGACTGGCCGGCCGGCATGCTGGCTCTTGCCGGAACGTACTCTTCGGTTTTGTCACCTCCATCACCCGGCCCCTAGCCTGCTGGTCTGCATTGGTTGCTTAATTGTTTGCTGCACGACTTACATCTATTTTCCTGGTTCAATCTGAACAGTCGCATATTATCAACTTCCTGATACTCCTTTGTTGGTCTTCAGTATGGACTGAGTATCAACTTCCTGATCCAAGGCTCAAGATGGACTGAGTATCTGCTGGTCGTGTTTATGTCAGCAAGACTCATGATGCCATGACAACTATGATTGTAAGGGGTTCTGTAATGCGACAAGATGCTGTGAACAAAGCTAAAGCATTTGATGAGAAACATCAGCTAAGGGCTAATGCATCAGCTAGGATCAATTCCTTTGATAGGCGTGTTGGCCTTTCAGAAAAGATAAATAGTGGGATATCAGTTGTAAATGAAACGGTGAAATATGTGGACCAGAGGTTACATGTTTATGACAAAACAATGGCTGCTTGGCTGGCGGCAGAGCGCAAGCTAAATGATACAGGTTCTGCTGTTAAAACCAACAGGTCTCTTCTCGTCCATGTTTTTGCTATTGTTCAATTAATCAATTTGTATTTACGTTTTACAATCAGCTAATGAGCATTTTTTTTGCAATGTAGACTTATATCTTGATGAAATCTTTTATCTTTGTAACACTTTTACACCTTTTGGAATAACAGATGACCTCCTTTATCAGCGTGCTATTGTTTTCCCCTACGTGTAGGTATGTGTATGCCGGAACAAGCTGGCTGAACGGTGCCTTCAACAAGATCGACAAGACCGGTCATGTTGTTGGCTCCATGGTTCATGTAACCGTTACCGGGCAAAATCCCGCTCTAACCGGAAATACCGGGAAAAAACCTGCCAAATTTCTCCGAACGCAATTCGAATTCAAATGTGGTCCAACCGGTAACCGGACCGGTAACCGGCCGGGAACCGGGAAAAACCGGGGAAAATACCGGAAAAACCGGTGAAACCGGAAATAGAGGAAAATTGTTTAATACCAATTGTAAAGTGTTTAATGAAGTAGCAATTGCAAAGAAAACCTTCCTAGCTTCACTCTCTGGCGTAGCTCTCTCCTCCCGAAGGACTCAGCAGCATCTAAAAAAAGAAAAACATAAGATGATGGTAATGACTAATGAATAATAACTTGACTAGCATAGTAAAAACAATATAAACAATTATGGTGTAGGAAACTAGCAAGTCATACCAATACATTGTCGAGAAGCGCGAAGATTGTGCAATATACTCATTATTATCAATGAGTACAAGTCCGCTATATTGAGCAAGGTGGGCTTTGTATTGATCCCAAGTGTATGTTTTATGGGCATATTGTAGCCAATGATTATAAACTTGTTGGTAATATTCGGGTTCCACCCATTGATAAACCATTTTTGAATTGTTGTCGAGGGGTACAAGACCGTAATGGTGAGTAGGATAAGAAGAAATTTCTGAAGAATGCAATTCTTTTATTAACTATAACCATAACACGATCACAGCTAGCATCATCATCTGCAAATGCGACGTCAAGTTCGTGCTTCAGTTCATATGTTTTGCAACCATCCCGCCACAGCTATGGGTTTCACTGGTCGCAAATCTTAGTAGTCGATAAACCGGTTCTACTAATTTAATTACCCAAAGCATAGAGGTCCACCATTGCCTACATGTGAGACAAGAATACATGTATTCTCCTTCTTCAGTCGTGGACAAATGATTGGAGCTCCACAAATCTGACACCATCCACTTCATAAACTTGTCTTTTTATCCAAAACTTTTCAAGAACACAAATATCGCTCCAAACCTTGTGGCGTTTGGACTAACTATCTCTCCTCCAATCTGTTCTCGCATTTCATTATGGAGGCGACTGTGGTCGTATAGGAACCGACAAATCCTCTTCGCCGCTTTTCACGACACTAGCAACCTCGTTGAACTTGCTAATATCCTTCAACATGAGGTTGATGGTATGTGCCGCACACGGCCGCCATACTAAAGATGGATACTCTTCAATGACGAGTTCACATGCTTTTTGTAGTTTGAACCATTGTCACACAACTGCATAATATGTCGAACTCCAACTTCTTCCACAACTTTACGTATCTCACGATACAAAAGTCAAGATTTTGCATCTCACTAGTTGCATTCATCGACTTATGGAAAAACATTCTTCCATTGCAATACAACATGAAGTTAATAATACTCATCCGTAGGTCCCGCCCATGAATCGCACATGATAGAGACTCCATATATACCCAGTCATCTTTGAACTCGCCACATACTCCTTTATTTCTTGTTCGTTAGCATCAAGATATTCCCATCAATTTCATGGCCTCTTGGTGCCGCCACGCCTTCACCAAGATTCTGTGTCTCTTTGATAGCAAAGACGAAAATAAGGGCACTCGCCTTTGTCCCAGAATGTCATTACTATGAAACCACTTAGACCAAATTTTCCCAAGTTTCACCTAGAGCCTCCACGTATTGTTGTATCAATGCGGGTTTGTCGGGATGCCCGCCGCCAAAATATCATAATCAACTCTCATAGACTGTGACCTGCCAAACATCGCAGAAATGGCACCACCTCTCCTGCCACTTCCCCTACCACTTGCACTGCCACCACCATGTTCAAACGTTGCACCCACGGCTTTTGCCCTTTGTTCGAGCCGTGTACCTCCAACGACTCTCGCGAGCCCATTCCATCTGCATTTCCTCGTCGTCATCGAAGACATTTTGAGATGAAGGGCCACGAGCTACAGGTTCTCTTGCAACTTGCTCCATTCGAAGTCGTTCTTCTTTAATAGCTTTCTTTCTTGCCTTCGCTTCATCAAGACTTGCCAAGATTGGCTCATGGACTTGCACCGAACCCACGCAAGCAACAACATCTCCGTGTCTCCCAAAGAAGATGTTCTTTTAGGCGGGTGACACCTCCGCTGATTTTGTTAGATTACAATATCTCGCACTTCCAACCAAGACCTCCTAGTCTCTCTCCATGTTCCCAAACATTGATAGATTTAGAAGCCATCACCTACCATAATCCATATAGGATGAAAAATGGGTCAATATTGTAAATATCGATGACTAAAGAAACACAACACCCATGAGCCATGACACTTAAACTGATGTTGGGCAGCATGGCAACGATGAGAAGAAATGAAAATTGAGTCTAGCTACACATTTACTCAACATTCCCTAATTCAAATATTTCGAAATATGTCTATCGGTTTAAACATGTTATCATGTGACTACATAACTAACTCATGGCCAACCAAACAATATCATGAGATTAATATGTCCATATGCACTATGAAGTATCATGATTCATGACACCATTTTGCTTACATGCTCATCAATCAACAACAAAAGAGATGTATATCTCGCATCATTTCATATCTTGCTTACATGAATAAACTTCCGAACTTGAGCATACACATGCTAGTACTTGAGAAGTTGAGCATATAATCATATACCGTTGTCGCCACCGCAAATGGAGGGAGGGAGGGTGCTGTCTCACACCGCAAATGCACGGAGGGAGGCAAGAGAAAGGCAAGAAATGGAGGGAGGGATGTCGCAAATGAAGGGAGGGAGGGAAGCAAGAGGGCTGCTTGTGTGCTGCAAATGGAGGGAGGGAGGCTGCTGCCTGCTGCTGCAAATGGAGGGAGAGAGGCAAGAAAAGGGCAAGAAATGGAGGGAGGGATGGAGGAAGAAATGTTGCTGCCTCGCACGCAAATGGAGGGAGAGAGGCAAGAAAAGGGCAGCAAATGGAGGGAGGGATGGAGGAAGAAATGTTGTTGCAATGGAGAAAGGAAAGGAGACGAGAGAGGAGGCTTCACTGCTTGCAATGGACATACAAAGGGGACAAAGAATCGCAAAGGAAACACAAAAGAAAGAGATGGGGACAACTTCACATGCATCTCCACTCATTTTGACATGCAGCCAAAGCAAACAGAAGTGGGGGTAGGGGCAGATCCCATGTGAAACCAATAAAAAAAGCAAAAGAAAATTCGAATTTTTTTACCGGTTTTTCCTCTCCTCGCCAATGACCAGATTCGGTTATCGTCAGCAACACCTGTTACCGACCGGGAATTCTATCCATGGTTGGCTCAAGAACAAGAGAGTAGTTCCAATTAGCTGTGTCAAATCTATTGGGTAACTTTATGGTTAGAAATATAAGCGGTGCTATTAAAGACATGTAACAACTCAAGAGAGCTGCATTCTGCATTTCTTTTATAGTCCAAACTACAATGAAATAGAACTTCAGTTGCATTATGGTTGATAGGCATGCCTAATAGATTGACCCATCATCCTGCCGCTTCAGAGTGCACAGAGGATGCTCAACTTTGGCACCTAAACAATCATAGTTGTAGACCTCTAGCAATTATAGATTGGTTCATCATGTACCTTATAAACCAATACTATACTTTGCCTTGATCACTAATGAACAGAATAATGCTATATTGCAGTCTGCTAGGCAGCAAGGCTGGTTCTCTTTCCTGCTAGTGGCCTGTGCGTGCTCAGCGCGGGGAAACATAAGAGTTGAATCATATTGTATCTATGGATGGTAATGCTAATGAGGTCAGAATAAGTATATGAGAGCAGTCTCTTTTTCCATCCAGCATTCTGCGACCCAGCTTAGAATGAGGAACTCAGCCAAAGCTTGCACACTGTGCAAAAGTTTAAGACGTCAGCCCTCTTGCCATACAGACATTAAAACATCTATAAGAACTCAATTAACCAAGAATTGAATTGTCTTGGCAACTACTCCGGCGTACATGACATGCATGTCTCACAACAGGCACATAACAAATGACACGAAAAACAGACATGAACAAAACAATGATGCATACCGAACTGCAAGACCTCAATATAACAATAATGGTGCTTGATTCTCAAAATTACACGATAAATTATTATTGTCTTGAATTATGTAAATGACAACAAATCCTTTTCCAACAACAAATAATTATAAAGCTGCTTAAGTAACCTCTTCCTTCTCAAAAAGAGCTATATCTAGGGTTCAGCTCATCATGGAGTGGAAACGGAAGCCCCCTGGAGCCTACTTGGCCCAGCAACACTTCTTCACTCAGAAGGGGAATTCCACCCTGGAGTGGAAACGGAAGCCCCCTGGAGCCTACTTGGCCTTGCCATTCTCAGCAGGAGCCGCAGCAGATGGGTTCAGCTCATCCCAGGCCTCAATCCAGGTGACCATGGCATCAGCAAGCTTGATGAAGTAGGGATCGATCTTGCCGAGCTTCTCCCTGACCTGCTCCGAGAGCAAAATGTAGCACTTTTGGACAGTGTCGCACTCCTTTGGGATGGTGACGTTCTGGAAGAAGGGGATGATGTCCTCCTGCCAGAAGATGCCCTTGTACTCCTTTTTCAGGTTCACGAAGGGGTTGCTAGCCTTGCTGTGCCAGATGTATGGCAAGCCAGTCTTCACTCCCAAGCTCAAGTGGTCGCAGATGACCTAAAATTTACAATTATTAATTCGATGTATTCAATTAGACAGTTGGGAAATGACAAAAACAATCACATAATACATGTAATTACTAATTAGACAGAAAAACAAACCTTCATGCACCATCCAGCCCACATGTCGTCGTAGCGACCAATAGGTTGCCCATCACCCATGAGGCCAAAGTACATTGCAGGGCCAATGAGCTCCCTGTCGAAGCCAAGGTTCATGCCACACATGGGGAACAAGGTTCCCTTGGGCACAGTCATGACAGCATCAACATACCTGAACAAAAAGAAAGACAGGAGTTAGCAACAATTCTTGATGCAAGAGAACAGCAGCTGAATATCAGATTCAGATCTGCAATGTGAATACCTGGAGTTCCTCTCACGAGGCTTGACCATCTGCGTGGGAGCATCATAATCAGGGATGTTGAGCCACAGGCCATGAGAGACAGCAGTGATGGCACCCTCCCTGAGGCTGAAGGGGTACCCACGGACAAAGTCAGCACCCTCACGGTAGGGGTCGTACAAGGTGTTGAAGAAGAACGGGGTGGACGGGCTGAGGAGATTCTTGATGTGCTGCTCAAGAGCGTTGATATCCTTGCCAGATGGGTCCTTGGCAACCTACAGGACAAGCAAAGACATTTCAGTTTGTGACAAAAGAGCAAAGGTACAATGTTACACCAGCAAGCCATCCAAATAACATGATATATTCATCAACAGACCAAATTTGATTGCAAGATTACTAGGCATTGCTGGTAAAGTGCTAAAGCTACTTCAAGGGAAGATCTAGTCACGGCAAGTTCCCTCCAAGCATAAGAAAGCAAATGGTGTGGATCTCATATGATCAAACCTGAAATTTCACCTTCAGAGTGAATCGTAATGAGTTGAATCTGAAATTGATCTCTAGTGTACTCGCTACTTAATTCAGATCTGAGGCAAACATCCCAGATCCTGTAACACTAGAAGAGCCTTACTTCCAATACGGTAATACGTTTTGTTAATACATGACAAACTGAATCTGTCAAGTCGTGATTTTTACGACCGGATCCCATAAACTAGGACCTGCAACCAAATGAAAAGGACCCCTCTTAACGACAAAGTGCTAACTAACTGGCAAAATCTAACAACGTAGTACCACCAGCTATCACATGATTCTACTATTACCACGGGAACCATATGCCCTTTTTGGATCTCTACCAACCAATGTAAACAAGGACAAGGATTCGTTCCCCAGAAGCAGCTCATGCTCAAATCTGCTACGGATCAAGATCTGGTATGCTACACCAAATTCTTAAATCTCGACCCAATCGACCGCGCGAGCCTAGATCCAGATCTGATCCAGCCAGATCTGGTCAAATTCGAACAAATTTGGCCCAGATCCGGCCCCAAGATCCCACCTTTCTCCCAGATCCGCACAGAATTCCGCACGAACAGCCCAAGAAACCAACAATTACTACTAATAGCTGCTAGGCAAGAAGCAGTAACTTCAATTCTGCAGCAACCGAGGAGAGAACTTACGAAGCAGTCGTCGTCGATGGTGTAGATGTACTTCTTCTTGGAGACCATGTAGCCGAAGCAGCGGCAGGCCGAGTCCTTGAAGGAGATGCAGGACGCCTTGGGGCCGAGGATGCGGTTGATGTCGTTGCGGTTGTAGAGCTCGTAGTCGAAGCCCTCGGGCACATTGATAGTCTTGGCCGGGTCGCCGTCCTGCACGATGATGAGGTGGTACGGCTGGAAGAAGGGGCGCCACATCTCGAGGAAGTCGAGGTTGCGGATCGTCGGGATCACGATGTCCAGCTCGTCCTTGAGCAGCGGCGTCGAGGGCACCGACGACGAGGGGGCCGTCACCGTCGTCGCCATTGCTTGCCGCTTCCTGGATCTCTCCCCTCCTCTGCTTCTTGGATCTCTCTGTTGCTTTGGGAGGCTGGTGGTAGAAGCGGTCCGGGAGGTGTGGGTTTCGACAGCCAGAATGAGGGGGTTTATATAAAACTCCAGGAGGAGGACGACGACTTTCTCTCTCTCTCTCTTCTTTTTTTTTTCCGTAGTTTTTTGCACGAAAAAATTGAGCTGCATCGATCATATATTCGCTGAATTTTCTGACGCGTCCAAAACAAAAAATTGGGTTGTTTCGAGGAGACCTGTCGGCGCCATGAGAGAGCTACCGTGTGTACAAATGAACATGTTTATTACATTTTTTATGAGCGATGGATGAAATTAGATGGTTTTACTCCGGGGTGGACTTGTTGACCAGTGTTCGTAAAAATAGACCAGAGTAGCGTAATGTTTATCAAGTTACCTCAGATGAGCTTCTCCCCTCCTCCTCCGCCTCGACCTGCCCCCGCATCGCCGACTGCCCCTGCTCCCCCGTAGCATCACAGCACGCCGCCGCCTCGTCTCTCTTCCTCCTCTTCACCCAGCTCTAATCTCGCCACTCCTCTACCACCCCTTACGCTTCTTCTCTCCAACTCACGCATCTCCCACCTCGCCGACGCCGGCTGCCTCCTCCCCTCGCCCCTGCCCTCGTGCCGCCGACTGCCCCTCTCCCCGCCTCCGCCTCGGTCTCCTCCCCCCCTCTGTATCCATCAAAAATTATTTGAATTTAATAAAGTTTAAATAGGAATTTTAAATATCAAAATAATTTAATGTGATTAATCTGAATATCAATTAATTCCAAAACTATTTTATTTAAGGTCTTTGTACTTGGAAATATTTTCAAGATTTTTCTGGAATTTTTCTGAATTCATTTGCTATTTTTAATTTGTCATTTGTATTTTCTGGTATTTCTAAAATTCAAAAGCTATTTAAAATCTTAGTAAAATCTTTGGGCTCAAACCCTATTCCCGGTCCAATCCACTGCCGAAGCCCAACCCAACTTCGCTGGCCTATTTGCGTGCGTAGCCCGCTTCTCTCTCTCCGGTTCGCCCACGCTCGGTCCCACCTGTCGGCTGCACACGTGTCGTGCGCGACGCCAACTCACCCTAGCCACGCCGCTAACATGTGGGTCCCACAGGTGCACTGTTCATCGTATCCGACTCGGACACGACATGGACTCTGCCGCCGATCGGATTTCTTGGCGTTCACGCTTAGGACTCTCTCGGCCGCCAGGCTATAAAGGGCGAGGTAGCCCTCGGCTTTCGCATCTCAACCGCACCGTCGCCGCTCAAAAACCCCAACCCTAGCCGTCGGAATCACTCGGAGAAGAAAAGTTGCTGCCACAACCTTCGTTGTTAAGTTCCTCTATCGTCAGCACACCTCAAGCTTCATCATCATCACCGTCGGGATCGCAAGGAGCAGATCTACACCGCCGTCACCTTGATTTCGCCGGAGGTTCACCGGAGTTCCGATTCCATTGACCACCATGCACCTCCGCCGCTTCGGCCTCATCGCCAGCCAGCTCTGTCGTCCCCTTGCGTCCGTGAATGCACCGTCGAGTTCGCAATCGCACCAGCTACCGTTGGAACCTGAGCCACACCATTGTCAAGCTGACTTGCAGGCCAGGTGTCAGCCATGTGTCCGCCACATCAGTGCCACCTCGGCTTCACACCCACGTGTCGCTACGTCAACACCCACCCACAAACATGTCAGAATCAGTCCATGAGGATTTGGTCCACGGTAGACCCACCCACCGATATGTGGACCCCACATGTCAGGTCCACCGTCAGTCTCTATTCTCTATTTTCTGGATTTTCTTTTAATTCTGAAATTCATTGCTGACGTCATGCTGATGCGATATTTCAGAATTTCCTTCAGAAAGGAAATTCAAAATAGTGTTTTCTTTCTCTTTTTCTTAGATTTAAATATTTCGAGAGTTCATTCTTTCTCATACAAACTCCGATTGAACCCATCCAAGTTTTTAAATTTAAGCCCTACCTTTCTAAGATTTTATTTGATTTTTGGAGTTTATTTGTTGCTCTGTTTTGTATTTATTTGCCTTTTTGCTTTCGTTTGTGAGTAGACGTTGATACTTTGGAAGCTTTCGAGGAAGGAGGAATTGATCAAGCTCAAGACCAGTACCAAACTTGTTCCAAGGCAAGTTGTACCTTTTACCATGTTGAATCTCATTTTTTAAAATTACTTTGATTCAAACTATTGCATGTTATTTTAAGTATTTAATTCTTTAAAGGCTTTGAGATTAGCTACACACCTATTTGTTTATATTCACCTTGCTCAGTGTATTACCTGGATTTTTTTGTCACCCTAGTTTGGTTAATTATTAGTTGAATCATTATAACAGCAACGTGCGTTGGTTAGATACGAATAGTTTGCTTAGTCATGCAACGAGTTATTGGTATCATTTTAATTTGCAAAACTAAACTTGACTAAATGAATATGGAATACTTTGTGGAAAGTTGTGTGCAGTATGTTGTCACTCGTTGATGGCATGTGTTGCATTTAATCAACAGGGTGAGAAAAGATTTAGACTGAGGCAAGTGGATGGAATTGTGATACGGTAGAAGTGTGTGCGCTTGGAAAAATAAGAATTTGATAGTTGGTAGAAATTAGTAGTATCGCATTGGTCAATTAAGAATTTAACTTTGTGCGCTATTTAACTGAGTCATAACTGTACGACCATATGTCCGTATGAGACAAGTCTAACTTAGTAAGTTACGGAGTCTTGATATTGACTACTCAGGCAAATAAGTTAAGGTGTGTACTAGTGTGGAGGTATGATTATGTATGCCTTTTTTGGAGATTAAGCCGATACAATTTTAGTAGAGTTTAAAAAGATTCCAAACTCGACCTCTCCTAATTAGTCACCCGTCGACGGTGTAAAATACTATAGATACTATATTTACTACTACCTTCGTGTAATTCATGGTATATAAAAGTAAATCCTCCTTCAGCTTAAGGAAGGTGGTAACTCTTTTGAAGGAAGAAATCAAAGGAGGCAACTAATTGCCGGTCAGGGCCCCGCCATTCTACACTGCAGCACCGTGGAACGGTAAAGTTGCGCGTGGGCGCAGCGGTGGCGCGGTGACTCGGTCGGTGGCAGCGGCGAGACGAGCGGCGCATAATTGGCGTCGATCGGGTCGCGTGCGGTGCGGTCGCCACGGGCAGCCCACGCGGTCAGGTTCGTTAGGCAGCCTGCGACCCGGCCGGCGAGCGGGAGAGAGATCGCGTTCACATCGCCGTGGAAATTGGAATCGAATCGAATCGAGTACGACCCGTCGGTCAAACTCCCGTGCCGAACACTCCGTTACTCCCTCCGTTCGCGTCACGTTGATTTTGAGTTTTGGCATTCTTAAAATATCTAATTATACGATATCAAGGTGGTATGTTAGATTTGTAATTAAAAATATTTTACTAAAACTTTATATTCAGAGCTATTTGCTTTTGTGGTGATTAAAAGTACCTTACTAAGTCCACGGTTACAGGTAACGCAGACGGAGGGAGTACTTGGCTGGTCGGAGAGACGCAGCTCAACTCAACTAGTTTTCTTTCGCTTTGTCTCGTAGCTTCCGCGGACTTGATTTTTCCACGCTCCTGCGTGTCTCCATCCAACCTCACTGAACACTATAAAACTTTATATCCCCTGTTTACACCATAGATGTCGCCCGAAAATTTCCAAAACTCACAATCTTTTTTTTCTTTCGAGGAAATAGCTATTAAAGCAGGAGTAAAACCAAGGCTAAACTGTACAAAAGAGTATTAGTTTACAGAAGAGAGCCTGCACGCCAAAAGAAAAGCAGGAAGGCAAGATACAGATTAATGGATGTTACGACACATACGAATCGAACAGTGGTCTTTTCATATTCGGATTTGGATTTTTTTTAAATAAATACGGATTCGAATATTGTTGAATACTACGAATCGAATGTTGTAACGAATGCAAATGCAAATCAAATACTTACTCAATTCGGTCGGATTCGGATATCCCTGTAACTTATACAATGACAAGATATTTATGATACTTTATCCTCGTACATAGTACACTTCATTCTAGTTTATCTATTTTATCTAAAAACATGAATTCATATTAAACTAAAAATATTCATTCAACTAATAAGCCATCCCACAATAAAATATGTATATTATTTTATCGAATACGAATATGAATAGTACACACTACCTTGGTCAACATATCAGCACCATTGTCGTCAGTGTGGACTTTCTCAAGCTGCATTTGCTTAGAATTCAACACATCTCGAATCCAATGGTAACGAACATCAATATGCTTTGACCTTGAGTGGGAACTTGAATTCTTACTCAAGTGGATGACACTTTGGTTATCACAAAACAACACATACTTATCTTGATCAAAACCAAGCTCACTAACAAACCTTTTCAGCCATAATAGCTCCTTGCTCGCCTCTGTCGTTGCAATAAATTCAGCTTCAGTTGTAGACAATGCCACACATTTTTGCAACTTACTTTTCCATGACACAGCTCCCCCTGAATATGTAATCAGGTACCCTGAAGTAGATTTTCTGCTATCAACATCTCCGACCATATCTGCATCCGTGTATGCAACTAACACGGGCTCTCTTTTTCCAAAGCAAAGCTTCATCTTTGTGCTGCTCCGGGGATATCTCATGATCCATTTCACGGCTTCCCAATGCGGCTTTCGAGATTCTGCATTTCTTCTTCATCTCATCGGATAAGGACATAACTTGAAATGAGCCGCAAGTGGACATAACGCTTTGCATTGTCCAACCAAAACTTCTTAAGTACCTTCTCAATGTACTTCTTGTGACATGTACAACTTTTGGAATTTCTATCTCTCTCATTCTCATACCGATAATTTGCTTTGCTGGCCCTAAGTCCTTCATAGCAAAGAACTTGCTCAATTCTTTCTTGACTTTGCAATCCTAGAGACATTTTTGCCAACAATCAAGATATCATCAACATAGAGCAACAAGATGATAAAATCATCACCGAGAATCTCTCGAAAGAACACACAATGGTCCAGTGCTACACCTATTGTAGCCTTGCTCCCCATACAGATTCAAACTTCATGTACCATTGTCTTGATGCTTGTTTCAGGCCATAAAGACTTTTCTTTAGCTTGCACACATAGTCTTATTTGCCCTTCTTAACATACCCTTCAGGCTGCTCCATGTATATCTCTTCCTCCAAGTCTTCATGAAGAAAGGTTGTCTTCACATCCATTTGCTCAACCTCCAAGTTGTGACTAGCTGCAATGCCAAGAACCACTCGAATGGATGTCATCTTCACCACCGGAGAGAAGATCTCATCAAAGTTAATTCCTTTCCTTTGGCCAAATCCTTTCACAACTAGCATCGCCTTGTATCTTGGATGTGACGTGTGCCCTTCTTGCTTGATTTTGTAGACCCACTTGTTCTTCAATGTCTTCTTGCCCTTTGGCAAATTCACCAGCTTATATGTATGATTCTTATGCAAGGAATCCATCTCCTCTTGCATAGCTTTCATCCACTCCTTCTTGTGTTCATCTTCAATTGCTTCTACAAAGCACTCAGGTTCTAAATCATCAGACAATAACACCACATAATCATCTGAGGAATACCTGCTAGAAGGTCTGCAAGCTCTGGTGGATCGTCTGAGTGGAACTTCTGGTATTGGTGGTTGTTGATCATGATCATCAAATTCAGCATCAAACTCATACTACTGGGGAGCATTCTCACCACCTGTACCATGCACATCGCCTTGTGCATCATCTGCAACATCGCCTTCGGTTTGTTGTGGAGCCGAGCCGCAGTCTTGGGTCTAAATCAAATGTCTTCTTTGTTGAGGAATTTGCACCTTTGCCTTCACAATATCCTCAATTGTTTGGTCTTTAACAAACACAACATCACGGCTTCGACAACTTTCTTTGCTATAGGATCAAACGACTTGGCCGAACTCATCCAAACCATAGCCAAGAAGTATGCACTGTCGTGTCTTTGCATCAAGTTTGGACCTTTCATTTTGAGGAATATGAACAAATGCCTTACATCCAAACACTTTCAGATGATCATAGGAGACATCCTTGTTGTACCACACCCTGTTAGGAACATCTCCCTGCAAAGGATAACATGGTGATAGATTAACAAGATAAACTGCAGTCATCAAAGCCTCACCCCAATAAGACTTTGGTAGCCTTGCATGTGACAACAAGCATCGAACTCTCTCCACCAATGTCCTATTCATCCTCTCAGCAATGCCATTTAGTTGTGGTGTCTTAGGAGGAGTAAATTGATGTCTAATTCCTTGCTCCTTGCAATATGCATCAAATAGCCCAATGTATTCTCCTCCATTATCAGTGCGAATGCACTTCATCTTCTTCTCAGTTTCTCTCTCAACTGAGGCTTAAAATTGCTTGAATGTACTCAGCACTTGATTTTTGGACTTCAAGGGATAAACCCAAACTTTCCTGGAAGAATCATCAATGAAAGTGACAAAATACTTAGCACCACCAATTGACATTACCGACATCTTGCACACATCGGAATGCACCAAATCCAGTAACTCTGGCTTCTTGTGAGGAGGCTAACTTTTGAAAGCAACCCGGTGCTGCTTACCCACTAGGCAATCTGTGCAACTCTTCAATTGCACACTTGAAATCCCTGACAGGAGATTCTTCTTCACTAGCACAGCCATGCCCTTCTCACCCATGTGCCCAAGCCTCTTGTGCCATAGAACACAAGGATTATCCTGTCTTAATGCATTGACAGAAACACAAGAGAGTTTGGCATGAACATGATACAGGAGAGAAACCATTTTACCTCTTGCAAATACCATGCTGCCCTTGGTAAGCTTGTACTGTCCATTTCCAAATCTGCTAGAATACTTCTCATTATCAAGCAATCCCACTGAAATTATGTTGAGCCGCAAGTCTTCAACATGTCTTACAGACTTAAGAATTAGTAGTGTACCATTAGCTGTCTCGAAATGCACATATCCCTTTCCAATGATTTGAGCACGATCATTGTTTCCCATCTTCACAATGCCAAAATCACCAGCAACCTAATTTGTGAAGAGCCTTCTATGAGATGTAGCATGTATGGTAGCACCACTATCAGGTATCCAAGTCATGTCATCATCACCCACAAAGTTGATGGTTGCATCATCAGAAACAACAATGATCTGTCTTCAACGATGGAACCAATCTTGCCAACATCATTTTCAAGAATGACTACCATCATGTCCTCAACCATTGAAGTAATGCGACCAACATCACCATCATCGCTCTTGTTTCGTGCCTTCTTCTTTTCTTCTTGTTTTCCCGCTTGAGCTTCCAAGCAAAACTTTCTCTTCTCATGGCAAAGGATAGCACTCAACATCTGAAAATTTTCCTCTTGACTTGCTTCTACTTTCAATTGAATTCCTCTTGCTTCTCGCCCTTGACTCGGTGAATAACACCTCGGGTTGTGAGGAGGAACTCTCCCTTTCAGCAAGCTTTCTTGACTCTTCATTTATCACTTTGGTCTTCATAAGATTCCAAGAGACAGTACCATTTGGAGCTGAATTGCACAAAGTGACTTTGAGAGTTTCCCAAGTATCCGGCAAAGAACCAAGTAGTAGTAAAGCCCTGACCTCATCATCAAATGAGATGCCCATGTAAGATAGCTGATTTATAATGCCTTGAAATGCATTCACATGATCAGCCACAGAAGTGTCATCTCGGTACCTCAAATGCATCAATTGCTTGATCAAGAACATCTTATTGGCACCTTCCTTCCTAGCATACAATTCTTCCAATTTTTGCCATAAGGTGCGTGCATGTGTCTCATCACTGATATGGTTCAATACATTGTCATTGACCCACTGTCGAATGAACCCACAAGCTTGACGGTGAAGTACCTTCCATTCATCATCAGTTTTGTCATCCGGCTTCTCGGTGGTAAATACCGGCTTGTAGTACTCTTTCACATAGAGTAAATCCTCCATCTTACCCTTCCAAACTTGGTAATTTGTACCATTCAGAGATATCATCATGCTGGTATTCACCTCCATCTTTCACTGCAAGACAATCACCAAAGCAAACACGAGCTCTGATACCACTTGTTGGGGCTAAACATTGCAATTAACAAAAGTTCAGCACCTCTACATGTAGTGAACCAATGAGGATAGCTTCAACCAACAAATAAGCAGCGGAATTAACAACAATAACATGCACAAAGTGACACAGCGATTTACGTGGAAAACCTCCTCAATGTGAGGAGTAAAACCACTGGCTTGCAGTCCATACCATATTCTTCCATATTTTATTTTTATGCAAATGCGAATCTAACAAGGAGTATTCAGAGGTACATCACAGAAGCAACAACATCATCAAGATATAATCTTGGTAAAGAAATTGTTAATTGAACTTCTACCAAATTTGCTCAGTGCTGAATCTGCTGCTATCTGAACTGACAAAACCCCTCTCAAATCAGGTGCTCCTCTCATGGAAAATGCCCGATCGATGTCTTGATGAAGACTGCAGGATCACCCGAGCTGGAATGAGCTCCTCTTCTTCTTTTCCTCTTGTCTCTTCTTTGTTGTGTGCATATAAATTATATTCTTCCCTCATCCAACCGTATCGAATCAACTGTTCACAAGCTTCTAAGCTTATAGGCTGATTTTGGGCTTCTTCTCTGTGGAGGGACTCGAATAAAATAGATAATTTGTATCCGATTGACACACCTACATACACTGCTTACTTAGATGGTCACCCTAAATCTCCCAAAGACATAATTTAGCACTTCAATAGTATATATTTACATTAGCCATTGGATCCCTTAAGTTTTCTCTTAAGCTCCGCCACTGAATACATGCACGCCGAAACTCACAATATGTGCTATCACTTAATTGTGATCGCGATGCATGGATCCGGTCCCCGTGCGGCCGTGCCTTAGCTAGCTAGCTTGTGGGTACCGGTCGTCCTGCCAAGCTAAGGGAGTTGAAGCCAGTTCTTCCTTCATTAGGCCCGATCGACCACTCAGCTCGACGTACCTTTCATGTCGTATCGTGGTCCATTAATTAACGACAACCTTAATTGTAGAAATTACCAAAATTTGTGGGGGACTAATAAGACTTACTTGCTTGCGGTTTACCGAATGCGGAGTTGCCTGACAATGATAATCCGCCTGAGCACGATTAAACTGAGGGTGCTAAGGGTACACTATGAGCCAGCTATCGGTAAGAGGACGCTAGCCCCGGCTGCCCCCTGGTCATGGACCGTAGTCCCTAGATACATATACACATACACCACCTACGTACGCAACAAAGCCAAATGCTCCCTCTCTAACTCTACAAACTTTTACCTGTCTTTTACCAACACAAATGTACAGAAGATTTTATAATACAAAAGAGTATTAGCACGGGTACAAGAAGCTTCAGGCTGTGCCGATTTGCGTGTATGCATGCAGGTTCACCGATATATCGTCAATCTGACAGACTGACTGACACTGTAAGCAGCCTGTTCTTGACGGTGCGAGAGAGGAGCGCGAATTGATACATAAACAGCACATGCTTCTCCTTTCAATTTCTTGTTCGTTTTCTGCTCTCGTCGAGTCTGATTTGGCTCTAACTTTGCTCGCTACCTGACAAGTCTCCAGTCCATCACTCGATCGGTAGGTACGTACGTATAGCCCACTCCATCACACACACACACACACTACATTCCAGTCTCCCAGTCCACACGGAGGAAGGTAGGAATGGGCCGACCGACACTAGCCAGCTAGTTACATGTAATTAGGCAGCCGCCCATGTCCACCGCATGATCCATCTTGGTAATCGTTTAACCTGTCAATTAAGCACGAAGCATGTACTAAAACTAACACCCCTCGGTTAATTTTTTTAACCATTGCGCGAAGAAGTGGAAGCACCTACGGGGGAATCGGATCCTCTGCATTTTATCATAGGCTAATATAGAGGAACACAACGATATGTACGTTAGATCATTCTCTCCACCGTTCGATCCAAAACGAACGGACTGGGTCAAACGCCACAGTACCCAAGAACACAGTGAAATGATGTTGTAGCCATTTCATTATTATTACAGTACTACTGCCGAGCACGATTCATGCAGACAGTACTTTGTCAACAGCACACAGCGGAGATCCGGATCTCCTACCGGAAGAGTGCTAATGAAAAGTTTAATAATCTTGCAGATCAGATCCATCACAATAATTGCCCCATCTTCTCCCATGAGGTGTCTCTCACAGCACGTGCCTGGCCTTTCGATCGTAAGCTAGCATGCAAAGCTTTGAGGAGCCTTTGACATGGTATATCAGGGATGCATGCTTGTGCTGCTCAACCAAACTGTGTGAGCAGCTTTCTCTTTCATTAAATCTCTACACTTTTCCACGCTGTAAGGGGAGTAAAAGGGGCAGGTAAGCTGCATGCATGCGTGGATCGGAATCGCGCCAGTGCAGTGCGGTGCCATCGGATCTGATGCTCTGGTTCTGAGTTTCTGAAACCAAGTGAACAGCACATGGCTGATTGATTGGTTCGGCAGCCTGCTTTTGTCCACCGACACTTGCAATTTTTCTACTTAGAATTTGTGGGAACTTCATACCAAATAGAACAGTTTCTACATGAAATAGGTTTGTCCGACGCCTTGGATACTGTGTTTTGGTAGAATCCTGCCAGGGGACTAGCGGATTCAACGAGTTCATCTAAAAGGTTAAGCTGACGATGAAAGATAGATAATTCACTTATACTTCAACACTCTCTCTCATGTGTAGCTCTTTAGATTTAATACGTGGAATATAAGTGAGCTATAATTTTTTTTTCTTTAATTGCACCAATCAGATATTGAATTCAAGACCTCTTGATGGGAAGGGAGCTGCGGATTTAGGGCAGCAAAGCGCAAGCAGAGCAGGACTGCATGAGAGAAGCTGATAAAGTCTTTGGGCAATCGGGCTTTGCTTTGGTAATTTTTCTCTAGTATCTTCGGTCTTGAATCTCTTGATTCTTTACTCTTGTTGTATAGTAACATAGGATTGATGAATTTGGTACCGGGTAATAGTCTAATTGATCATTTTCGATGAAGTAGCGAAATTTACAATTTGTTTGTAGATTTATAAAACTATGTTTATCTTAATTTATAGCCCTCCCTTCATTTTTATCGTAGCTTCGCCATCGACAAAAATAATTAAATGCTGCAATATTCGTTAGGCACCTACCGGTATTGCTACTCGAAAGTGCCATGATGCAAATGGTGTATGGCCGTGCAGGAATATGGGATCTATGCTGGGCATCGATCGAGTTGGTGTGACTCGTGAGATGAGCCATAAACCACTGGTCCTCAAAGTCCCCTAACTAACTGCATGATTGATTCGATCCGCCACACTTCAACAAACACAAGTACATATACTGTTCATTTATCATGGTAAATGCCAATACCATGATATGCCCTCTCATGCTGTTCGTCAGGCCTCGTGCCTTTCTTTTTTTCCGGCTGCAACGGCTTCAAAGAGGTTCATTTTTTTAGCATATTATGAATATTAAGAAATTTAAAAATTAGAGTGGGTGATCGTCCGTCTTCCTTACTTTTTTTCGACGGGATCGGCGAGCAGAGTACCGACAGCTTAGATCATGTCGCCGAGCACAATGACGTTTGACAATCTGACATAATGAGATTATATATATATTTTTAATTCGTAGCAAAGCATGAATATTGAACTAGTATTAAGAAATGTTTATCTACTATGTACTGATATATCTTCACATTGTTTGATGGGCCAACGTCAAATCATCGAAAGGGTTTAGATGGATTCATGGCCCAAAAGGGCCAATCATGGTTCAACTTTGGAGAGTAAGATTAGGGACGGGTCCCAAATCACCATCTTCAGAAAAAGAAAAAGTCAGGGCCGGATAGTACCAAAATTAATGGACAAGACTAAAGCTCTGGAGAGTGGTGACAGCGAAGCTAAGCATGGATCTGCTCCCATCTGCCATCATCCAAATTGCATGGGTGCATGTCAGTACACGGTAGTACACACAGCCACTATAAACACTTGAATTTGAAGGAACAGGAGTAGCTTCAGCTGAACAAAGACAACAACCAGCGCCTCAAAGTTTCTGTACGACGCGTCCACTCACTGGAATTAGCATGTGAGGCGTTCGAAACTTTGCAGCAGAGTCCTTTTCTCTTATTGCTAGGTGATAAATGTTATATATGCGCATCCAAAACTGTGCTAATTGCCATTTTATAGTAATACGTTAGATAGATGTTAAAGAACTGGGAGCAACTAGCGCTCGGTGGACGAGTTTCCCATCGTACGCTCTGACGCAATATTCGTACACAATGTTTGCAACAAAATTAATTCATGTGTGTAATAAAATACAAAAATGATAAATACAATGACAAGAAAAAAAAAAAATATATTAAATTCTCACCAAAATACATGAAACCATCAGCATAGAATATAGCTGCGCTTTTAAAAACTAGTTCAAATATCCCACACAAACAAATTAAGATGTTACAACAATGCAACATTTAAAAATAACAGCGAAACATCCGAAAATAATTGTTGCAATATTTTTGGAACAACGATGCAATAATCAAATGATGAAGGGTCTGCAACAAAAAAATATACTCTTGTGCAACAAATAAAAAATATTATTGCAACAAAAAATACCTCTTGCCATAACATTTGATGCAACAACATCGCATCAACAAAAAAAAAATACTCCATGCAACATTTCGAGCCAACTGTTGCAACAAAACTAGCAATAAATTGAAAAGACCTCTACACCTTGGTGGTGGCGCTGGGTCAAGACCCCTCCCTTCCACTCCTTCATGCCTCAACGACCGCAACAGCAGCTGTAGAGCCGCACGACACAGCTGCTGCTCAAGGAGGGCTGGGAGTGGTACATCGACATCTCCTCCCAGATCATCGCGGCCTTCGACGACCCCGGTTGCAGCGGCCCCAAGGACCACCAGGTCTTGTGCTCCGCGCTCGCCCATCGCGCCGATGCCCATGGGCGCCTCAGAGACGCCCCCGACGCGCTTGCCGATTGCGACACTTGAAGAATCTAGATCCGCCATTATGTGTTAATGGAGTTTTAGTGATTAATGACAAACCCTAATTGTGAGACTAACACTCTTGTTGATATACCTATTATTTAGTCTCAATTGGATATAAAGGTGAAAGTCAAATAAGGTATGCGTTTCTAATAACAAATCTATTTATGAGACTAACACTTCATTTGATTACTTTGTTTAGTCTCAGCGTGCATACAAAAGGAAAAATCCAAACATGTATTTTCATAATGATAAATCTATTTGTGAGACTAACTTTTCTATTGCTTTGTCATGTTTAGTCTCAGTTGGATTTAAAGATAAAAAAGGTATGCAATTCTACATCATATTCTTATATCTTATTGTATTTCTTGGATCCAAAATATAGGTTGAACCCTACCAAGAGTCTAACTTGAATATGTGCATATATTCCTATTACACATTTGTGTATGCATACATTTAGGGGGAGTTCACTCTATGTCACTACTACAGAAAACGTCATCACAGACGGTTCGGAACCGTCTGTGTTTTTGTACGTCTGTGATAACTGGCGGTTATCACAGACGGTTAAAAAAAACCGTCTGTGATAAGTCACAACACAGACGGTTCTAGTTACCAACCGTCTGTGATATCCACATATCACAGACGATTCTAGTTACCAACCGTCTATGATATGTGAGATATCACAGACGGTTCATAATTAGAACCGTCTGTGATAGTTTTTTGATTGCAAAAAAAAAATACTGCCATTTCATGGATACACTCATACACATACACTGTCATTTCCCAAGCCTCCCAAACATGGATTCATTGATACACATACATGGATTCTAAGTCCCAAGTCTCCCAATAAATTTCTCAAGCCATGGATTCATGGATACACTCATACACTCGATCATATACAAGTACCAACATAAGTAGAATCTGGAGGAGAATCTAACAGAAATCTGGATATGAATCTAACACAAGTACCACAAGCACATACATACAAATCTGGATCTGAATCTAAATCTAACAGAAGCTCATATACAAAAGTACCAACAGAACCTCATATACCAGAGACGTCGGCATCGGAGGAGGACTGGATGAGATCGGCGTCGGCGTCGGAGGAGGACTAGAGGAGGTTGGCATTGGTGTCGGCGTCGACTCTTAGTTGTTGGGGAGGAAGACCACGTTGGAGGTTGGGGACTGCGGGAGCAAAGGAGGACCGGAGCGCGGAGGAGTAGCGGGGGGCCGGGAGCTGCAGGAGGACCACAGGAGCAGCGACCAGCCGGGGCTCGGAGGAGGACTGCGGGAGCAAGGGAGGATCGAGCCCAGAGGAGGACCGGGACTGCAGGAGTGCGAGACTGAGCGCCCAGAGGAGGTCGGCCATAATATATAAAAACACCAAAATATTTTGCCTCCCGCGCACGCATTCAAAATTTTCGAACTCCCGCGCTGCGAATCACAGACGGTTTCATAGAAAAACCGTCTGTGATAACATATCACAGACGGTTGGTTTCACGGACCGTTTGTTATAAGTATCTCATCACAGACGGTTCTTATCTGTGTTCGTATTAAGAACCGTTTGTGATGAGATACTTATCATAGACGGTTTGTATTAAGAACCGTCTGTGATTTGGATTTTATCATGGCTTGAAATTTTCCTTACTCTCTGATTTTACCATGGCTTCAAATTTTCCTTACTCTCTGATTTTACCATGGCTTCAAATTTTCCTTACTCTCTGATTTTACCAACCGTCTGTGATGAGGTCATTATCACGGACGGTTCGTACTAAGAACCGTCTGTAAAGTATCACAGACGGTTCGTGATACGAACCGTATGTGATATATGACATATCACAGACGGTTCTTAGTACGAACCGTCTATGATAATGACCTATCACAAACTGTTTCAAAACGAACCGTCTGTGATAAGACAACACAGATGGATCCAAACGAATCGTCTGTGATGAGGCATCTACTATGACCTGTTTTGTAGTAGTGTGTTTTGTGGTTTCATTAGTATTGATCCATACTCCCTTGTCCATATATATTTGGGATCTCTACTTAGAAACTTATCCTTGAATATATACATATATATTTGTGGTTTCATTAGTATTGATCTTTGTGATCTACTTTGAAACATAACTCTTGAGTATATATGTAACTTGTGTAGCTCTTATATACTCATACCAATCTATTCATTTATCTGTAATTGAGTTAGTTGTCATCAATTACCAATGAGGGAAAGATTGTGGTATCTTGTCCCACCACTATGTGTTAGTAGTATGTGTTGTAACATCCCAAAAATTTGGTCTGTTTTGAAGTTTTAAAAAGAAAAATAACCATTTGGATTTTTCTGGTAAAAGTTAAAGCTTAATATGAATTTTCAGAGTTCAAAAAAATTTTTAATATGATTAATGTCCACATCAACTATATTAAAAATTATTTTATTTGGGTCCTATGTGCTTGGATATATTTTCTAGAATTTTTCCGAGTGCATTTGCTATTTTCTAGTTGCTATTTGTGTTTTCTGCTATTTTCTAAAAAGAAAATCTATTTAAAAATCTCAGAATCCTCATTGGGCTCAAATTCCTTTCGGCCCGATTCTATTTATCCCTGGGCCCAACTCCCTTGGCCCGCTCCCTTCCTTCCTTGCGCTTGCGTGAGCCACCCGCCTTGGCTTTCCTTGCGCGAGCACGCCGCCCAGCCGAGCCGCTTTTCTTTTTCTTTTACCTCTGCGTCTCACTGCATGTGGGCCCAGCATGCCACCTGTGCTTCGTCTTCAACTGGGACTCTCATTCCCGTGCCCGAAGCAAACACACGCAGCGCCGCCGGTTCTATCTCTTCTCAATCTCCTTCCTCCGGGCACTATATAAAGAGCCACCCGCGTCCTTTTGTGCGCCTCATCCATCTCCTCCGAAACCCTAAAATCACCTCTCGGTTTTGCTCTCGCTGCACCAAAATCGCCAAAGGACCGAGTCGCTGTTGAAGCTCTTCTCCACCGAAGTTCGTCGCCCACAGTGCATCTCCGGCCATGATTCAACCGTCGATGGGTCTGCAATAGCGTGTGCTTCACGGTGCTCTCTCCACCCTTTCCCGAAGATCGACGCTTCGTTGTTGGGTTCGTCATCAAAACCGATCGCGGCATCTATTGTCGATCTACAATTCCGGTGAGCTTCTTTGCCTCCTAAGTGTGTCACCTCGAGTATTTTGTCCTTCTCATCTAATCCCCCTCATCCTTCTTGCTCCTTGGCCGTCCTCACCCGTGAGCACCGCCGTCACTAATGTCGCTGCCGCCGTCGTTTGACTGCCACTCGTGTTGCGCCACCACCTCCAGGTGCTCTGCCTTGACCGTGGGATCTCGTTTTGCCAATCCGACGAAGCTCCATTGCCGCCATCGCCGTCGACGACGAGCTCAAGCTACCGGCCACCATCTCTGTCCCTCACGGATGATTTCCTTGCTGACATGGCCAGCCACCTCAACGCCACATCATCTCTTTTGCCCACGTGTCATCCCCGTGTAGTCCCGTCAGTCGCCACGTCAATGCGTGTGTGGCAGATCCACCCCTAAACCCCATATCCATCTTGCCTGGACCCGGTCCACGTGAGCCATCTCACTTCCTAGTGGGGCCCAGCCGTCAGATTGTTTTTGATCCCGTCCGAACATCCACTGCTGACGTTAGCTTACGTCATAATTATCTTTTCCTTCGGAAAAATAATTCAGTAAATCCATAAATTCTGATTTTTAGTATTTTATGTGATTTCAATCTTCCAGAGCCCATATCTTTTGCATCCGAACTCCGATTGAGTCCATTCAAATTCCTAAATTTATCTAAATTCGAGATATATTTATCTGAGATTTTTATTTAATTTTTGGAGTTTGTTTTCTCTCTGTTATTTATTTATTTGGTTTATTTGCTTGTTTTGCGAGTAGACGTCGATACTTGGGAAGCTTTGAGCAAGGAGTAGCATACCAAGATCAAGATCAATCACATGATATATTCCAAGGTAAGTCATGGTCCTTTGATCATATTAAACCCATGATTTCAAAAGTATATTATTTTATACAATTGCATGCTATCTTTATATAAACTGCTTTGGGTATAGTTATTGTCTGTTGTCATTATGCCTCCATTGAATATTTGAATGCCATGAACCCTTTGTCACCTTAGTATGGGTAATTTTAGTTGGATATATTTGTATTGCCAACATGGGTATCGTATCAATGCTTAGTTCAGCTTAGTTACGATGAGTTTGTCATCACATGTGTCATATTGATTAATCTTGCCTTAATGAAATATGGAACCGTGGTGGTGAGCCACTCTTGTTAAAATTTGTGTACCATGACGGGGTTTGTCATTGGTTTTAGTTGAACAAAATGGTTTTCTGCTTGGGCGAGTGGTTGGTGGATAGTGGGGATGTGGATTGAACATGTTGTGGGTTTGTGGTAGTCTCGCCTGAGTAACTTATCAAGGACTTAATCTTGTGCGCCATTGAACTAGGCCTTAACCGTACAACCACATGTTTGGTATGGGACGGACCTGGCTGACTAATTAGCAATGTCTTAATTTTGGTTCTGTCATGTGAAGTGTGAGTCGTGGAAAACGTATTCTCACGGTGGCGCAAGAGGGGGGGCCTGTCTGGTCGGAAAGACATTCAGTGTTGAAACCTTAGCGGACAGAACTGGGTTAAGAAGGAGCTTTGTAAAAGCCTTGTGATGATCACTTAGTCGCACGCCTACGGAAGCGTGAAATGTCTGACATTATAAGCTGTACAACCTCTGCAGAGTGTAAAACTATTCGAATAGACGTGTCCGCGGTTATGGACGTGCTCGGGGATTTCACACGGGAGTTAGAGTTTCTTCAAAAATGTGCCGGAGTGTGGATGTGAAGTTCACTTGATGAATATAATGTTTGTTTGGTGAATAGGTCATTCACTTTGTGGGTTGTGTCGATTGGTGAATGGGGAATTCACTTATCTTTAGTTGGTTGGGAAGTGAATGAAAAGTTCACTGGTTGTTTCAAAGAATTGTTTAATTACTTATTATTGTTTTCAAATTACGTATTTCAATTTATTTATTGTATTTATCGTAAATGTTGTTTTATGCAAAAGAGCCATACAGCTAACCTTTGTTCAAGCCTTGTATTAATACTATTTGCATACATTTCACCACGGCTTGTTGAGTACATTCAAAGTACTCATGGCTTTGCGCCCTGTGTTGTTTAATCTCCACAGAAGAACCAGGGAACTCTGAGTTCTACCAGGAAGAGTACCATGAAGGTTTTGCGGATTAGGATGCGTTTCTCCACTCGATTGCTTGTGGGCATGTTGATTGGCCATTGAAGAGTTCATTTCCGCTGCAAGAGTTTATTTGTTTCTTTAGCCCTGCGTGGCAAGTTAAGTAAACGTTGACCATAAGGTCCAGTTATTATTATTATTTGTTATTTTGAGATCTTTTTAGTTAAATCAAATAAATGGATGGTATTTCATCACTGTTTTCCTGTGTGAGCTAGCTACTAATCTGGAACTAGTTCAGAATACACAGAGGGTTCCTGAGATGCATTTTCGGGTCCCGACATGTGTGGTAATTAATGACAATCACTTTATGGAACTAACATTTTTCATGAGTTGGATAAATAGGTTGTGTTCCTTGTGGTTGAAGACTTTGGATGATATCATGAGTTGATGGTCATCAAGTCAAGATTCGAGATAAAGAAAATCATCATATGTTGATGATATTCTAGACAAGATCCCGAAGAGAACAATATCATCATGTGTTGATGAAGTTGAAGAGTAAAGGATGCATCATGAGTTGATGTATATCAAGACTTGAAGAAGAAGAAATCATCATGTGTTGATGATGTTCAAGAACAGGAGATGATCATGAGTTGATCATCAAGTCTAGAAGATCCATCATGTATTGATGGAGGTCAAGTGAAGAGTGCTTGATGTGTTGATGCATATCAAGACTCGGGATGAAGGATGTCATCATGAGTTGATGAGCATCAAGTCAAGATCCCGATATAAAGGAAATCATCATGTGTTGATGATTGTCATGTTAAGAACCCGGACTTGAAGTGAAGATGTGCGTCATCAAGCTTCAAGAAGATGTGCAAGGCAAATGTATGTCTAGTTAGGGCTAAGAATGTGTTCCTAGTCTTTTACCGGTCTCGATGTTTAGTTGAAGACCGGATTGCTAGTATATGTTGCCGTACTATTAAGAGGGATCTTAACTAGTAGCTTGAGTTAGTCATGTGTTGATAGCTCATCGTGTTTGCTCTAGCTCATCTTGGAATAATACAATTATTTGTGAATGTGTTTTGCAAATAGTTGAAGCTCTCGTTAGCATGTTGTCTATATTTACGAATGTGTTTTGCAAATAGTAAGGCTCATGTTTATTGCTTGAAGCATGTGACTATAGTTTGCAAATGTGTTTTGCAAATGGTCTAGGTCCATGCACCTTATCCTTGTGACATGATGCTATTTATTTGTAAATGTGTTTTGCAAATAGCTGAGGCTCATGTTTAAATCCTTGTAGCACGAGACTTTAGTTTGCAAATGTGTTTTGCAAATGTCTTAAGTCCATGTACCTTTTAGTTGTGGCTTTGATTCTAAAAGTTGGCAAATGTGTTTTGCAACTTGTTGAGAATCTTGCCTTTATGCCTTGTGTGCATTTGGCATCAATTTGCAAGTGTGTTTTGCAATTGAGTTATTCTTTGAAAGCCAGTTTGTGTCTTTCTCAGGAACATCAGAAGTACCGCAATGTACTGAGCGGAACTACCGTAACATGGTTGTACCGGCCTAAGTGGCGGTACGTGTTTTTCAGAGAAGCATGTGTTGCTCACTTGGAAGTGCGGTAGTACCGGTGTGTACTGGGTGGAACTACCGCGCTGCGGTAGTACCACATGTTCCTTGGCGGAACTACCGGAGCACTTTTGGACATCCGTTTGTTCGTTCCGATCGTGTGGTTAAGACCAGTGGTCCGAAAGATCTAAGTGATCTGAGCAGTCCACGTGGTATAGCTGATCTTTGAGCTTGTTGTTGTTGCTCTGGTAAAACGGTAGTACCGACGTTCCTTGAGCGGAACTACCGCACCCTCAGTAGTACCGGCCTAAGTGGCGGTATGAGTTTTTCAGAAGGCATGTTTTTGTAACATGTTAGCTTCTTTGGAGGAGCAGTAGTACCGCAGTGCCTTGTGCGGAACTACCGGAGAAGCGGAACAACCGCATGTTGCTTGGCGGTAGTACCGCGCCGGAATTCCAACAGCTATGTCAGAGCATTTAATGCGTCCGCTAGCCGTTGATGGACGCTTTTGGATGGTGCGGTAGTACTGGCCATTGAATGGCGGTAGTTCCGTTTATCCTGATTCGTTCGGGATTCTGCTTCCAACGGCTAGTTTATGAGTGTGGGCTATATATATAGTCACCTTGGCCGGTTGGGAGGTGTGGCTGCATATATTGTGGAGGTCATAGCATGTGTTGCTAGTGCCTTAGTTATTCCTTTGAGCAAAAAGCAAACCCTCTATACTCATTTGTGCATGTGTTGTACTTAGAGAGGATTGAGAGGAAAACCCTAAGTGCATGTGTTGCCTTAGGTAGTGGATTGTGCATCCATTTGAGCTTAGACACTTGATTGGTTCAAGTGAGGGTCTAAGATTTATTACTCTTGGTATTTGCCGACACCTAGACGGCGTGGTGGCGTCGTGGTCCGGTGATCTTCTCAAGTGAAGCTTGTGAGAAGGCCCGGTGTTTGTGAGTGGCTTGGTGCTCGCTATCTCCGGGGCGGAGTAAGAGCAACCCTAGTGGAGCGAGGTGTTGATACCTCGGAGGAAGGCTTAATTCGTGGAGCCGGCCCAATTGGTTTGGGTTTACCTCAACGTGGATTATGGGAGACCGGCAAGTCTCCGACCACCACGGTAAAACATCATCGTGTCCGTGTGCTTCTTGTGCTTAACTTTCATATGCTTTACTTTGTGTAGTTTACATTCATTATATAATTCCTTATTCATATTTGTATGATTGCTATCTTGTTTGTACTTAATTGATCATATCATTAGTTGATTGCTTACAAGTCTTTGCTTAATTGCTATCTTTATCAATTGACTTGTATTGTTGGTGCACCTAGAAGAGCCTAGTTGATTTAGGTTTTAATTGGGCAAAGCAGATTTGATATTAGCTTCCGCATAAGAAAATGTTTTAGCCCAAAGAAGTTTTAAAACCGCCTATTCACCCCCTCTAGTCGGCCTCCTCGATCTTACAACGCTACGCTCACAGCCGACCCGGCCCACCCCGGCGCGCCGCTCTCCAAGGGCACCATCCTCTGCGGCCTCGGCGAGGCGCGGAGCTCCTCGAGCGCGGTGGGACCTCGGTTCTCATCGCCCACGAGCGCTCGTCGTAGGCGACATCGACGAGGCGCAGGAGCTCCTCGAGCAATGCAGGGCTGGGACCTCCGGTTCTCGCTGCGCTCGGCTCCAAGGATGTCTGAGTAGTATGATTACCCTAAAGAACTACTATATATTATGGAATAACTTTTCACTACAAAACTAACGACGTCATTTTTACCTCATCAATCCAAATAGTTATTTTTTTGGTTTATATTAGTGGTGAATGTTAGAAATATTTGACTGCACCTATTCTAAAACGTCATATTTTTTTTAAACGCAGGGAGCGGTGAATATCCAATAAAACACAAATAAAATAGAAAAAACAAGGAGAAACAAATGCCACTTCCATAGTGAATTTCATTTCGTCTTTTTTTTTGGCCGACTGGCTGAGTTCATGCTTATTCCATACCGAATTCTATTCCAACAACACAGCGCCATCTTTTTAGTAGAGCTATCTGGATCATATAAAATCATATACCATATAGCAAAGTCAAGACAAGTCTTTTAGAATGATTAAGCAATTTAAATTATGATGAGCATCTCAACAATGACTAAACAGATTATAAACACCACAAAGAGATATCATCATGAAAAGTTAAAGCCTAACAAAGGAGGCAAACTTTAAATCTAGATGAGCTATCAGATGTAACAACCTATTGCTCCACTTTCAATTCTTCTTTGCATGTGGCATGCTTGCAACATACTTCTTTTCAAGGGTGGTATGCTTGTAGCATACTTCTTTTCATCGATGGCATGCTTGAAGCATACTTCTTTCGTTGGAGCACTTTTGTGTGTATTTTTTCTTTTGAATACATAGACATGTATGGCATGCTTGAAGCATACATCTTTTCAAAAAAATCTCAACTTTTATTATTATTATAACATGCCAAATTGAGTGAGCATAATAGGATTGTAATGAGAGACACACTTGCTTGGTACTATTACAGTTCATTAATTTCTCATTGTAATTGTCAAATACACGATATGCCCTTCATGCTATCTGCACGGTCCTTTTTTTCACTACAAATTAAGGTGGTCATATTTACCAAGGAGATTTAAGAAACGTGTATGTAGCATCATCGCATGACCAGCCAACATCAAACCATGGAAAAGGGTTGTTGGATGAGTGAGATGGATGATTGGGTCCCAAATCAACTGCAGAATACATGTTCAGTCTGAGAATATCCCGTGCCACCCTTCTTACGGTGTTACCTTTGTATTAACTATGTATAAAAGTTTTTAAAAATTCCCCCAAAAAATAGAAGATGTAGGGGAGGACATATTGTACATCCATGTAAACTTTCATGATCAAATTCGATCGCATTTGGAAGATATGAAATCGACATGTCGAACCCATTGGATGGTGTAGTATTATGGCGAGTTATTGTAAAGACCTTGTTATGATCTTTTTAGTCGCACACCTATGAAAGTTTGTCGGACAGACATCACAGGTTGATCATATCTTGTGGGTAAAGTTGTACAACCTTTGCAGAGTGTATAATATATTCAAATAGTCGAGCCTCGAGGCCACGCTTGATTAGTTTTGATAAAATACAGGATGATAACATGCTAACTTCACAATGGTTGTAGCAATGATATAACCTTAGATGGATGAAACATCATATCTAGAGTTAGGTGGATGGAACCTCATATGTAGTAATAGGTGGATGGAACCTTATTACATGGTAAAACTTGCTTATACAAGCAACACTTTAGTTTTAAGTTAAAATGGCTAGGCTGTAGGTTTGAAAAATAACTATGGTATGATAGCAGCAAACAAAACTTGCCTTTTGCTGCAATAACTATAAGACCCCTCCTTTGGCAAGTCAAACATCCAAACATCTATACACTTGCATTTGACATAAGGATTTACGGAGTACTTTTGTACTTATTGTTGCTTATATGTGTGGATTTAGTGCTCTAAGATACCAACTGATGAACAATTACCTTTACCTATCGGGAGTTGAAGATGACACCAAATACTAGGTCGCTTACCCCAGTCAATTACCTATGGGCATATCCTGAGGGTCACCACTGCCATTTATCTTCTCTGCTGCAAGATTCATCCGTATTCGGCTTTCCCGACTCGTGATGTAAGACTTTGGCCATGTGATCTATTTACACTTATCTACTATCATTTTTATTCCCATGTAGGGGTGTGATATTCATCAAGGTTGTACTATGTGAGCTGGTTACTGATCATGAGACTAGCTCAGTATGCACAGAGGGTCTAGATGTAAATCCGGGTTTCAACACACATGCAAATGGATTGATGGGGCATTTTGGGCGAGAGAATACCTACATGATGTTGGCCAATCATTTCTATTGGTCTAAGATGAGATGTGACGCCAAAAGATTTGTTCAGCGATGTATCACATGCCACAAAGCTAAATCGAAATTGAACCCTCATGGTTGACCCCACTTCCTGTTCCTAACACACCTTTGGAGGATAACAGTGTAATTCAAACTTTCGGTTTCCAATTCGTATACATGTATTGTATGGTTTTAAGGTGCAAAAAGCTCCAACCGAATATGAAATCGTCGGACCATTCACGCGCACGTTACGCGATGGCGTGGCGAGCGAGCGAGCGTGCATGTGTTCTTCTTTGCTTACTTCAACTTGGTAAGACCAACTCTATCTTATATATTGGTCTCGTTCTACCTAAACTAGTAATATGGTACTAAACTTTTCACTTTTCACCATACATAAGTGAGCCTTGAGGATTTTCCTAAGATTTATTTAGAATATTATATAGGCAAAACCCATAAACTCCAACAGCTGTGTCTCAACCAAGCATTTGCATCGTCCCAAACTGAACAAACATAAAATTGAGTGAAGAATTAAAATACCATAAAAGGCCCATCTTATGATGAACCAACCTCAAATCATCGACAAGAGTCGACAGATTCATGTAGTCCAAAAGGCCCAATCCTGTTCAACAATGAAAAAAAGAGAGAACAAGATAAAATAATTAAAGTTACTCTCAAAGCAAATTCATTTTACTTTAGAAATTTATAGGATGGTGAATCATGTTGAGGATTGCCTGCACATTGTTTTAGAATTTCTTTTAGTTCCTTTGATGCTCAAATTAAAAGAGTTTGCTGTTTACGCTAGATATGCAATACCTCAATTACTATTTGGGCTATGCTCTATATTAATAGTAAAGCCAGGATTTGATATATGTGGGCAGATATCTTGTGCATTATTGCCTCTTGAAGAAGCCATCTGCGCAGATGGGACAAGTTAATATGAATGTACCCCATTTGGTAGAAGACAAGAGCTTACAAGGAAGCCATAGGGTTGAAAAAACTTCGTGATAGGATATGACTGTTCTTGCTTGAAACATGGGTTCTTGTCAGTGCTTGAGCCTTGAAACATGCACCATTTAACTTCGCCGCATGACTGTTCATCACTTGATTGGGTTATAGTTCTGCCTCTATTTGGGGTAATTTCCTTATACCTCTGTTACACAGCATGCAACATTTTGGCTTCCAGAGTGTGCAACATTTCCTTAT
The DNA here is from genome assembly GCA_036346255.1 of Ampelocalamus luodianensis. Lineage (NCBI taxonomy): Eukaryota > Viridiplantae > Streptophyta > Magnoliopsida > Poales > Poaceae > Ampelocalamus > Ampelocalamus luodianensis. Next base: position 75,287,547 of record CM070621.1, read on the forward strand.
ACCTTTGACATATTTGCATCTAGCAACCTCCGCTAGACTTCCTACCATTTTGTTGCTGGAGGCGATCTGAGGCTTCCATAGTTCCAATATGACAAGAAGTGGCACGCAATGGCAGATGCACTCTGGATGGCAGCCACAGCTAGTAAATCATTGCAGGCTCAAAATGCCCAATCATGTTAAGAGAGAAAAAAAAGAGTCAAATTAGATGTAGATATCCACAACTTCACATGTGCTAACGAATAATGTCAGAGCAATATAGCATCGTATGTACAGATTGCTAGGATCAATTTAGTTCATCAAAACAAGTATGTCTACATGTGTTCACAAGAGCAAGACTAAGTAATCAATCCATACTAGAGAGCAAATCAAGAAGTATGGTCTACTTGAATGCATAAAGCGAAATCTTCCACTAAAGGCTCTTGAAGATGGCGTTGCAATTGTAGATGGCATAAACTTCAGGCTGCAGCTGAACTACAGCTTATAAAAAGTAATAGGACTAAGATGCTTGTCAGTTTACATGACTTGATATGAGAGTTCTTGCTTCATAGTTCCTTGTGGGTGCATGCAGCATGCAATGTTTGCTTCTAATGCAAGTTGAAAAGTTCTTTGGGGTTCTGGTTTGATCTGTTTGGCATGGAAGGTATCAGGAAACTTGACAATTGTGTCTGCACGTCGCGGCCTCCGTTTTCATAGTAGGGTTCAGGTAACCGGTTTCAAATTTTTAGTGGGGTCGATACAACCGATATGAACGACGGAAAGTTTTGGTTGATTTCGGCCGAAAATTTCAAATTAAAAAATCAGCCAAAAATCACTGAAAAATGTCTAATTACCCTAAAAGAACATGACATGTCTTTGCTACTTAAAATCTGTGGGGGGAAAACGTTGCTTCGGGTTTTAAGAATCCTGGTGCTGAGAATGTTCTTGTTTGCAAGGGAAACTATCAAATGCAAGTGTACCCATTTATATAGTGAACAAAAATCAAACCATCAATGGGGAGATACATTTATCACTCATGGTGCAAAATCCAGTTATTAAGAGGACAAGACGAGTCGCTAGTTATGTGCAGACATCCACTAAGCACTACTACCCTCGTCAGAGTGGCAACTGCAGGAAGCGATGCTCAACATAATTGAGAACAACGTACAACTTCCCATGAGCTAACGAATGATTTGAGAGCAATATAGCATCATATGTACGGTTTGCTAGTATCAAACTAGCTCATCAAAACAAGTAAGCCTTGACAAGAAGACTAAGGGCCTGGATTCTAAGTGAGAGTTGGAGTTGAGCCAAATGGTTTCATTCGAGTAAATTTCGGAAAAGGAGTTCCGAGAATCTGGAGCAGATTTGTTACGACGGTGGCCAATCTGCTCCAGCAGATTTGTTATGAGGGTGGCCACGGCTCTGCTCCAGTGGGCTAAGGACCAGGCCTCCACTCTGTGAAGTGATTTGTGACTGAAGTGGCATTAGTGTCGGTTTGGATGCGAGACATTTCGGTTTTGGGTTAGCATTTGATCATTTTGGGGTGTAAGGGTTATTTTCGTGCTGTAATGAACTTATAGCTATAATGAAGATCGGTCACATGCCTATGGTCTAAATTTTGGGGTGGGAGGAATAACATATGCCACTGCCCACTAGCCTCTGCCCGAGAACGTTTGTGTTGAAGAGAAAATGAGGTCTCAGTTAGCAGCAATTACTTAAAGTAAAAAAAGTGTTGATTCAATCTTGTCTGAAGGTAATGGTCTGAAGTTTCAGAAGTACCAATGTTCTTCATCTGCTGATCCTTAGGTAATGTTAGATCATGAGCTGCTTGATCTGCTGATACTCTGATCCATAGTGGGTAGTTTATGCTGCTTGTCTCATTCCAGGAGGTAGGAGTCTAGAGCATTCCATGTTTGTGCGATACAGTTGCCCATCACATGTTTGTTGTAATGTCTAACTGAGAATTAGATTTCTTGTCTAGTTTGGGTGAATGCTATCTACCATTTTTTTGTTAGGATCTACAGGTTATTTGTGCAATACATCTGCCAACCACATGTCTAGAGCATTTTATTGTTGCAAATAATGATTTATAGATGTAAAATATGTTGAAATGCATATGCTCAATGTTTACGTGCTTTGATGACGAATTGAAAATGTTTGGCCGAGTGGATTGCCGAGTTTATGTACATGTAGAAATGAGTAAGAACCAAATAGACTTGAAGTGCTAAAACTAGTGGTACAATGGTTTTTCCTCTCCAATCCTTTCTTTCAGGGTTTTAGGAGCTAACTTCTTACCAAACACTTCCTCAGCCAACTTCAGATTCTCAGATAAATGGATTCTAAAAGAATCAGGAACAGAAGTTGAAAAAAAACAGAATCTACAGCTCTACCAAATATGTTCTAAATAATAAACCCATGCTATAGAGCAGATCAAGAAGTACGGTCTACATGAATGCGTGAAGCGGGGCAAATCTTGTGCGTTAAAGGCTCTTGAAGAAGGCCTTGCAATTGTAGATGCCATAAATCATTACGAGTGTTAAATCATTTGGTCAGAGGCAAGCTAGTTCTAGGCCGCGCATGAGCTGCAGCTTATAAAAAAGCCACAGTAGTGAGAAGTTTTCAATTTTCATGAGTTTATATGAGAGTTGTTGCTTTGTATACCCGTGTGGGCACAATGCTTGGCTTTGCTGGTGCATCTACACAAATGTTGGCTTTTGCAGCAAGATGATGAGTTCCTTGGGGTTCTGGTTTCATGTGTTGCATACATGTAGGCCTGGAAGGTATCAGGAAACTTGATAATTTGCCCCATGTACACTGTTGCAAATCCGCATAGCAGCAATTGTCTAAAGTTGTACATCACCCACATGCACCACGCAGTCCTTACAGGACCAAATTCCGGCAAGTAGCCGCCTCTCTACACGTCGGTGTGAGGAGCCATAAACAGATAAGCTGGTGCTAAAAGCCACGTTCCTAGCTGAATGCATTATTGGTAGCACCTACCAATGTAAAGGGGAAGCACATCCTACAACACGCAGCCACACTATCACCTTCCCCAGTTGGATCAAAGAACCACAGTGAATAGCTACATTATTTTCCTGCTGATACAGTACATAGATGATTCTCACACGTGCAATGCAGTGGCAGAGGATTTGTTACGCCTTTCATGCTACTAGGTTGGTATCGCGCGCGTTGCGGCGCTATTGACTATAGATTGGTATGACAACTGGAAATATTGTTTTTTTTTGGGTTGAAAGTAGTATGTTTTTCTGCATATAGGGTCAGGCATGGTATAACGTGGTCTAAAACAGGGTAGATGGTATCAGTATGAAATAGAGCAAGATGGATGGTAGCAAAAGACAGGTCAAATAGGATTAAATATCTTGGTTATATGAAGGCAGAGCATAGCTGCGCTTAGTTACAGAACGACTATGTAGATGACACTATACAATCCAACACAAACCATAAAGGACAAACAGAAAATATATAGTTATTACATGGCTACTGATGCTTTGGCTGATGGTGGTTGTAACTCAAATAGCAGCATGACATTCTTTCTCGAGACAAGCATGGTACTTCAGGAAAGAAGATCGTGTATAGACATCAAAAGGGCGCAGTAACAAGCAACATAGTGTTAATGTGAGCCACAGACTTGCGAAGCACACTGGCTGAGGAAAAACTGCAGTAAAGCGTTAGCGCAGCTAGGGCACGAATGCGGAACGTGTTTCGGTGAGCATTGTTAATATCTTTCCTTTTTTTTTCTGGGGACGGCACGAATGCAGAAAATATACTGTTTGTAGAAATTTATAAATATATCAAATGAGGTCCAAACATTATGAATTTTTTTGTGAACGCTCCTTACATAGTGTAATTGTTTGTGTAATATTTCCAAAAATTTTTATGTTATTAAATTATCTATAAAATTAACGGTTTACACAATCAAGTACATTGTATAAAAAACCTAAATTAAGAATTTTTTAGACAATTTCAGATCATAGAAAATTATGTAAAAACTACACAAACAATTACACTATGTAAGAAGTGTTCACAAAAAATTTCATAATTTTTAGACATCATTTTGTATATTTACAAATTCCTACAAACGGTATACTTAAATGAACTTGGAAGACAAATTCAGAAGGTATAAATTATGAAACAATTACACAAGCAAGAAAACTGTATCAGGAAGCTCCACAAAAAAATTCGTAATTTTTTGAGTTCATTTACTATATTTAAACATTCCTAGATTCCTGTCGCAAATTGAACTAGCAACAGGAACCTGCCCGCACTGTTCAGGGTTCCTATCGCTAGTTCAACTGGCGATAGGAGCCTGTCACCAGATGAATTGGCGATATGGACCTTGTAAAAAAAAATTCAAAAATATTATTTCATTTTTTTTCAATAATGAAGGCCAAAGGAATAACTAAAAGTACGGTCTGGATTGCAATAATGTGGACCCCCAAGGAAAAATGGATGCATACCCGAAGGAAGCAGAGCGACACAACATAGTTTAGCTGTACGATAGACGCACGCAGGGCCTTCGCACTTGCGTAAAAAAACTCCACAGGAAAGGTCACAATAGAAAAGAATGAACTAATAGATAATTCTGAGAGCAAGACCCAAAGGCACGAGCAAATCGGCTAGAAAAAGAAGATGCTCGATCCCAAAAAGCGAGTCACCTTGTTGCAGTGTCGGCAGGGGGAAACGTATTCCAAAAAGAACAACAAGAAACGCTGGGAACCTCAAAAGAAAAGAAAGAAACAATGGATAAACATGAGGCGAAGAACATAAAGATAGAATGAATAGGAATAAAGTCAAATCCCACAGATTGTGAGAAACGAATGTGACCGCGGCCTTGTGGGGGGAGACCGAGATCCGACATAAGGAGATGACTGTGTGTTCGATGCCCAGCGTCACCGAATAAAAAGCAATATATCTATACCTGCGCAAGACGACCACGTGTTTGATGGTCAGTGGCGCCGAATAAAAAGAAAAATAGATCTATACCTGTGCAAGAAAGAACCACAAGAGAACTCCGATGAGAAGAAAGGTGCCATCGAGAAGGGAATTAGGTAGGCGCAAAGCGTGACCAAAAACCTGTCTATAGGGGAGACAGAGATCCGGTAGGAGGAAACGATCGTGGGGTCGATGGGAAGCTCCGCCGACAAAAAAAGCAACCAGATCCTATACCCACAAACAAATAAAGGGCGAACGAACGAAATGATGCTTGGATAGGAAGGGTCGGGGCGAATGAAAAGCAAACCAGGCGAAGGAGCATGGAGGAAGGCTCTCAAAGCAGCAGAGGCAATAAATGCGTCGTGCAGAAGCACTGCTGCATGCATAGTGGGGAAGCGCCTCTTATCGAGGCGTCGCGCACGGGAGACGACGCGGTAAGGCCTTCTGGCTAAGGCGTGGACAGTGTAAATAGTAAATGATGAACCACGAGGTTCTATTTTTGGCCCGATCTTTCGATGAGAAGATAAGTTCGGTAGAAGTCGCTCAATTCTCATGATCCTGGCTACGAACTCACAAGGCTCAAAACCACGCAATCGCTAAATTGCTCGACAAGTCATTATCAACCGTGCACGAATACCCGGAAGACCTAATCACGAAGATCAATTCCTGCATACATCGAAGAAGCACGCAAAAACAAGATAGATAAGCAATCTGAAATTACGAATAGAAATTGAAATTGTATTGATAAGTGGAGTTCCAAAGAATAATGTCGCTATTGATCTCGCTCGAACAAGAGTACAAAGTATAAAGTAGCAAAAGCTAAACTTTAATCTTACAAAATCTGAAGAACTAAAGGGGATGACGACAACTATGTATAGGAGAAGGAAGGGCGGACGTGGGTACTATTCATGCATGAATAGTGCCATATGAACAGTACCACAACAATTATTCATTACATTACATGAATAGATAGCCGACCATATGGGTCATATCAGCCCATTCATTACAAAGCCCGTGGGCCAACAATTAGTGACGCAACACCAAGGCATATAGACGTAGCACCATGGCATGTAGACGAAGCTCAGTTCGTATGAGTAGATATAGCTCGGTCTAACCGGATAATATGGCAGTGCAGTAGCCGAAAGTCCTTTCGGAGAAAATGTGGATGTGGTTGAAGTAGAGGATGCAGTGCAGCGGGTTGAAACAGTAGTTGCATCCTTAGGGTTGATATCCTCATCATCCTCCTTTTCATGAATTTGATTCATCCTCGACTTAATCGTATTCTTCAAGTTATTACTTTTCTGCAAAAGGTTAGTAGCAACAGGAGGCAAAGAAACACACAATTCTTCTAATGGACAAAAAGATTCTTTGCAAATCATAGTATAACATTCAGATTCATATTTTTTCATGTCAATGAATCAGATTTTGTAGCTAACATAACATGAGCTTTCAATTTAGTTTCACTTGGAGCTATAATCTTATGATTAACTTTTGTCTTCTCCTGACTTGTTCTCTCAGTTCTTTCTAATTCATCCTTTAATATGGTAGTAGGAGACATTAGAAGCAAAGTGATTTTCTTTTCTTTATATGTGAAAGTATAATGATTAGATCTACCATGATGTTCAATATATCTATCATATTGCCAAGGTCTACCTAATAATTACGAACATGCTTGCATAGGTACAACATCGCACTCAACGTAGTCATGATATGATTCAATAGAAAAATATACACGCATAAGTTTAGTCACCTTCAATTTACCATAAGAATTCAACCATTGAATGTAGTAAGGGTGAGGGCATTGAATGTAGTAAGGGTGAGGGTGTTGAGTGGTGGTCAAGCCAAGCTTCTCGACTATGTCTGTGCTAGCAAGATTGTTGCAACTTCCACCATCGATGATGACTCTACATGAACGTTCCTTGATGACAAACTTGGATTGAAACAAAGTGTGGCGTTGATTTTGTTCAGCAAGCTCCATGTGAGCACTTAGCACACGCTGGACAACTAGGCTTTGGTACTTGTCAGATGCCCCATGGCTTATATGCTCTTCCTCAATGTCATCACCTGCATTGTTAGTTGCAACCAAAACATGTTCTTCCTCAATATTGCTAGCTGATGTATGCTCGCTATTGCTCTTGATAAGCAAAGCTCGCTGACTTGGACAATCGCGCATCAAGTGTCCAAATCCTTTCCAACGGTGACATTGTACATCTCTAGATCGCCTTGTAGAAGTAATAGAAGAAGCACTTTTTGTAGGAACTTGTACCTTTACTGATTTGCTTACATCAGGAATATGCGCAGGAGTGGAAGGAGCAACAGGGGGTGCACGGCTTGAGGAGGGTGCCACGTGTTGTTGCTGACTTAGCCGACCTGCAAAGGATCCTCCAAAATTGCCCCTAGAGCGAGATTATCGACATTGCACTTCTCTTTTAGCTTTGCAAGCAAGATGGAACAAACGAGTGATAGAATTGTACTCTTTATAATCAAATATGTCCTAAATTTCTCGGTTTAAATCTTCTAAAAATCTAGCCATCTTAGCATCTTCAGTTTCATCTAAGCCACAACGCAATAAACTAGTTTGCAATTTTTGAAAATAATCTTCTACAGAACTACTACCTTGTCTTAAATATTGTAATTTATTAAGCAAATCACGAGAATAATACGAAAGTACAAATCTATGTCTCATTGCTCTCTTCAAAGTATTCCATGTTCTAGGTATGTGCTGATGAGTACGACCATATTCACTCCACCAAATAGATGCAAAATCAGAAAACTCACTAGTAGCAGCCCTAACTTTCTTATCTTTAGGAAATTCATGACAAGCAAAATTTTGTTCTACGATAATCTCCCATGTGAGATAAGCATCAAGATCATATTTTTCAGCAAAAGGAGGCATAATGAATTTAATTTTACCAAATGCATCATTATGGTCACGTACCTCACATTGATTTCTTCCCATATCTTGACAATTGTGACGAAGCCGACAATGGTTACGATCATTGTGAACATTGAATCCATCAGTTTCTGTATCAACAGTGTAGTTGTTCATTTCTTCTTCTTCTTCCACCTCATCTGTCCAAGAGCGAGCAGCAGGTGGTGTGCGGCAAGTAGGAGGGTCCTCCACTCTTGGCTCACGATTATGGTTCCCGGTTTCAGCAAGTGGCTGACGTTTGAGGAGCGCAACGCGTGTGTGGAGCGTTGCGAGGTTGTCATTGATCTTATCCAAGGCATTGCGAACGCTCTCTCCAAGTGAGTGCTCAATGTGTCGGACAAGCTCTCTCGTGCAAGGTGTGAGAGATCCCACACCAGTATGCACCAAAGAGTGGTCGTTGTTGTTTTCATCATGTGTAGATCCATGTGAACCTACCATTGTTAGTTGAAAACAAAGAACAAATCACAGTGTATATGTTTATATGAACTACTAGGTTCTGGAGTTTCAACAGCCGCTCACACTCAAGCTTATACCAAGTTCTTACAAGCTCTTACCAATGCAGCAAGGAAGTGGTACAACCGATAGCTAGTTCGTGATACTCTCACTTGCGATTAGCCCAACGATTGCATGGAATGGTACCCTGAGTTAGTAGGAAGTGGAGCTCAGAAGGCTTTAATATGGTAGCAAGGATCAGCAATAATCAAATTAGTTAATACAAGTTGAAAGAGTGTTCAAAGTACTAGCCAATGTTGCTAATTCTAGCTTAATCACAGCTAGCTAATCAAAGCCCTATGAAGAGAAATGTAGGAACACACACGCAACGATCAATGTGACTTGATGTAATCAATGGATAACTTCACAACAAGTGCTAGGAGAGATGCTAACCCACTATTCAAACTTCTTTGTAGGTGCACAAGATTGTTCACACGATATAGAGCACAAAAACGGAATAACGTGCAACGTAATCAACCCTCTAGATTGAGCAGAAACAACAACTTACCTCAAACGATGAAAAAGCAAATTTTTATATGGCTTATATATTCTCTTTTGAAAGGTTTAGACAAGATCTACAACTTTTCAGTTGAGATGAACCCCAAATTCTGAAGGGAAGACTGAAAGAATCGCCAAAAACAAAAAACAAAAAACTTGCAATGTGAATTTGGGGCTGAAGTTGGCCGATTTTGGGTGTCTTGGAAGGAAACTTGCACAAGCAGGTCATTTGTTTTGGATGCAACTCGTTGTTAGCTTTCAAACGAGTCTGAGAACGTCGAATTCCGACTCCGTATGCAAAAGTTATGCCCATTTTACTGAAGGTGTCTCGGAAACAGACTCGAATTCGTTTCGGCCTCAATTTGAAACTGCTATATCTTTTGCTCCCATGGGACAAACTTGCTCAATTGTTTTGTGGAGGCTTGTGGATGTATGCAGAAGGGCTCCACCAAATTTCACTAGATTTGTCAAAGGTTGATGTGCTTTCAAATTTCGAAAAGATGGGCTCTCTCTCTCTGTTTCATTTGTTTTTTTTTCTCTTTTTTTTTTCTCTCTCTCTCTCTCTCTCTCTTGTTCTCTTTTTCTCCTCTGGAAGACCTGAAAACCCCGAAATCAATCTCTTTCTTTCCTTTTTTTATCTCCGTCACAAACCGAAACAACTAGGGCTTCCCTTTTTATGTCGTGGCAGAAAAATCACAGGGGCGGCAGGCGCTTAAGCTTTGGTGGATGCGGCGGGGGGATTTGGTGCCGCGGCAGAAGTTGGGCAGTGGAAGCAGCGGCAAGGCGCTTCGGTTGCCGCGGCGGCTTGTGGCAGTGGCGAGACAATGGCTTAGGTGCCACGACAGGAGAGGCAGCGAGGGTGTTGCTTGCCGCGACAGCGAGATCAACCACGACAGCAAGCTAGGGTTGGCGCGGTGCTGTAAAGGAAGCAGTGGCAGTGACCTGTGGGGGCGTGGCTTAGTAGAAAGCCTTGGTGGCCGCGGCAGGAAGGGGTGGTTGCCGTGGCAGAGATTGGAGTGGTGGCGCGGCAAGGTTGGGTGGTAGCGCGGCAACAAGGATCGGTGTGGCGCGGCAGGAAATTGATGCGGCAGAGGTTTGACACAAAGACGAAGCTACACAAAGGAAACAAGAGATGCAAGTAGACAATGACGAACTAGACTCCAACTACACTAGAAGTCAGCAACTGACACGACGATGGAATAAAAAATTCAGCAAACAAAAACTGAAAAAAATTGCAAATGCACAGATTGGTTTGGACGATGAACTAGACCTTTTTTTTAATGATTTTCTTGGCTTTGTGGACTGTAGAAAAAAAATTCTCACCGAAGAATTGTAGCTCTGATACCACCTGATGAACCATGGAGGTCCTGTTTTTGGCTCGATCTTTTGATGAGAAGATAAGTTCGGTAGAAGTCGCTTAACTCTCATGATCCTGGCTAAGAACTCGTAAGGTTCAAAACCAAGCCATCGCTGAATTGCTCGACAAGTCATTATCAACCGTACACGGATACCCGGAAGACCTGATCACGTAGATCAATTCCTGCATACACTGAAGAAGCACACAAGAACAAGATAGATAAGCAATCTAAAATTACGAATAGGATTTGAAATTATATTGATAAGTAGGCTTCCGAAGAATAATATCGCTGTTGATCTCGCCGAACAAGAGGACAAAGTATAAAGTAGCAAAGGCTAAAATTTAATATAACAAAACCCAAAGAACTAAATGGGGATGGCGGCCACTATGTATAGGAGAAGAATGGGTGGTCGTGGGTACTGTTTATATATGAATAGTGCCACATAAACAGTACCACAAACCCTAGGTGGCCGGCCATATGGGCCAAATCAGCCCATTCATTACAAAGCCCGTGGGACAATAATTGGTGACGCAGCACCAAGTCATGTAGACGTAGCACCATGGTATGTAGACGAAGTTTGGCTTGTATGAGTAGACATAGCTTGGTCCAACTGGAGAATATGGCAGTGCAGTAGCCGAAAGTCCTTTCGGAGAAGATGTGGATATAGTTGAAGTAGAGGATGCAGTGCAGCGGGTCGAAGCAGTGGTTGTATCCTTAGGGTTGATGTCCTCATCAGTAAAATCCATTAAGACCACGAAGACAATGCGACATTCGGTGTCCCTTAGGTTGCCGAAGCGGTTGACACGCATAGCAACTCGACTGGGTAAAAATGAGGAAAACAACGACATGGGGGACCTGGGCTTTCGGCGATCTCACGCCCCATAATAGATTTAAGTCTAGGGACTATACATTACGCTCACTTACGCGTGTTAGTTAATACGTATGTGTGTTATCTCTAGCATAATTGTACGAAACTCTCTTTGTCTGAGGCAATAACTGTCTAGCGAACGTGCACGGAGATGTCTCACTGACAGCAACCATCAACCACGGGCGTACTCAAGCAATTGTCAAGACGTCTCTTGATGCACAACAACTGTCACCCCATTAGAAGCTTTATAAGGGGCGGTGCCGATAGACAGAGAGAGAAGTCCAAAACATACAGAAGCCATTAGACTTAGTTTCGGCGGCTTGGTATATTCTGTAAATCAATACAAGAACACAGGAACATGGTTATTATTCTCTCCGGAGAAGACTTGCATCTGTCTAAAAAAATCCCTGTGTCTTCTTACATAATATCGAGTGTCGTGTCTCCAGTATTTATTTCATAAGATCGATAGTGAATTATCGACAGAACTTCGAACCATATGTAGCTAGGACAAATACATATACACATTCTTCTATATACCACGTTGCAATTACATCTACACAAGTCCCATTTCGAATAAAACGTTTCGTTGAAATTGCAAAGAAGTTGCCTTGTTTTTCTTTTAGAATTTCTGTTAAATCCTTTTGATCTTAAGTTGCACTCAATCTTTGAAATTTTTCTTAGGTAGATGAGAACTCTAGTCATAAATAAGCAGGGTCATTCTCAGCTGTGCAGCAAGCGTACGCCTTGTGCACTGGAGTTTTATACCATCCGGCCACCATATCTACTTCACGGCTACGCAGGAGCCCCTACTTAAACACGGCACACACAACATCGTACAAGCACCGTATCTCCTACTTAAACACGTACCAGTAACTATATATACCCATGCCACCCAGTTCCACTTCGCCAAACCAATGCAAGTTGCACACTAGTGGTAGGCTAGCAGCAAGCAGTTCACAGAGCCGGATCGAAGCGAACATGGCCATTCCCAAGGCTTTGCTCCTCGCCATCCTCGGCTGCGTCTGCTTCGGCAGTTCTGTCCTAGCAGCTCGCGAGCTGAGTGATGACTCGGCCATGGTGGCTAGGCACGAGATGTGGATGGCGCAGTACGGCCGCGTGTACCAGGACGCCGCCGAGAAGGCGCGGCGGTTCGAGGTGTTCAAGGCCAACGCCGCCTTCATCGAGTCGTTCAACGCCGGGAACCACAAGTTCTGGCTCGGCGTCAACCAATTCGCCGACCTCACCAACGAGGAGTTCAGAGCAACCAAGAATAACAAGGGCTTCAATCCTAACGCGGTCAGGGTTCGTACCGGATTCAGGTACGAAAATCTTAGCCTTGATGCACTCCCGGCAACTGTGGACTGGAGGACGAAGGGCGCCGTCACTCCCATCAAGGATCAAGGCCAATGTGGTAAGTGCATTTAGTATACTGCTGCACTGCATGTGTGATGTATGTGTCAACCTTACATCTGTCACAACACAATTAATTTCAGGCTGCTGCTGGGCCTTTTCTGCTGTGGCTGCCGTGGAGGGCATCGTCAAGCTGAGCACTGGCAAGCTTATCTCACTGTCGGAGCAAGAGTTGGTGAACTGTGACGTCCATGGTGAGGACCAGGGCTGCGAGGGCGGGCTCATGGACGACGCCTTCAAGTTCATCATCAAGAACGGCGGCCTCACCACCGAGTCCAACTACCCATACACGGCACAAGACGGCAAGTGCAAGGGTGGATCCAACAGCGCCGCGACCATCAAGGGCTACGAGGATGTGCCGGCCAATAACGAGGGTGCCCTCATGAAGGCGGTGGCAAACCAACCCGTGTCAGTGGCCGTGGACGGAGGCGACACGACGTTCCAATTCTACTCAGGTGGCGTGATGACCGGGTCCTGCGGCACTGACCTGGACCATGGGATTGCAGCCATTGGTTATGGTAAGGCCAGCGATGGCACCAAGTATTGGTTGATGAAGAACTCGTGGGGCACGACATGGGGCGAGAATGGGTACTTGAGAATGGAGAAGGACATTTCTGACAAGAAGGGCATGTGTGGCCTTGCCATGGAGCCTTCCTACCCCACTGAGTAGAGCGACATACTCATACACGTACACAAAGACTGAATAAATGCATGCCTCTTGTTCTGGTATAGTTCATATGCGTCTGTAAATTGTGTTACAGAATATGTTTGTTATGTATATGCACTTTTAGACTTCATGAATATGATGTTAATTTGACAATGTTGCAAGTAAATCGGAAAACATATATACTGTCGTAGATGATGTTGCCTCCTGTGTCGTAGATGATGTTGCCTCCTGTATCTTCAGGTATGTATCAGGAACTTCTGGAATAACTTGTGTTTTCAGAAGCAAAACTTGAAGCACATTGCCAATCTGTGGGAATGATGGATGGTGATATGGAAATCATTGCTGAAGCCTGATGGTGGATGGTGCCTATGCATGGATGAGCAAAAGGCAGAGGGAGACATGGTGTGAAGTGGCACCAGCTGCAGCCTGCAGGCTGCTCGATTCATCTTACTAGGTTGATATCGCGCGCGTTGCGGCGCCACTGACTATAGATTGGTATGACAATATTTTTGTTGTCTTCGACTGGACATAATGTTCTTTTGGGTTGTACAGAGTATGTTTTTCTGCCTATAGGGTCAGACATGGTATAAGGTGGTCTACACCAGGGTAGATGGTACTAATATGAAATAGAGCAAGATGGATGGTAGCAAAAGACAGGTCGAATAGGATTAAATATATTGGTTATATCAAGGCAGAGCATAGCTGCGCTTAGTTACAGAACGACTACGTAGCTGACACTATACAATCCAACACAAACCATAAAACCAAACAGAAAATATATACTTATTACATGGCCACTGATGCTTTGGCTGATGGTGGTTGTAACACTAATAGCAGTATGACATTCTTTCTCGAGACAGGCATGGTACTGCAGGAAAGACAGGATCGTGTGTAAACATTAAAAGGGCTCAGTAACAAGCAACATAGTGTTGATGTGAGCCACAGACTTGCGAAGCACACTTGCTGAGCAAAATTGTGCAGTCAAGCGTTAGCGCTACTAGGGCACGAATGCTGAATGTGTCCTGCAAAATAAAGATTGACATAAATGTGTCAGTGCTAGTTGTTTCGGTGAGCATTGTTAATTTCTTTCCTTTTTTTCTCTGTGGACGTTGGTAACTCTGTAAAATCTTTTACTTGCAGTGAGCATCTCTTTTTTTCCTTTCTAGGCATATGCAGTTCAGATATACAATTGATCTTGTTGAGGAACCGTCGCTGGCGAGTCCAATTCGAACGATTATCTCGTAGACAATACTCAGAATCGTAAGAACAATGCAAGAACACAAGAACAGAATAAGAGATGAACACAGAGATGTAGGGGGACTTCTTGCTTCTCTTTATTCCTTCATCAAGCGATCAATCCTTTACAGTGAATAGCACCCCCTATTTATAGGTTAGAGACCCTGCTAGGGTTTGGGATGGGGAGCCCATACATGGGCCGGCTTCAGGGCCGGGCCCATAGTTTCTTAACACTCCCCCTTGGGCACCCATCCTCACATGTTCATGTCTCGTCAAAACTCCATAAAAACCCAGTAGAAAAATTTTGGAGAAAGAGTACATGATACACGTCTCATTGTATACACGAATTGCCTTATTAAAACCTTTAGCCGAGAAACTTCAAGAAAACTCGTCAAGAGAAAAAGAGTACAATCCACCCAATTTCATTTAATCTCCTGATTTATTCTTTGGGTACTGATCTTCATGATCAAGTTTTAATAATGAGTTTGTGAAGATTCCCCACGACTCTGCACTTCTCTAAGTCTCATCATTCCAATTCACGTATGCATCTTTCAAAGCTAGACTGAAGTGACTTAGTGAATAAATCGCAAGATTTTCACATGACTTAATATGAAGTAATTTGATTTCGCTTCATCTTTTGCAATTCATGAGCATTGAAGAACTTGGAGTTGATATACTTTTGTGAGAGGATTCTTCACAAAACCCATCTCGCACTTGTGCAACATAAGTTGTTTTTATCTTTATAGATAATAGTGGGGTTTGTGCGTATTCAATCCACATGACTGCTGGATGTGGTGAATCATCCACCGGCCAAGCACATTCTCGTGAGGCCTCTGACAATGCTATTATTTCGAGTGGTTCGTCAAGTCTGCACAAGACTCGCTTAGACGATTTTTATGGAATTGCGGTTCCACCATATAGAAATACATAGCTTGTTTGCTATTTAGTTGTATGCGGTCCTACAAGTACCGTTATCCGCATTGTCATTCATAGTTAAGTCTTGGTTCTTTCAGAGAATGTACTCAAGTTCTTTGCTTCCTTGGAGGTACCGGAAGATGTCCTTTATTCTCTACCAATGCTTTTGGTAGGTTCTGCACTATACCTTGCTAGTAGGTTCCCAGTAAATACAATATCCGTTCTAGTACAGCTTTGCTAAATACATTAGTGCTTCTATTGCACTTAAGTGTGGGAATTTTGGTCCCGTGACTTTCCCCTCTTATTTAGGTCCTGCATTTAGTTTTTGTCTTGCTACAAAATCTCCCACCATTGGCACTTTCAAATGATATGCCTTTTCAAAGTCGAACCTTTCTAATACCTTCGAGTGTAGGTGATCGATGCACTAATATCCCTTCAGGCATGCTCAAGCCGCAAGCCTAGGTAATATTTGGTTTTATCTAATCTTTTATTTCGAACTCCGACTCCAAGTAAGAGCTTACTTTCTTAATATCCTTCAGGGTTTCGATGATATTCAGATCATCTTCATACTCTGAGATTATACAAAAAAAAACCATCCTGGGATCATCGTATAAATACACAGAGACTATTCTCATTGTTCGTGTAGCCTTTCTTGCATAGAAAGTCGCTTCAAGCGATTATACCACATTCTGCCTGATTATTTAAGTTCGTACAGTGACTTCCTGAGTTTCACACTGTACATATTTCTATTTGCTCTGTTTTGGTTCGGGACAGGGATACATTCAGGTATCTTCATATAAATGTTCGGATCCAATATTTCATAAAGGTATGCTGGTACTCCATCCATCAATTTTACTTCTAACTTCAAGTTCACTGCCATTGAGATAAATATCTAAAGGGAGTTCCGCCTATGACCGGAAATATGTTTCTTCATAATCATCTCCTAGACGCTCAAAGAAACCTTGTGCAATGAGCTTTGCTTCTTTTCATTTCTCTTTGAACAAAATACCCACTTATGCCCTATGGGTGCACAAGGAGGCGTGCGCTTACAGCCCAAACGCCTTTCTCTTATTCGAAAGTATAATTCAGTTTCTATTGCCTTCTTCCAATCTGATCTTTTCTTTTATTCAATGAGCGATGCAGGCTCTAGATCAAGATTGATGATTGTGGTAAGTTTTTTTGCAAAGTAAATGTCGACATTGGCTGTTGTCATATTCAAAGATTCTCCCAATGTCATAAAGTTTATAGCTATTTCTTCAGAGGGCGATTCTTCTAATGCTTCTACTTGTTCACCGTTGCTTCCAATTGCGGGCAAGTCCCTTTAGTTTTTCACTCCAATGTGTGCGCACACATCCATGCCGATGTCTCCTTCATGGAGATGTTCAATTGTATGCCTTTTCAAGGTTCCATACCAGCATGCAGTCTCAATCGCCCCCTTTGGTTCCGGGAACTTTGGTGATCGGTCCGTGTCAAGTCCTTCTTATCCTTTTCACCAGCGCCCCCGGTTACTTTGGATTCGAGGGACCGAGTTCTCGCCCTTTATTCCGAGGCCTGCGGACGGGATTAGGGATACCTTTATTGGTATTTCAACCCTCTCGGTGCATTGCTTGCGTGCAAATGCTACTTGGTCACGCTCTTCAAATCACTAAAGTGAATCGCGCTTGATTTGCTAATATTTGCAAATCAATTATCTTCGGACTTCAATTATCTTCTAGACTTCAATTATCTTCTAGACTTCTTTATTTGCTTTACTAGTGCGCGGACATATGCATAGATTTCAATTATCTTCGGATTTCAATTGTCTTCTGAATTTCTCTTGTCTTCTAGACTTCAATTGTCTTCTCGACTTCCTTTGGCTTGCCACGTTATTTGTCGATATTTTCATCAAGGGTTGATTTCCTCCCCCTAATGACGGGAGATTTATCTCATCTAATATACTATCAGCGAATCGGGCATTATGCAAATCTCCAGTCATAGGGTCTAAATACTTGATTATGGATGATGTCTCATAACCGACGTATATCCCATACTTTCAGAGAAGACCCATTGCAGTTCGCTGCGGTGGTGGTATAGGTACATAAACCTTGCAACCAAACCTGCAAAGATGAGAAGTTTTCGGTGCTGGCCCTTACGCTAGTTGCATAGGCGTATGGATGTTATAGGCCGATGGTATAAAATTAATGAGAGCTGCTGCAAGAAGGACTACGTGTTCCCAACATGTAGTTGGTAAATTACAATTCTTCAAAGTTCTGCTAGTTCATTCTGGGTGTAGACATGCGCATGCAATGCTCAACTTTTAATTCCTATTTTCATGTAATAATCATCAAATGCCTTCAAGTAAGTTCTCCGGCGTTGTCCATTCAGTGGTCTTCATGATGATCGGAGAAAATATTTTTAATTTTAATTATCTGAGATTATCTTTGCAAAAGTATGGTTTCTCGTAGACAATAAACATACGTGCGACCATTCCGAGGAAGTATCAATGAGCATCATAAAATACCTAAATGACCTTTACAGGTGTGATAGAACCGCAAATGTCTCCTCGGATACGGTCCAGAATACTGGACTTTATCCTTCGCTTTGAGCAAAAGGTCTAGTAATTAATTTCCGTTGGCATATGCGGACGCACAAAATCTTCCCGATTCAAAAATTCTTTACATTCATATTATGTCCATGTGAATTGTTAATTATATCTCTCATTATTCTAAGACCTAGGTGGCATAATCTATCATGCCGTAGATAGAAAAGTTCGAGCTTCTAAATACGGTTTCTAGGCGATAGAATGCAGTGTCTTAATATTAGTGTAGTATAGCCCGATTTCATATGAAGGAAGGCATTCTAATGCCATTGTTACATTTTCTTCATGCTTTGTAATGAGCAGGTATTCTGTATCATACTCTTCTTCGGTCTCTGCGTGGAAACCGTTAGCGCGAATATCTTTGAGAGTTCTAGTCAATTCTAGGTACAATTAGTCTTCTTCAATGACCAAAGTTGCGCCCATTATGCCCTTCCTGAGCCTATTACACAAGTATCATTTCATGATTGTCGTGAAGACTACCAAAGATTCTTGCCGATCGATCAAAAATTTCTGCTTTCTAATATAATGTACTTTATTAATATATAGCAAAAAGCAAGCAACATATAAATAAAATACTTGGATATCATAACATAACTTGCTATTATAAAGATGGGAAAATAAGCCTTGCAGGACTCATAATAAGAATTTAATTCTTTGCTCTCCTAGAGCTTGCAACCATTATTCAATAATTCAAAGTTCTGCTTTAATTACAAACTGCAAGTTTCTATGAAAGATCCAAGTGCAATGCGTGTACTAGATCTAATAGGCAAAGTATTCAGGAACTTCTGCCTCAATCGGCTCCATGCGCTCTTCTCCTCTTGGGCAACTACGACTGCGGCCGCTGCGATGTCCAAAGGAGGGATGATGGGGGCTGCTACTGGGCAGTCCATATTCATAAGTGCAACTAATGGATGTGAATCCTCTGTGCCTGCAATGGCGAGGTGTGTCTCATGCTATCATTTTCCCTTCTTCTTAGAATGGAAAGTATTAATAACGTGCGACGCACGACCTTACCCTTCTTGCTCCTCTCATTCGTGAGAGGCTTCATGACCTTAGTAGCTCGCAGGTGGCTTCATGGCCAACATTGCTACTAGGTGGCTGCGAGATGAAGTTCTTTCTTAGAATATCATCTTGAGCTTCCGCAACTTGCATGATGTTAATTAATTTGGCGATCGCTCAGAGCCGTCTTGATGTTAGTTGCGTGCGGATTGCACCGCATTCGGGTGAAAGGTAGCGAGGGTCTTCTCAATCTTCTGCTCATCCGTGATTATATTATCACAGAGTTGAAGACTTGTACAAATTATGTACAAATTTTGGCCATGCTGGGTCAGTTCTTCGAATTCCTGATTCGTGATGCCAG
Organism: Ampelocalamus luodianensis; assembly: GCA_036346255.1. Taxonomy (NCBI): domain Eukaryota; kingdom Viridiplantae; phylum Streptophyta; class Magnoliopsida; order Poales; family Poaceae; genus Ampelocalamus; species Ampelocalamus luodianensis. Next base: position 75,306,793 of record CM070621.1, read on the forward strand.
TCATTTTCATATTCATGCAAAAAGGTCATAATATTACTGCTGGTAATTTGCGTAAGATGGTTGCAAAATTCTCATACTGCTCATCGAACTCTAGGTTCGTGATCCCGTATTTTTCTATACATTTTCCATGATTTACTGCTATTTTCAGTGATTAAAAGCAACATAAACAATCACAAATAATAAAAACAGTAAATACAATAAATAAATTGCATAGAAATAATAACAACAAAGTTAAACATGCTTCAAATGCTCAAAAAGATTCAAAAGTTAAACAGCGGCGTGGCTCTGTTGATGAGGGCATCCCTAACACTGATACATCTTTCCCTATTGGTGGTCACGCACATACTGAGATGGACGCCATAAGTGAAGCTACAAATAATACAAGTGCGTATGCATGTTGGTCCACCGACTAGAGCAAAAGCTAAACTTCTAAATCAACATGTGCTTTTGTTTCTTAATGAATCTTCTATTTTCATTGATGAGAATTGGGTACTACCTCATGCAAATGTTTTGTGTATTCTCAGGTTTGAATATTGTGAAGCCTTTGGAACTGAGAGGGAGGAGAGGGAGGCTGGAGCCAAAGCAATGGAGGAGAAGCTCACGTGGGTCAACCAAGAGGAGAAAGGCCCAAGAATTCAAGCCCAATTCGGATCCTCCACAAGTCCAACCGAAATTCATCTCGAATCAACTCGTAATTCAATTGGATTCGTTCGGGACAGCCCAACAGGGCTGTAATAAAAGGCCATAACTTTTGCATACTGAGTCCGATTGGGGTGTTCTTGGACTTGTTTGAAAGCTTATTCCAAGGCCCACACAATGGGTATGGCCCCAACTTTATACGACGTACGGTCGAGCCGCTATGACCGAAACAATGTGACGGATTTAAGTTAGGTTTTCCTTTTGTGTGTTTTTGGGTCTTAGCCGAATTAGAGTTTGATTCGCGTGTGTAGCCGCCCTAGGCCGTGCGTGAGTCGTGGAGGGCGCCTTAAGTACCCTTGCCCTCCTTTGTATCCATTAGACCAGTTTATGCATAAGATTGAAACATAGCTATTGCTTGTTCTTTCGACACCAGAGTTCATGCGAGGACTTTGAGAGAGGACTAGGTGATCCATTATTTTGTTCTCGCACTTCGTGGTCAAGCCGTCGCTCCATTGGGAATTGGGACTTGGCGTCGCTGCTCGTGGTCTCGCGACGAACGCTTACCGGTGTGTTTTGGGCGCCAAGAGTTGAGAGTTCGTGCATTGCGCGAGTGTTCAGCTAGCGACTTCATCTACTTCGCATCAACTATCCACGGTTCCTCACTGAGAAGATCGGGCCTCCCCCGTATCATGTGGTATCAGATTCTAGGTTTACTCGGTGAGAATTTCTTTACCCGTAGTTAGATTTTTTTCGCCCTATCGCCCAATAAACCGAAAATTGCAATACCAAAACCGTAGTTTAATCTGTTATTTCTTGTGCGCTTAGTTAAGTTTTCATCCATTAGAGTTTTGTTTTAGTGCTGATCCGTGTGTTTTCCTTTTGCGCTGCTTAATCGTCGTTAAAAATCACGATTGAACTCCTCAATTAGCACCCAAAAAGAGTATTTCGCATCCACTTTAGCCTCTCGTCTTGGAGTCGCCAACCCGCGCGCCGTCGACACTTTGGCCGCACGGATTGGAAACCCTTGCTTCCTTTTGGTATCCGAATCGGTCCTACAAGTGTCCTTCCGAATTCCATTGGGAAAGTAGAGTCCGAGTCCATCTCTTGGAAGTTCCTATCCGAGTCCACCGGAGTTCGGCCTGCATTTCTTCATTGGTCAAACCACGTTGGCATCCTTGTGCATCACTTATATCCTTTCATCTTGAGACTAGCTATTGATATTGCACCTAGGGTCGCTCATTCACGTTGATTACACATTGCGATTTGTGAGGGTTGCACACTTAAAAAAAGTGTGCGAAAAGCTAACTTTGCATACGACTCCGATTGGAGCGTTTCTTGATCCGTTGGAAAGGAACGGGCACACGCTACAGAACTTCGACCCTAAAAGGTCGTTTAGGGCCTCAAAACGGCCCGCAAACCGAGAAAATTTAAGTTTCTCCGACCGCCAAAATTGACAGAGCCCTCTACAAGTGATTCTAAGGTTCCCGTGAAGACGCCATCCTTTTTCGAGTTGATCCGCGCCTAATTTGGGCCGCTAAAGATCGGTCATAGTTTCACTTGTGTTTTTCAATTTTCTCAGAGCAATCTTGCGCCTAGTATTTTTTGTTGCAATTGGCTAGCGTCTATCCTTGTACTTGGTGCAAAACGAGCTTGTTTTATCTCTATTTCCGCTTGAGCTCATTCCTTTGTTTGCATTAAGTCTCATTTATCTTTACGTGTGCGTTCATACACTTCGCTAAACCTTTGGATCAAGACATAGGCAAAATACTCTAGCTTGGATCATTACTTAGCTTTACAATACCTTGAATATCGATTGCATAGGATATACACATACCTATCCAAGCTCCACCCACACCAGCTTGTGTACTCCTTGCTCTTGGTTACGCTCATACATTATTGGGTTAAGGTCGTTATTGTCACAACTATCGATTTGCCGCCCTTGATTCACTTTGGAACAGTAAGCTTGCCTTGTTTTCGTGATGTGAGTTGCGGCGTAGTAGAGAGCTATTGTTTTACTAACCCGGATATAACCTCGCTTCTTGTTTGTGAGTTGTTGCCATGTCAGGTCACGAGGAGGATCCACCTAATCCGGAGGCACCGATTACGTGGACAGAGTACACTCGATTGCGCAAGATGCTACAAAAATAACTTCATGATGGTGACAATGGCGTGCGCGATGAGCTCGGGACGTTCGTGATCGATCAACACCCTCGGGAGGAGGTCACACAATTGCGCACGACCATCAACAATAACTCCCGAGCTGCATGCCATGTTCGCACAACACAATCTACGTGGGGGTGCGCAAGCTGATGACACGAGTGTGCACGCCCTCCGGCTGCTTTTGCACAATGAGACCGAGGAGGAGCGTGCTATTCGTGTGGATGAGGAGGACGACAGCGACAGCGCGTCGCATGGCGGTGCCGCCAACGTCGGATGGCGCCGCCGCGACGCCTCAGCACATGGGCGTGGCGAGGCAACGGCGGCCGTGGTGGAGGCGCACCACGGGGTGTCCACGAGGAGGTGTGCATCGTGCACCTCGTAGCCGGGTTGATGAGGTCGAGCAATGGGATGACGATTTCCCGCCGATGACGATGACCGATACGCCACCACGCGCAAATATGTGCGCGTCCTCGACACGCACGACGCCGACGATTTTGTCGCTAAGCCCAAGTTTAATCTTCCTATATTTTCAGTGTGGTACGATGTGGAACAATACCTCACATGGGAGCCGAAAGTTGATAAGTTATTTCGGATGAACAATTACTCCAATGAGAAGAAGCTACGCTATGCGCCAATGGCTTGGATGATTATGCCACACATTGGTGGGAGCAGTTCATCCGTAGCGCATGGAGCGCCATGAGTTGCCGACATCACCGGGAGCAGATGAAGCAAGACTTGCGGCACGCTTTGTACCTCGCCACTACAAGCGCCATTATTTGAGAAGTTGATGTGGTCGACAAGGTATGAAATCAATTGATGAATATCATAAGGAAATGGAGACTATCATGATACATGCGGATGTCCGTGAGAATGAAGAATGCACCATGGCGAGATTTCTAGCCGGCATGAATCATGCTATCAAACGCATTGTCAATCACCATCCCTATAATGATATGATTGAGTTGCTACACCAAGCATGCGGCCGAGCGACAAGTGATTGAAGACGCACGGTTCACGCCTGCTCACGTTCTTCACCACCCAGATAGACATATAACGCAGAACCGCCAAACAAGAGCACTCCGCCGGAACAATTCGGCGATGCACGCCCGCAAGTAAGAAGTCGAGAGTACACCATCACAGTACGCCGACCGCGGCACCGCCGCTATTGCGGCCTCGCTTATGGGGTCAACAGCCGCTTCACGTGACATTATTTGCCACAAGTGCAAGGGCGTTGGTCATTTTCGCAGGGATCGCCAAATGTCGAACTATGCTTATCACGAGAGGATGGCGGTTATGTTTCACTAGTGATGACGAGTCGCTCGATGCGCACTTTGGCCTTGCACACTGATGACATAGAACAATGTGAGTGCGATCCTGAGTTTCCTAACACTGAGCAGTATTCCATTGTTTGCACACCCAAGGTGCTTAGTGTGATGCCATCGCCGTCACTTGAACAAATGGTGCAATTTATTTCGCACTTGGGCAAAGCTTGATAAGGGTAAGGTGTGCAAAGTGATCATTGATGGCGAGAGTTGTCACAATTTAGCTAGCAAGGATATGTGTCATAAGTTGGGTTTGAAGTACTTGCCGCATCCACGTCCTTATCATGTGCAATGGTTGAGCGACAAAGAGGAAGTGAAGGTGAACTATATGGTGCGTGTGACATTTTCTATTAGGAAGTACACCGACATCGTGGATCGTGACGTTGTGCCTATGACGGTGTGTCACTTGCTCTTGGGACGGCCATGGCAATATGACCGCTTCTCTCTGTTCATGATGGGCGACAAATCGCTACACATTTCGATGGAATAATATGGATATCATCTTGAAGCCGCTACACCGCAAAGCATTGTGAATTCTTCAATGCGTAAAATTGAGATGCACGTTGAGGCCGCCAAAGAGCGAGAGAAGAATTTAGTGATGTTGGCCACCAAATCGTAGATGAGAGACTTCATGAGGATCCCAATTTGGTGCACTTTGTACCGTCAGATAAAGACACCTTGCTTTCGACTAACGACTTAACTTCTCTTCCTAGTGGTGTTGCTTCATTTTGCAGACTTCAACGACGTCTTTCCCGACGAGGTACCACCGGGCTACCACCAACCGTGGGATAGAACATAAGATCGACTTGATTCTAGGAGCGTCACGCCGAACAGCACCACCGCATCGCACCAACCCCGAGGAAATAAAGGAAATTGAAACAAGTACAAGAGCTTCTCTCCAAAGGGTATGTACGTGAAAGCTTAAGCCCTTGTGATGTTCCTGTTATTTTAGTTCCTAAGAAAGAAGGTTCATGGCGATAAAGTAGATTGTCGAGCGATTAATAATATCACAATTCGATATCGTCATCCTATACCTCACTTAGATGATATGTTAGACTAATTGAGTGGTGTCGTTATTTTCTAAGATAGATTTGCGCAGTGGTTACCATCAAATTAGGATGCATGAAGGGGATGAGTGGAAAACAACATTTAAAACAAAATTTGGGTTGTATGAGTGGTTAGTCATGCCTTTTGGTTTAACTAATGCACCTAGTACATTCATGCGCTTAATGAATCATGTTTTAAGGCATTTCATTGGTAAATTTGTGGTTGTGTACTTTGATGATATTCTGATTTACAACAGACCGAATCAACACATAGACCATCTTAGACAAGTTCTACAATTTTTACGGAGGCTAGGTTATTTGGTAACTTAGAAAAGTGCACTTTTGCAAAGATCGTGTCATCTTTTAGGCTATGTTGTTTCGCACAGGAGTTGAAGTAGATGAGTCTAAAATTGAAGCGATTAAAAATGGCCAACTCATGTGAACGTGAGTCGATTAGGAGCTTTCATGGTCTCACTGGTTTTTATCTACGCTTTGTGAAGGATTTTAGCACCATCGCTGCCCCTTTAAATGAACTTACTAAAAGGGTGTTGAATTTGTGTGGGGTAGCGCAAGACAATGCTTTTGCTGAACTTAAGAAACGCTTGACTGAGCAATCGTTGCTTGTTTTACCCGATTTCACTAAAATTTTTGAAATTGAGTGTGATGCTAGTGGATTGGGTATTGGCGGTGTTTTAATGCAAGAGGGTAGACCGGTAGCTTATTTTAGTGAGAAACTGAATGGTGCTCAATTGAATTATCCGGTCTATGACAAAGAGCTTTATGCGTTAGTGCGTGCGTTAGAAACTTGACAATACTATTTATGGCCTAAAGAGTTTATTATTTATTCTGATCATGAGGCATTGAAGTATTTAAAAGGCCAAGCAAACCTGAAGCGTAGACATGCAAAATGGGTCGAGTTCATTGAGTCGTTTCCTTACATTGTGAAATACAAGAAGGGAAAGGAAAATATGGTAGCTGATGCTCTTTCTAGGAAAAGTGTGCTTTTAACTCAATTAGGAGTGTAAGTTCCTGGTTTAGAGAGTTTATGTGATTTATATGCTCATGACCATGATTTTTCCATTCCTTACGCACATTGCAAAGAGGGAAAAGGTGGGATAAATTTCACATCCATGATGGGTTTTGTTTCGCACTAACAAATTATGCGCCCGAATCCTCCGTATGCTTGTTATTACCGCAGAATCACATGCGTGTGGATTGATGGGACATTTTGGACGTGAGAAGACGCTTGTCTATGCCGAGCGATCACTTTTATTGGCCTAAGATGAGGCGAGATGTGGAGAGGTATGTGCAGCGATGCATTACTTGCCACAAAGCGAAATCGGTTGAATCCACACGGTTTGTATAACCTCACCTGCTCCCAATGCACCATGGGAGGATATTAGTATGGATTTTGTTTTAGGTCCGCTTAGGACTAAGAGGGGAGCGATTCTGCTTTTGTCGTTGTGGATCGTTTTTCAAGATGGCACACTTTATTCCATGCCACAAGAGCGACGATGCGTCGCATATTGCTAACTTGTTTTCCAGGAGATGGTGAGGCTACATGGCGTGCACGACTATTGTGTCGATCGCGACGTGAAGTTCATGAGCTACTCGAAGACGCTTTGGGTAAACCGGGACGGTTGTTATTCAAAGACAACTTGTCATCCGCAAACTGATGGTCAAACGGAGGTGGTGAACCGCACACTTTCGATGCTACTCCGGACTATGATCAAGAAGAACCTGCGCGAGTGGGAGGATTGTTTGCCACACGTGGAATTCGCTATAATCGGGCCGCACTCCACTACGCAGCTTGTGTCCTTTGAGGTGGTGTATGGCTTCAAACCCTTTACGCCGCTTGATTTGTCGCCACTTCCAAGTCAGCACCATGTTCATATGGAGGCGCCCAAGCGAGCTGAATATGTGAAGAAATTGCATCTAAAAACAAAAGAAGAGATAGAGCGCAAGGTCAAGTCCTATGCCGAGAAGGCGAACAAGAAGAGGAAGAAGATGATTTTTCAACCAGTGATTTGGTTTGGGTACACTATCGCAAGGATCGTTTTCGAACGCCGCAAGTCCAAATTGTCGCCGCGAGGTGATGGACCTTTCAAGGTGCTTGCGAAGATCAACGACAATGCCTACAAGATAGAGCTTTCCGCGATAACTATGGTGTGAGCTCGCTCAATGTCGCTGATTTATCACCTTTCTTTGGTGGTGACGATCCAAATACGAGGACGACGCCTTTTCAAGAGGGGGAGGATGATGAAGGCATCCCTAACACCGATACATCTTTCCCTATTGGTGGTCACGCACATACCGAGATGGACGCCATAAGTGAAGCTACAAATAATACAAGTGCGTATGCATGTTGGTCCACCGACTAGAGCAAGAGCTAAACTTCTAAATCAAGAGGTGCTTTTGTTTCTTAATGAATCTTCTATTTTCATTGATGAGAATTGGGTACTACCTCATGCAAATGTTTTGTGTATTCTCAGGTTTGAACATTGTGAAGCCTTTGGAACTGAGAGGGAGGAGAGGGAGGCTGGAGCCAAAGCAATGGAGGAGAAGCTCACCTGGGTCAACCAAGAGGAGAAAGGCCCAAGAATTCAAGCCCAATTCGGATCCTCCACAAGTCCAACAGAAATTCATCTCGGAATCAACTTAGAATTCAATTCGGATTCGGTTCGGGACAGCCCAACAGGGCTGTAATAAAAAGGTCATAACTTTTGCATACGGAGTCCGATTGGGGTGTTCTTGGACTTGTTTGAAAGCTTATTCCAAGGCCCACACAATGGGTATGGCCCCAACTTCATACGACGTACGGTCGCGCCGCTATGACCGAAACAATGTGACGGATTTAAGTTAGGTTTTCCTTTTTGTGTGTTTTTGGGTCTTAGCCGAATTAGAGTTTGATTCGGCGTGTAGCCGCCCTAGGTCGTGCGTGAGTCGTGGAGGCGCCTTAAGTACCCTTGCCCTCCTTTGTATCCATTAGACCAGTTTATGCATAAGGTATGCAGAGATAATATATTCGAATAGTCAGTCCACTGCTATGGACAACACTTGGTTTGGTATGCGCCATCGTTAGTCTCAAATTTAAAAGTTGACATGGTTATAACTTGGTGTTTGGCATGAATGGGATATTCATGCATACTAGTTTATCAAAGTGGGTATCCACTTTGGTATTGCTTGATCTATATAATTATCTATGTCTTGCAAACTTCTTTTCTTGACTAATGATTTACAAAATGGCATTTTGCAAACTAGATGATCTAGGAATGTAAGTTGTTGCATTTTCTGCAAAACTAAGCCACTAATGGCTTTTGACGAGAATCTAATAATCCTCATTTTACTATTTATCTATAATTGATTATTATGGGTAAATATGACGTGACACAGCTGTTGAGTATACCCCTTATAGTGATAAAGGAGAAGTCAATCAGGCGGTCGTAAGTCCTTCTACGATCACCTCTATAGTCGTAAGTCTTTCTACGACTACTACGTAATCGTAAGTTCTCTTACGATTACCTTCGGTCGTAAGTATTTCTACGATCAGTATCCCGTCGTAAGCTTTTCTACGACTACCCCCTGGTCGTAAGTCCTTCTACGACCAGTCCTGACACGGCTTCTCCACAGTTAATTAGGTCTACTTACCTGTGGACCCTATTAACTGAGACATCTAAGAAGTCAATATACGTAGTTATTCTCCGGAATAACTACAGATAACTCACAATTATCTCTAATTGATATCCGTCAAGTAATGTGGGGAGGTTACTACTATGGTAATTACTACCATTATTATGAAATAATAGGGCGCCTCCTGACCTGGAACGACTACCTCTCCATATACTATAAAAAGACATCTTTCAGAGAGAATGGAGGGGGACCTTTTTGAGAGGCAATTAGTAGTAGTATTAGCACAAGTCTTTTCACTGATTGTAACTGTGATACCCAATACAATACACACAGACTAGGGTTGTTATCCTCTCTAGAGAAGGCCCAACTCGTATAAAAATCTCCGTGTCCTTTTGTCGACTTCCAATCAAATAATCTATACGTAAGATCGGTTCTAAAACACCGGCGCTGGCGCCGTCCGTGGGGATCTTCTCGTAATTCCTTGTCGGCGCTTCTTTTCTCTTTGATGCTTCCATAGCAGAGAGTGGAACGAGGAGAACTGGTTCGACTTGGCCGATTACGCAGACATCGACATAGATGCCGATTTTGATTACGAGCCGAGTATCGAATCATCCGATGGTATTTCTGCCTCTGGAGATGTTCTATCAGATCTTGGAGACCACACCATCGGCAGAGTTGAGGAGGGATCCTTATCCCCCACAACAATACGCCCAGCTGAGGAACCAGTTTCCTCAGGAGGTAAGGGTCAACACGACCACAAACAGGGCTGCCCCAAGACGGACTCACAACACGTCGAGAGTTTTTCCTCCAAGTGTTCAAGTCCCCCTAAGGCAGTACGACTTGACGAGGCAAGTTCTAGAAGCCATCATTCCAGAGCTTCATCGACACCTGATGGTCCTTTTTCTCGGGATAATTCCACAGAGAAGAGGATCAAACACGCTTTTCCTTCAAGTTCAACCATCCCATCGCAGACACACCGCGACAGAGACTGTTATAACCCGAGTTCCTCTACCGAGGTTTACTCCAAGTGGCCAAATGGTGTCGCCGACTACCTCAAGCGAGGAGGCCTCAAGCGCAAGTGGAGGTCATCAACGAGAGGTCTTCGCCATTCCTCTAATAAGAATCATTCTCCTAAAGGCGGGATCGACGATGCTCCCGACGGTACACACTACGCCCCTTCGTGGCAATGGCAAGAGCACCACCACCGATGAACGAGGCAAACACCCGATGAACGTGCGGGACATCCTAAACATTCTCGCACTCCATTAAAACCAACTCAAGGGTCCGATATGGATGATTTTGAGGCAACTCGACGAAGAAAAATAGCGGCTCGTAAAAATCTCCTTGGCGCGCTTATTTCAAGTCGAAGAAGCTCAGAGCTCCAACACATCAACGACTTGCTTGAGAATCCAACTCAAGAGCTCACTGAGACTGTGTTACGATCTCTTTGTCAAGAGATCGCATGAAGGCTTCAAACACGATGGCAAGACTCGAGCGCCCTCGTCGATATCAACCCGAAGTCGACAAGATGACTCCATCTTCTGCCAGCCGTTCAAACAACTCGTCACATGGAGGTCAACATGATCATCGATCACGTCACTCTCCTGACTTGAGGAAAGCTCGTCGGACATCTAGAGATCGGCAAGCCCCTAGGAGAGGTGATCTTTCACCACTTCAAGGATGAAATCTGTAGTAAACGGAATACGAGGAGTATTTTCCTCGTAAGACTGAGACCTACCATAGGTCAAGTCCACCAGTAACTGGGTATCGTCGAGTACGATCACCTGGTGATATTAACCCTTCTTTTCTAAAAAAAGGCGCCAAGAAGTTATCACCGGATGTTGGGCGTTTTCACCTGACCTTCGAGTAGTTCGCTGGCCACCCCGCTTTCGACCAGCGAACATGGGGAAATTTGATGGAACCCAAAATCCCATCGAATCCTCCACATCTACACGACAGCTATCTGAGCAGCAGGAGGGGGAGCATGTAATGACAAGTTACCTTCCGATTGTGCTTGAAGGATCTGCTCGATGATGGCTATTGAATCAGCCATTCGAGTCGATCTACTCATTGCAGCACCTCTGCGACCTTCTGCTGGTGAATTTTCAGGGTACCTACAATCGCCCTAGAAAGGAGGACGACTTGCACCGGATGAGACAGAACGATCACGAGACTCAGCGTCAATTCATCAGCGCGCTTGACCAGTTCGTAATTCCATTCCGATATTTCGACTGCTCATTATCGAGCTTTCAAGCAGGAAGTCCGCAGCAAAAGAATAACAAAGGACATCGCTTTACATCCTCCTGCCACTGTCGCTGAACTCTTCGAGATGGCCAAAAGATATGCGACTGCCCCTGAAGCAGTCGAGTGGAACAACACTATTGACCACGAAGACAATATCCCTCAAGAGGCAGGCGAAAGTGGTAAGAAAAAGGACAAAAGGCTAAGAAATCCAAGAACAAAGCGAAGAGACATAAGTCTCCATCCACTGGTTCTAAGGAGGTCCCGGCCGTAGCGACAAAGAGCAACGAAATCCCAAGCAAAATTTCGATCGAGGCAAAGGTAAGCATCCGATCGAAAGAATGACAAACCTGTGGTGTTCTTTTCACAAAAAGAAGGGCATGACTTTCAGAATCGCCGAGTTTTTCTACGAAACTCAAGACTATTACTCTAGCAAAGAGCCACTTCCTACTCTTGAACAGTAGGTCAAACAAGTGGACTAAGGAGTCGGATGGCGATGAGGAGATGCCATTTCAGGATCCACAACACACCATCGATCACATCTATGGAGGATCATCGGCATATAAGTCAAGACGACAACTTAAGGCTATCAAGCGTGTGGTAAACACAGTCGACTCTCCTCTTGTCAATAAATTACCGAAGTGGTTGGAAGTTACCATCGCCTTCGAGAAAGGTGACTGTCTGATCCCTTCAACTAGACCAGGTCGATTTCCGATTGTGGTCGAACCCACCATCAATAATTGTCGAGTAAATAGAGTTTTGGTGGATGGTGGGAGCTCGTTAAACATACTATTTACGAGCACCCTGGATGAGATGCAAGTTCCCAGGACAAAGGTAAGGCCGGTACAATATTCTTTTCCCAGAATCATACCGGGGTCTTCGACCAAACCAATTGGCCAAGTTTCTCTTCCTTTAACATTTAGTTCACCAAGCAATTTCAGGACAGAGAAGATCTCCTTTGATGTGGTCAATTTCGATACGGCATATAACGCCATACTCGACGACCAACTTTGACAAAATTCTTAATAGCTACTCACTATGGGTATCAATGTCTTAAGATGCCAGTCCTCAGAACATCCCAATTTTCAATCTGTTTTAAATGTAAGAAAAGGTGTAGAAATTAAAACTTTTTCTTACATCTTGTATTTCCTGTATGTTCGAACAAATCTTGTAAAGGAAATAGGAAATACAAAGTCACAGTCATTTTGACCTAAACCTTACCCTTCAAAACTTTCTTGTCAAATTTTGTGATCATCCTCTGAAATATTTTTCCTAAGTTCTTGGGTTGATGTGTGACCCTCTGAAAAGTTTCACAATTTTTAGAAGTTGTTGGGATATTTTTGAGGCAAGTCAAACCAATTTTTCAATTGGTCAAACCTTAAATTCAAACATTCTGAATTTTGGAGAAAGATTCTGAGCATAAAACCTCTGAAAATTTTATGTAAGGGTTATCATAGAGTCATCAACCTCCATTTAAAATTTCATAAGTTTTGGAGCTAGTTGCTATCTCTAAAAATCCTTCCAAGATTCAGTCATTTTAAAACCCTAAGTCAAACATAAAGAGCATACACTTAAAATAATTTTTGGGAAGAATTTACTTCAGTGAAACTCTGGGAAATAATTTATTTAAATCTTATAATAATTATCATGAATAAATATATTTTTCCAAAATTTTTGAGCTAAACTCGATCCACATAAAATTCAAACTTGCTTCAATAACCTATTGTAAATTTGAATTTAAAATAAGCAAATGACTCATGAACAAGAAGGTTTAAAATTTTATTTGGTCACTAGGTCGCCCCAGAACCTCCTGAAAATTTTTAGGATTTTTTCAAATTTAAATGCTACATTTTGGAGCTCGGTCAAAGTAGGGCTTTGAATTTAAAACCCACCAAACATCCTTTTACTATTCCTCCGACCGGACCCAACCCCGACTCGAGCCGCTTGTTTGGGTTGAACCGCCTAGTTGAACCGGGCTGAGCCGCACCACATGAGCGCATCGCGAGCTGTCCGTTCGGAAATCGACGGCCCAGATTGTTGGAGCATTCGGACTGCCCGATTGCCCCTGTCGCCATGGACCATTCGATCTCGATCCAACGGTTGCGAGCCGCCCGCTCGTTTAAAACCCGCGCCACTTGCCCCTTCACGTGGGCCGTCCAATTGAGGATCATCGGTCTGAGTTGGGTTGACTGTTTTGACCACCCGATGCGCAGCCCCTCTCGCGAGCCGTCCAATTCAAAAGGAACGGCCGTGATCGTGGCCTCCGCCTGTTCTTCTTCCCGGCCGCCGCCTCCCGCCGCCTCCTCGCACACGCCACCGCGCGCCACTGCTCTCGCCACCGCCAACCACCCCGCCAACGGCTAGTTCGCCTGCTGAGCACACTCGCTTTATAAGCACCCCTACCCTCCCGTGCCCTCCTTCTCGCTCCTCCTCGCTCAATCGCTTAAAACCCGAGCTCGCCGCCTCTCCGTTGCCACCGGACCTTCGCCGTCGGTGATCCCGTGGCAATCCTCTCCTCCGAGCATCCCGGACTTTCCTCTACCTCGAGCACCACCACCGGCGCTCTGCTTTCTCTGTTATCGCCACCGGTGACCTCTCTCGCTCCACCGCCGACGCCGCCGCCAGCACCTCCGCCACGCTCCAGCTTTCTCCGCTGCTCCATCAAGCTCCCGAGCCTCCGTGTATGCTCGAGCACCTCGTAGATTAGCTCAATTTTGCTTGAGTCGGCCGCCCCTTCCACCCCGCCGCAATCCGCCGCCACCTAGCTCCGCGACTCCTCTCCGATTCCTCCTCCCGAGCACCCTCTAGCTCCCCTCTACCTCCCATAGCACTCACCGGTGCCCTCTTTCTCTCCAGCCCCTACCGCCGATGACCACCTCGCGCGCGCCACGGTCGCTGTCGCAGAGTCGCCCGCCACCTTTCGCCTCTCCGACCTCTCCGACGTGCTCCGGTACCTGCGATCCTCTTGCTTCCCTATTTAGCCCCAACAGCACCCGTGTGCCATCGCCTCTTTCCACCTCCACGGCCGCCGCGCGCCCCATCGCCGCGCCACCTCGGTGCATCTCCGTCCACCCCGCGACCACCCCTAGCTCCCTTAGCACCCTAGCAACCCATTTTGGCCATCGTGGTCGCCTCCGCGCCACTCCGCACTCGAGTCCCAAGATCGCGCTGTTGTCGGACGATGTTTTGAGCTGGCTTCATCACGGGCCGCCCATTGCCGGATCACCGCCCCGAGTGTGCCACGCCGGGTCTATTTAGGAAAAGTCCGAAATCGGTTAAGTTCAAACTGATATGGTTAAGGTACTTTAAAAATTCATAACTAATTCATATAAAATCCATTTTAGGTGTTTCAAATTTTGTTAGCTTTATTATGAACTGAACTTTAGTGTAAAAATGTTTAGAAGATTAGTTCGGCCACAGAAATATGATTTCAAAATTGGTTTAGAAATGTACTTGAAACTGTTAATTTAAAATTTGAATAACTTATAAATTGCATAAGTTTGTCTAGGTAGATCCTTTTTGCGTTAATCCAACTTTGTTGGCTTCCTCTATTAATGAACTAAGTGATAGCATAGGTTTTGTTCATGTTACTGTTTTTAAAAATCATAAGGATCATATTTTAGTTTAATACCCTAAACAATTTAGACAAATCATAACTCTTTCAATATAACTCCAAATGACCTGAAATTTTATATGGCTTATCACTATACCAGTAGGTAGCTACCATAAAAGTTTCAGCTTCAAAATCTTTCTAGAAAATATTTTTGCTACAGTACCTAATTATGGCCGAAAATAGGTTTTTAGGGGATATCTTTTGCACCACAAATCCAAATTAGGTTTTTCCAGTTTCTATGTCTAGGTTTATTCCTATTTTACCTCGTGTATAAATTTTGTGTCATTTGGATGCTTTTTGCTCAATATTTGTGATTAGGGTTTATTGCCTTATTTGCTTTTCGTCGTGTTATTTGCTTATGCGATTAGGCGATTTAAGAGTGGGTTGAGCCCGAGAGCGATCCTCAGCAACTTCTTGAGCAACCGCAGCCAGGCAAGCAGTTTGATCATATCCACTCAATCCCATTACATTTAAAATCTAATACTTTGTCTTACTTGTGTGTATGCATGCTTTTGTGTCAATGATTAATTTTGCCGAATAGAGGTAGCTAAGCCTATTGCATTGTTTCCCTTAAATTGTTCACCCCTGCCACAACCTTAGGAATATTATCCTCACCGTGAATTAGAGCCCTGAATGATTTAGGCCTTTTATTTGTCTTTACGATATGATGCTTAGCAATGCTTAGTATCGGTAGTATTGGGCGATCATCGACTTAGTCGGTGATCTTGATCACACAAATGCTATTATTATTCCATTATGTCCAACCCTTGTGTTTTACCAATTTACAAATCAAAAACTGAAAACAAAAATTATATCTTGGCTTGGGCACAATGGTATGTTGGTGTGATCTGTTGGGTGTGATTGGAATGGTGCCTAAGTCCCTAAGGACCGAGTTACTTGTGCCATTGATCCAAGCAATTATTGCGTGCTAACCACACTAGAGGGATATGAGACCTCTCTTGACTAAGTAGTTTGGAGGGTGTTAATTAATGAGTTGCGTGGTGGGTTGCATATGGGATATATGCAACATGGACATGTTTGTGGGGGAGTGGAGCGCCCGCCGAGGCCGGTGTCTCCTACTCCACGTATGGGTCCTTGTGATCCATATTTCGTCGGCAGATCACTAAGGGTTAACCCCCATACGTGCGGCTCTTGATTAGCTCAATCCATTGAAATGTCTCAGAGGACTTAGCCGTGCCGGCATAGCAAAGGAAGTGTGCTTAATAGCTTGGCAAAAAGGCGGTATGAAGTGTGGGTACATTGGTACACCCCTGCAGGGTTAAAACTATTCGAATAGCCTCATCCTAGGTTATGGACATGCTTGGTAAGGTCGTGCAAGAACTAGACTACAACCTTTAAAAACTTAAACTTGACATGGGTGGTATGAAGGGTACTTCATGCTATTGTTGTGGTGACTATGGGTTAGTCACTTCTAGGTTGGTGTTGTTCTCTATCTATTGTTATTATTGTTTCTCTTTATTTGAACAATAAAAGTTAATTGCAAACTTGCTTTGAATCTATTACATTATTGCAAATGAAAACTTGCTTTATGCTGAAAATAAGTCCAGAGCCTCATCCACTTAAATAAAGCTTGCATGTAGTTAATTATAGTTCTGTTATCTCACACGCCGACCTTGCGAGTACAAAACAATTTTTGTACTCATCCGCTTTGCTTAATATTAATTGTTGCGAGAGGAAGAAGGTGCGCCCCAAGGGCCTCACTTTTGTGAGTCGTGTTCTGCTACTGCTTGGGACGCATTAGTTTGGCGGTCCTGGTTGGTTGCCTTGTGGGTAAAGGCACACCGATTGACTTTTGTTTATCGCCATCTTATGGCCATTTTGCTTCATTGTTTAAATTAGTTACTTATGTGTTATTTGGCCTCGGCCTCTTTTGTAATAACTCTATTTATATTATCTATGTCTTTCATTTGTTGCTTTTGCTTCGGCTCTATGTGTATGAATGGAATTGATGCATGATTTTGTAACGGGGTGTGTATACTGCAATTCTGGGAAGTATACATATCTCGAGGCTTGGTTTATTTGATTTGTACCGTTAGAACCAAATGGATGGTTAAACAGTACAAGCCGAATAAACCGGGGTCCTCACAGTCCCAAAGGAGTAATCGCAATTTATTGTGACAAGAAGATGGCGCATTCCTACGACCGTCGGTCCCTCGAGATGATTGGACAAATACCAACTCGAGACGGAAGTTAGCCTTCGACTAGCATGTCAAAACCTAAAACTGCACCAAAGCCGAATGACAAGTCGAGGAGGTTCATCCGACGCGGAGGAGCCTTCAAGATCGTCAGACGGGATTCTTCCGACCCCAAATAGGAAGACGCGCCATCACTTTCCTACGAGCAAACACAGATGTCTTCGCGGGCAAGCATTCGACATGCCCGAGTCCCCAAGGAAGTGATCGAGCACAAGCTAGCCTTACGGCCGACAAAGTACCAGTAAATAGAAGTTACGAGATTTGCCCCGATCGACGAGATGCTATTAGGTCGAATTGGACAAGTTGCATAAGGCGGTTTCATAAGAGAAGTCAACCACCCGTAATGGTTGGCCAATCGTAATGGTTAGAAAGTCGAACGGCAAATGGCGATGTGTGTAGACTTCACCGATCTTAATAAAACTTGTCCAAAAGATGATTTTCCTTTACCTCGATCGATCGGTTGGTTGACTCTACTTGATTGTGAAATATTAGGCTTTCTAGATGCATACCGTTACCACCGCATCAATATGTGTCGAGAAGATGAAGAAAGACCGCATTCATTACACCATTTGGAATATTTTGCTATATCAAAATACCATTTGGTTTAAAGAATGTCGAGTTTCTTTCAGCTTGATGCAAACAACTTTTCACCTCAACTAGGCCAAAATTTGGAAGCCTATGTTGATGATCTAGTCATAAAAGCAAGAAACGACTTAATCATATCGTAGACTTGTAAGAAACATTTGACAACCTCGTAAAGCACCGCTTGAAACTCAATGTGTGTGTTCGGAGTCTCTTCAAGAAAGTTGCTTGGATTCCTAGTCTCTGCACGAGGGATCGAAGCAAATCCTGAAAAGATAAAGGCCATCATGCAAATGCGCCCCCCGACCACGAAAAGAGAAGTTCAGAAACTCACAGGATGCATGGTGGCATTAAGTCGTTTCATCGCACGCCTAGGAGAAAAAGGACTGCCTTTCTTCAAACTTCTAAGGAAGCATGAGGATTTCGAATGGACAGAAGAGGCTAACGCAGCCTTTGAGGATGTCAAGAAATATCTTACGAGTGCTCCTGTCTTGGTTTCTCTGAAACCAGGAGAGACGCTCTTAATTTATCTAGCTGCCACGACACAGGCAGTGAGCGCAGTACTGGTCGTAGAACGTGAAAACATACAACGACTAGTTTACTACGTTAGCGAAGTTTTACACGGACCTAAGGAGCATTACCCTCAGGTTCAAAAACTTCTATATGCCCTCCTCATGTCTTCGAGGAAATTGCGAAATTATTTTCAGGCACACAAAATAGCTGTGTCGTCTGAGTTTCCCTTGAGAGCGATTCTCCGTAATAGGAAACAATGGGACACATGGCAAATGGTCAGTCGAACTTGGGGAGTTCGACATCCATTTCGTGTCCCGAACAGCCATTAAATCCCAGATCTTGGCAGACTTTGTCACCGAATGGACAAATCCTGAACCTGTTCAGGATCCCTAGTTTGATTCCCATAACCAGTGGACGATGTACTTTGATGGGTCACTTACTATAAGTGGCTCTGGGTCAGGGTGGTCCGGAATCTCCTACGGAGAGACCTTAAAGTATGCCATACAATTAAACTTTCGTGCCACTAACAATGTGGTAGAGTACGAAGGTTTGTTAGTCGCATACGAGTCGCAAAGCGCTCGATTCGCGACTACTCATGAGAGGAGACTCTCAACTAGTCGTGAATCAAGTCGAAAAAGAGTACCAGCTCTAATCCGACTATGTCTCTGCATTTATCGGAAGTCCAAAGTTAGAAAAGCATTTTTGGGATTTGAGATACAATTTATCTCTCAAAAGGATAATTTCCTCGCGGACCAACTTGCTCTTATAGCTTCTTCCCGATCCATAGTACCAAAAGGAGTTTTTCCGGAGCAACTCCAAAAACCGTCCCTAGTCGAAGAACTAGAGATACCTCCTATTGAAACAACCTCTCTAGAGTACGAGGATACCGGATGACACCCATCTACGAGTATCTTCGACGGGTTCAGATGCGACGACGATCTCGGCGCATCGATTATCCCGAAAGGCCAGAATGTATACTGTGGTCGAAGGTGTCCTCTATAAAAGAGGCACTCAAGGGGTGCTCATGCGATGCATTCCGCAGAGCAAAGGATTAAAACTCCTTCACGATATACACGGAAGCATCTGTGGAACTCATGCTTCCTACAGAACGTTGGTCGGTAAGGTCTTTCGACAAGGTTTCTATTGGTCAACAGCCCTCTACGATACCAAAGAGCTAGTTAGAAAATGTGTAAATGCCGCTTTCACGGCCTACAGATACACAAACCGCTCAAAGCGTTACAAACAATTCCTCTATCTTGGCCTTTGCTACCCGGGTCTCGATATCCTAGGACCGTTACCCGAGCTCGGTGGATTCGAATTCCTTTTGTGGCTATTGACACGTCGCAAAATGGATAGAAGCCGAACTCGTGGATCGATAACAACGAAGCGCTAAGAGGTTCGTGATGAGATGCGTGATAACTCGATTTGGGGTGCCTAGTCGAATTATCACAGATAATGGTAAGCAATTTTCGAGCGCAAAATTTTAGGAATTTTGCGACGAGTTGGGTACCAAGTTGTGTTACGCTTCTGTTGCCCACGGGAGACGATGCCGTAAAGCATTCTGGCTAAGGTGTGGATGGTGTAAATAGTAAAATCCATTAAAACCACGAAGACGTTGTGACGTTCGGTGTCCCTTAGGCTACCGAAGCGGTTGACACACGTAGCAACACGACTGGGTAAAAAGTAGGAAAACAACGACATGGGGGACCTGGGCTTTTGGCGATCTCACGCCCCATAATGGATTTAAGACTAGGGACTATACATTACGCTCACTTACGCGTGTTAGTTAATACACATGCGTGTTATCTCTTGCATAATTGTCCGAAACTCTGAGGCAAGCGAATGTACACGGAGATGTCTCACTGACAGCAACCATCAACCACGGGCGTACTCAAGCAATTGTCAAGACGTCTCTTGATGCACAACAACTGTCACCCCATTAGAAGCTTTATAAGGGGCGGTGCCGATAGACAGAGAGAGAAGTCCAAAACATACAGAAGCCATTAGACTTAGTTTCGTCGGCTTGGTATATTCTGTAAATCAATACAAGAACACAGGAACATGGTTATCATTCTCTCCGAGAAGACTTGCATTTGTCTAAAAATCCCTGTGTCTTCTTACATAATATCGAGTGTCGTGTCTCCAGATTTATTTCATAAGATCGATAGTGAATTATCGATGAACTTCAACCATATGTAGCTAGGACAAATACATATACACATTCTTCTATATACCACGTTGCAATTACATCTACACAAGTCCCATTTCGAATAAAACGTTTCGTTGAAATTGCAAAGAAGTTGCCTTGTTTTTCTTTTAGAATTTCTGTTAAATCCTTTTGATCTTAAGTTGCACTCAATCTTTGAAATTTTTCTTAGGTAGATGAGAACTCTAGTCATAAATAAGCAGGGGTCATTCTCAGCTGTGCAGCAAGCGTACGCCTTGTGCACTGGAGTTTTATACCATCCGGCCACCATATCTACTTCACGGCTACGCAGGAGCCCCTACTTAAACACGGCACACACAACATCGTACAAGCACCGTATCTCCTACTTAAACACGTACCAGTAACTATATATACCCATGCCACCCAGTTCCACTTCGCCAAACCAATGCAAGTTGCACACTAGTGGTAGGCTAGCAGCAAGCAGTTCACAGAGCCGGATCGAAGCGAACATGGCCATTCCTGGCTTTGCTCCTCGCCATCCTCGGCTGCGTCTGCTTCGGCAGTTCTGTCCTAGCAGCTCGCGAGCTGAGTGATGACTCGGCCATGGTGGCTAGGCACGAGATGTGGATGGCGCAGTACGGCCGCGTGTACCAGGACGCCGCCGAGAAGGCGCGGCGGTTCGAGGTGTTCAAGGCCAACGCCGCCTTCATCGAGTCGTTCAACGCCGGGAACCACAAGTTCTGGCTCGGCGTCAACCACCCGCCGACCTCACCAACGAGGAGTTCAGAGCAACCAAGAATAACAAGGGCTTCAATCCTAACGCGGTCAGGGTTCGTACCGGATTCAGGTACGAAAATCTTAGCCTTGATGCACTCCCGGCAACTGTGGACTGGAGGACGAAGGGCGCCGTCACTCCCATCAAGGATCAAGGCCAATGTGGTAAGTGCATTTAGTATACTGCTGCACTGCATGTGTGATGTATGTGTCAACCTTACATCTGTCACAACACAATTAATTTCAGGCTGCTGCTGGGCCTTTTCTGCTGTGGCTGCCGTGGAGGGCATCGTCAAGCTGAGCACTGGCAAGCTTATCTCACTGTCGGAGCAAGAGTTGGTGAACTGTGACGTCCATGGTGAGGACCAGGGCTGCGAGGGCGGGCTCATGGACGACGCCTTCAAGTTCATCATCAAGAACGGCGGCCTCACCACCGAGTCCAACTACCCATACACGGCACAAGACGGCAAGTGCAAGGGTGGATCCAACAGCGCCGCGACCATCAAGGGCTACGAGGATGTGCCGGCCAATAACGAGGGTGCCCTCATGAAGGCGGTGGCAAACCAACCCGTGTCAGTGGCCGTGGACGGAGGCGACACGACGTTCCAATTCTACTCAGGTGGCGTGATGACCGGGTCCTGCGGCACTGACCTGGACCATGGGATTGCAGCCATTGGTTATGGTAAGGCCAGCGATGGCACCAAGTATTGGTTGATGAAGAACTCGTGGGGCACGACATGGGGCGAGAATGGGTACTTGAGAATGGAGAAGGACATTTCTGACAAGAAGGGCATGTGTGGCCTTGCCATGGAGCCTTCCTACCCCACTGAGTAGAGCGACATACTCATACACGTACACAAAGACTGAATAAATGCATGCCTCTTGTTCTGGTATAGTTCATATGCGTCTGTAAATTGTGTTACAGAATATATGTGTTTTGTATATGCACTTTTAGACTTCATGAATACCATGTAAATATGTTGGATATGGAAAGATTGATCAAGAATTCGTGCTGGTTATATGACTCCAGATTTAGCATTTCTATGATGTTAATTTGACAATGTTGCAAGTAAATCGGAAAACATATATACTGTCGTAGATGATGTTGCCTCCTGTGTCGTAGATGATGTTGCCTCCTGTATCTTCAGGTATGTATCAGGAACTTCTGGAATAACTTGTGTTTTCAGAAGCAAAACTTGGAAGCACATTGCCAATCTGTGGGAATGATGGATGGTGATATGGAAATCATTGCTGAAGCCTGATGGTGGATGGTGCCTATGCATGGATGAGCAAAAGGCAGAGGGAGACATGGTGTGAAGTGGCACCAGCTGCAGCCTGCAGGCTGCTCGATTCATCTTACTAGGTTGATATCGCGCGCGTTGCGGCGCCACTGACTATAGATTGGTATGACAATATTTTTGTTGTCTTCGACTGGACATAATGTTCTTTTGGGTTGTACAGAGTATGTTTTTCTGCCTATAGGGTCAGACATGGTATAAGGTGGTCTACACCAGGGTAGATGGTACTAATATGAAATAGAGCAAGATGGATGGTAGCAAAAGACAGGTCGAATAGGATTAAATATATTGGTTATATCAAGGCAGAGCATAGCTGCGCTTAGTTACAGAACGACTACGTAGCTGACACTATACAATCCAACACAAACCATAAAACCAAACAGAAAATATATACTTATTACATGGCCACTGATGCTTTGGCTGATGGTGGTTGTAACACTAATAGCAGTATGACATTCTTTCTCGAGACAGGCATGGTACTGCAGGAAAGACAGGATCGTGTAAACATTAAAAGGGCTCAGTAACAAGCAACATAGTGTTGATGTGAGCCACAGACTTGCGAAGCACACTTGCTGAGCAAAAATTGTGCAGTCAAGCGTTAGCGCTACTAGGCACGAATGCTGAATGTGTCCTGCAAAATAAAGATTGACATAAATGTGTCAGTGCTAGTTGTTTCGGTGAGCATTGTTAATTTCTTTCCTTTTTTTCTCTGTGGACGTTGGTAACTCTGTAAAATCTTTTACTTGCAGTGAGCATCTCTTTTTTTCCTTTCTAGGCATATGCAGTTCAGATATACAATTGATCTTGTTGAGGAACCGTCATTGATGAGTCCAAATGAGCGATTATCTCGTAGACAATACTCGAATCGTAAGAACAATGCAAGAACACAAGAACATAATAAGAGATGAACACAGAGATGTAGGGGACTTCTTACTTCTCTTTATTCCTTCATCAAGCGATCAATCCTTTACAAATGAATAGCATCCCTTATTTATAGGTTAGAGACCTGCTAGGGTTTGGGATGGGGAGCCCATACATGGTCCGCTCGTGGCCGGGCCCATAGTTTCTTAACACTCCCTTGGGCACCCATCATCACATGTTCATATCTCACAAAACTCCATAAAACCCAAGAGAAAAATTTTGGAGAAAGAGTACATGATACACGTCACTGCATACACGAATTGCCTTATTAAAAACCTTTAGCCGAGAAACTTCAAGAAAACTCGTCAAGAGAAAAGAGTACAATCCACCCAATTTCATTTAATCTCCTGTATTTATTCTTTGGGTACTGATCTTCATGATCAAGTTTTAATAATGAGTTTGTGAAGATTCCCCAGATTCTCGCACTTCTCTAAGTCTCATCATTCCAATTCACGATGCATCTTTCAAAGCTAGACTGAAGTGACTTAGTGAATAAATCGCAAGATTTTCACATGACTTAATATGAAGTAATTTGATTTCGCTCATCTTTTGCAATTCATGAGCATTGAAGAACTTGGAGTTGATATACTTTTGTGAGAGGATTCTTTACAAAACCCATCTCGCACTTGTGCAACATAAGTTGTTTTTATCTTTATAGATAATAGTGGGGTTTGTGCGGTATTCAATCCACATGATCGCTGGATGTGGTGAATCATCCACCGGCCAAGCACATTCTCGTGAGGCCTCTGACAATGCTATTATTTCGAGTGGTTCGTCAAGTCGGTACAAGACTCGCTTAGACGATTTTTATGGAATTGCGGTTCCACCATATAGAAATACATAGCTTGTTTGCTATTTAGTTGTATGCGGGTCCTACAAGTACCAGTTATCCGCATTGTCATTCATAGTTAAGTCTTGGTTCTTTCAGAGAATGCACCAAGTTCTTTGCTTCCTTGGAGGTACCTAAGATGTCCTTTATTCTCTACCAATGCTTTTGGTAGGTTCTGCACTATACCTTGCTAGTAGGTTCCTGTGAAATACAATATCCGTTCTAGTACAGCTTTGCTAAATACATTAGTGCTTCTATTGCACTTAAGTGTGGGAATTTTGGTCCCGTGACTTTCCCCTCTTATTTAGGTCATGCATTTAGTTTTTGTCTTGCTACAAAAATCTCCCGACCATTGGCACTTTCAAATGATATGCCTTTTCAAAGTCGAACCTTTCTAATACCTTCTGAGTGTAGGCTGACTGATGCACTAATATCCCTTCAGGGGCATGCTCAAGCGCAAGCCTAGGTAATATTTGGTTTTATCTAATCTTTTATTTCGAACTCCGACTCCAAGTAAGAGCTTACTTTCTTAATATCCTTCAGGGTTTCGATGATATTCAGATCATCTTCATACTCTGAGATTATACAAAAAAAAACCATCCTGGGATCATCGATAAATACACGAGACTATTCTCATTGTTCGTAGCCTTTCTTGCATAGAAAGTCGCCTGCGATTATACCACATTCTCGCCTGACATTTAAGTTCGCATGCTGACTTCCGAGTTTCACACTGCATATATTTCTATTTGCTCTGCTTTGGTTCGGGACAGGATACATTCGTGTATCTTCATATAAATGTTCGGATCCAATATTTCATAAAGGTATGCCGTACTCCATCCATCAATTTTACTTCTAACTTCAAGTTCATCGCCATTGAGATAAATATCTAAAGGGAGTTCCGTCTATGACCGGAAATATGTTTCTTCATAATCATCTCCTAGACGCTCGATGAAACCTTGTGCAATGAGCTTTGCTTCTTTTCATTTCTCTTTTGAACAAAATACCCACTTATGCCCTATGGGTGCACAAGGAGGCGTGCGCTTACAGTGCCCAAACGCCTTTCTCTTATTCGAAAGTATAATTCAGTTTCTATTGCCTTCTTCCAATCTGATCTTTCTTTTATTCAATGACGATGCAGTGCTCTAGATCAAGATTGATGATTGTGGTAAGTTTTTTGCAAAGTAAATGTCGACATTGGTCGTTGTCATATTCAAAGATTCTCCCAATGTCATAAAGTTTATAGCTATTTCTTCAGAGGGCGATTCTTCTAATGCTTCTACTTGTTCACCGCTGCTTCCAATTGCGGGGCAAGTCCCTTTAGTTTTTCAGCTCCAATGTGTGCGCACACATCCATGCTGATGTCTCCCTTCATGGAGATGTTCAATTCGTATGCCTTTTCAAAGGTTCCATACCAATGCACTGTGTCTCAACCGCCCCTTTTGGTTCTGGGGAACTTTGGTGATCGGCTGTGTCAAGTCCTTCTTATCCTTTTTCACCAGGCGTCCCTGGTTACTTTGGATTCGAGGGACCGGAGTTCTCGTCCTTTTATTCTGAGGCCTCTGGGCGGGATTAGGGATACCTTTATTGGTATTTCAACCTCTCGTGCATTGCTTGCGTGCAAATGCTACTTGGTCACGCTCTTCAAATCACTAAAGTGGTCCGCGCTTGATTTGCTAATATTTGCAAATCAATTATCTTACGACTTCAATTATCTTCTAGACTTCAATTATCTTCTAGACTTCTTTATTTGCTTTACTAGTGCGCGGGACATATGCATAGATTTCAATTATCTTCTGGATTTCAATTGTCTTCGGAATTTCTCTTGTCTTCTAGACTTCAATTGTCTTCTCGACTTCCTGTGGCTTGCCACGTTATTTGTCGATATTTTCATCAAGGGTTGATTTCCTCCCCCTAATGACGGGAGATTTATCTCATCTAATATACTATCAGTGAATCGGGCATTATGCAAATCTCCAGTCATAGGGTCTAAATACTTGATTATGGATGATGTCTCATAACCGACGTATATCCCATACTTTCAGAGAAGACCCATTGCAGTTCGCTGCGGTGGTGGTATAGGTACATAAACCTTGCAACCAAACCTGCAAAGATGAGAAGTTTTCGGTGCTGGCCCTTACGCTAGTTGCATAGGCGTATGGATGTTATAGGCCGATGGTATAAAATTAATGAGAGCTGCTGCAAGAAGAACTACGTGTCCCCAACATGTAGTTGGTAAATTACAATTCTTCAAAGTTCTGCTAGTTCATTCTGGGTGTAGACATGCGGTACAGAATGCTCAACTTTTAATTCCTATTTTCATGTAATAATCATCAAATGCCTTCGAAGTAAGTTCTCCGGCGTTGTCCATTCAGGTGGTCTTCTCATGATGATCGGAGAAAATATTTTTAATTTTAATTATCTGCGAGATTATCTTTGCAAAAGTATGGTTTCTCGTAGACAATAAACATACGTGCGACCATTCCGAGGAAGTATCAATGAGCATCATAAAATACCTAAATGACCCTTACAGGGGCTGTATAGAACCGCAAATGTCTCCCTGGATACGGTCCAGGAATACTGGGACTTCATCCTTCGCTTTCAGAGCAAAAGGTCTAGTAATTAATTTCCGTTGGCATATGCGGACGACAAAATCTTCCCCGATTCAAAAATTCTTTACATTCATATTATGTCCATGTGAATTGTTAATTATATCTCTCATTATTCTAAGACCTAGGTGGCATAATCTATCATGCCAGAGATAGAAAAGTTCAGAGCTTCTAAATACGGTTTCTAGGGCAGTATAGAATGCAGGTGTCTTAATATTAGTGTAGTATAGCCCGATTTCATATGAAGGAAGGCATTCTAATGCCATTGTTACATTTTCTTCATGCTTCAGAATGAGCAGTATTCAGATCATACTCTTCTTCAGTCTCTGCGTGGAAACCATTAGCGCGAATATCTTTGAGAGTTCTAGTCAATTCAGGGTACAATTAGTCTTCTTCAATGACCAAAGTTGCGCCCATTATGCCCTTCCTGAGCCTATTACACAAGTATCACGTCTGTGATTGTCGTGAAGACTACCAAAGATTCTTGCCGATCGATCGAAAAATTTCTGCTTTCTCTAATATAATGTACTTTATTAATATATAGCAAAAAGCAAGCAACATATAAATAAAATACTTCAGATATCATAACATAACTTGCTATTATAAAGATGGAAAATAAGCCTTGCAGACTCATAATAAGAATTTAATTCTTTGCTCTCCTAGAGCTTGCAACCATTATTCAATAATTCAAAGTTCGCTTTAATTACAAACTGCAAGTTTCTATAAAAGATCCAAGTGCAATGTGTGTACTAGATCTAATAGGCAAAGTATTCAGGAACTTCTGCCTCAATCGGCTCCATGCGCTCTTCTCCTCTTGGGCAACTACATTCGCGTCACCGCGATGTCCAAAGGAGGGATGATGGGGCTGCATCTTTGGGCTGTCCATATTCATAAGTGCAACTAATGGATGTGAATCCTCTGTGCTCGCAATGGCGAGGTGTGTCTCATGCTATCATTTTCCTTCTTCTTAGAATGGAAAGTATTAATAACGTCATGACGCACGACCTTACCCTTCTTGCTCCTCTCATTCGTGAGAGGCTTCATGACCTTGTAGCGCCGCAAGGGCTTCATGGCCAACATTGCTACTAGGTGGCTGCGAGATGAAGTTCTTTCTTAGAATATCATCTTGAGCTTCCGCAACTTGCATGATGTTAATTAATTTGGCGTCGCTCAGAGCCGTCTTGATGTTAGTTGCGTGCGGATTGCACCACATTCGGGTGAAAGGTAGCGAGGTCTTCTCAATCTTCTGCTCATCCGTGATTATATTATCACAGAGTTGAAGACTTGTACAAATTATGTACAAATTTTGGCCATGCTGGGTCAGTTCTTCGAATTCCTGATTCGTGATGCCAGTCATTTTCATATTCATGCAAAAAGGTCATAATATTACTGCTGGTAATTTGCGTAAGATGGTTGCAAAATTCTCATACTGCTCATCGAACTCTAGGTTCGTGATCCCGTATTTTTCTATACATTTTCCATGATTTACTGCTATTTTCAGTGATTAAAAGCAACATAAACAATCACAAATAATCAAAAACAGTAAATACAATAAATAAATTGCATAGAAATAATAACAACAAAGTTAAACATGCTTCAAATGCTCAAAAAGATTCAAAAGTTAAACAGCGGCGTGGCTCTGTTGATGAGGGCATCCCTAACACTGATACATCTTTCCCTATTGGTGGTCACGCATACCGAGATGGACGCCATAAGTGAAGCTACAAATAATACAAGTGCGTATGCATGTTGGTCCACCGACTAGAGCAAAAGCTAAACTTCTAAATCAACAGTGCTTTTGTTTCTTAATGAATCTTCTATTTTCATTGATGAGAATTGGGTACTACCTCATGCAAATGTTTTGTGTATTCTCGTGTTTGAATATTGTGAAGCCTTTGGAACTGAGAGGGAGGAGAGGGAGGCTGGAGCCAAAGCAATGGAGGAGAAGCTCACGAGGTCAACCAAGAGGAGAAAGGCCCAAGAATTCAAGCCCAATTCGGATCCTCCACAAGTCCAACTGAAATTCATCTCGAATCAACTCGAATTCAATTCGGATTCGGTTCGGGACAGCCCAACAGGGCTGTAATAAAAAGGCCATAACTTTTGCATACAGAGTCCGATTGGGGTGTTCTTGGACTTGTTTGAAAGCTTATTGCAAGGCCCACACAATGGGTATGGCCCCAACTTTATACGACGTACGGTCGA
Source organism: Ampelocalamus luodianensis (assembly GCA_036346255.1). NCBI lineage: Eukaryota > Viridiplantae > Streptophyta > Magnoliopsida > Poales > Poaceae > Ampelocalamus > Ampelocalamus luodianensis. Next base: position 75,335,555 of record CM070621.1, read on the forward strand.
GCCGCTATGACCGAAAAAATGTGACGGATTTAAGTTAGGTTTTCCTTTTTGTGTGTTTTTGGGTCTTAGCCAAATTAGAGTTTGATTCGGCGTGTGTAGCCGGCCCTAGGCCGTGCGTGAGTCGTGGAGGGCGCCTTAAGTACCCTTGCCCCTCCTTTGTATCCATTAGACCAGTTTATGCATAAGGTATGCAGAGATAATATATTCGAATAGCTGTGTCCACGGTTATGGACAACACTTGGTTTGGTATGCGTCATCGTTAGTCTCAAATTTAAAAGTTGACATGGTTATAACTTGGTGTTTGGCATGAATGGGATATTCATGCATACTAGTTTATCAAAGTGGGTATCCACTTTGGTATTGCTTGATCTATATAATTATCTATGTCTTGCAAACTTCTTTTCTTGACTAATGATTTACAAAATGGCATTTTGCAAACTAGATGATCTAGGAATGTAAGTTGTTGCATTTTCTGCAAAACTAAGCCACTAATGGCTTTTGACGAGAATCTAATAATCCTCATTTTACTATTTATCTATAATTGATTATTATGGGTAAATATGACGTGACACAGCTGTTGAGTATACCCCTTATAGTGATAAAGGAGAAGTCAATCAGTGGTCGAAGTCCTTCTACGATCACCTCTATAGTCGTAAGTCTTTCTCACGACTACTACGTAATCGTAAGTTCTCTTACGATTACCTTCTCGTAAGTATTTCTACGATCAGTATCCCGTCGTAAGCTTTTCTACGACTACCCCCTGGTCGTAAGTCCTTCTACGACCAGTCCTGACACGGCTTCTCCACAGTTAATTAGGTCTACTTACCTGTGGACCCTATTAACTGAGACATCTAAGAAGTCAATATACGTAGTTATTCTCCGGAATAACTACAGATAACTCACAATTATCTCTAATTGATATCCGTCAAGTAATGTGGGGAGGTTACTACTATGGTAATTACTACCATTATTATGAAATAATAGGGCGCCTCCTGACCTGGAACGACTACCTCTCCATATACTATAAAAAGACATCTTTCAGAGAGAATGGAGGGGGACCTTTTTGAGAGGCAATTAGTAGTAGTATTAGCACAAGTCTTTTCACTGATTGTAACCAGGATACCCAATACAATACACACAGGACTAGGGTTGTTATCCTCTCTAGAGAAGGCCCGAACCTGTATAAAAATCTCCGTGTCCTTTTTGTCGACCCCCCCGAATCAAATAATCTATACGTAAGATCGGTTCTAAAACACCGACAGTTGGCGCCGTCCGTGGGGATCTTCTGGTAATTCCTTGTCGATAGTTCTTTCTTTTCTCTTTGATGCTTCCATAGCAGGAGAGTGGAACGAGGAGAACTGGTTCGACTTGGCCGATTACGCAGACATCGACATAGATGCCGATTTTGATTACGAGCCGAGTATCGAATCATCCGATGGTATTTCTGCCTCTGGAGATGTTCTATCAGATCTTGGAGACCACACCATCGGCAGAGTTGAGGAGGGATCCTTATCCCCCACAACAATACGCCCAGCTGAGGAACCAGTTTCCTCAGGAGGTAAGGGTCAACACGACCACAAACAGGGCTGCCCCAAGACGGACTCACAACACGTCGAGAGTTTTTCCTCCAAGTGTTCAAGTCCCCCTAAGGCAGTACGACTTGACGAGGCAAGTTCTAGAAGCCATCATTCCAGAGCTTCATCGACACCTGATGGTCCTTTTTCTCGGGATAATTCCACAGAGAAGAGGATCAAACACGCTTTTCCTTCAAGTTCAACCATCCCATCGCAGGACACACCTGCGGACAGAGACGGTTATAACCCGGAGTTCCTCTACCTGGAGGGGTTTACTCCAAGTGGCCAAATGGTGTCGCTCGACTACTCCTCAAGCGAGGAGGCCTCAAGCGCAAGTGGAGGTCATCAACGAGAGGTCTTCGTCATTCCCTCTAATAAGAATCATTCTCCTAAAGGCAGGACTGACGATGCTCCCCGACGGGTACACACTACGTCCCTTCGTGGCAATGGCAAGAGCACCACCGCTGATGAACGAGGCAAACACCCTGATGAACGTGCGGGACATCCTAAACATTCTCGCACTCCATTAAAACCAACTCAAGGGTCTGATATGGATGATTTTGAGGCAACTCGACGAAGAAAAATAGCGGCTCAGAAAAATCTCCTTGGGCGCGCTTATTTCAAGTCAGAAGAAGCTCAGGAGCTCCAACACATCAACGACTTGCTTGAGAATCCAACTCAAGAGCTCACTCGAGCACCAGGTTACGATCTCTTTGCTGAAGAGATCGCATGAAGGCTTCGAAACACGATGGCAAGACTCGAGCGTCCTCGTCGATATCAACCCTAAGTCGATCGATGACTCCATCTTCTGCCAGCCGTTCAAACAACTCGTCACATGGAGGTCAACATGATCATCGATCACGTCACTCTCCTGACTTGAGGAAAGCTCGTCGGACATCTAGAGATCGGCAAGCCCCTAGGAGAGGTGATCTTTCACCACTTCAAGGATGAAATCTGCGGTAGTAAACGGAATACGAGGAGTATTTTCCTCGTAAGACTGAGACCTACCATAGGTCAAGTCCACCAGTAATTGGGTATCGTCGAGTACGATCACCTGGTGATATTAACCCTTCTTTTCTAAAAAAAGGCGCCAAGAAGTTATCACCGGATGTTGGGCGTTTTCACCTGACCTTCGAGTAGTTCGCTGGCCACCCCGCTTTCGACCAGCGAACATGGGGAAATTTGATGGAACCCAAAATCCCATCGAATCCTCCACATCTACACGATGTACCTATCCGAGCGGCGGAGGGGAGCATGTAATGACAAGTTACCTTCCGATTGTGCTTGAAGGATCTGCTCGATGATGGCTATTGAATCAGCCATTCGAGTCGATCTACTCATTGCAGCACCTCTGCGACCTTCTGCTGGTGAATTTTCAGGGTACCTACAATCGCCCTAGAAAGGAGGACGACTTGCACCGGATGAGACAGAACGATCACGAGACTCTGCGTCAATTCATCAGGCGCTTCAGTCAGGTTCGTAATTCCATTCCGGATATTTCTGACTCGTCTGTTATCAGAGCTTTCAAGCAGGAAGTCCGCAGCAAAAGAATAACAAAGGACATCGCTTTACATCCTCCTGCCACTGTCGCTGAACTCTTCGAGATGGCCAAAAGATATGCGATCGCTCACAGGCCGAGTGGAACAACACTATTGACCACGAAGACAATATCCCTCAAGAGGCAGGCGAAAGTGGTAAGAAAAAGGACAAAAGGCTAAGAAATCCAAGAACAAAGCGAAGAGACATAAGTCTCCATCCACCGTTCTAAGGAGGTCCCGCCGTAGCGACAAAGAGCAACGAAATCCCAAGCAAAATTTCGATCGAGGCAAAGGTAAGCATCCTGATCGAAAGAATGACAAACCCAGGTGGTGTTCTTTTCACAAAAAAGAAGGGCATGACCTTCGCAACTGCCGAGTTTTTCTACGAAAACTCGAAGACTATTACTCTAGCAAAGAGCCACTTCCTACTCTTGAACAGGTAGGTCAAACAAGTGGACGGAAGGAGTCAGATGGCGATGAGGAGATGCCATTTCAGGATCCACAACACACCATCGATCACATCTATGGAGGATCATCGGCATATAAGTCAAGACGACAACTTAAGGCTATCAAGCGTGTGGTAAACACAGTCGACTCTCCTCTTGTCAATAAATTACCGAAGTGGTTGGAAGTTACCATCGCCTTCGAGAAAGGTGACTGTCTGATCCCTTCAACTAGACCAGGTCGATTTCCGATTGTGGTCGAACCCACCATCAATAATTGTCGAGTAAATAGAGTTTTGGTGGATGGTGGGAGCTCGTTAAACATACTATTTACGAGCACCCTGGATGAGATGCAAGTTCCCAGGACAAAGGTAAGGCCGGTACAATATTCTTTTCCCAGAATCATACCGGGGTCTTCGACCAAACCAATTGGCCAAGTTTCTCTTCCTTTAACATTTAGTTCACCAAGCAATTTCAGGACAGAGAAGATCTCCTTTGATGTGGTCAATTTCGATACGGCATATAACGCCATACTCGGACGACCAACTTTGACAAAATTCTTAATAGCTACTCACTATGGGTATCAATGTCTTAAGATGCCAGGTCCCTGTAACATCCCAATTTTCAATCTGTGTTTTAAATGTAAGAAAAGGTGTAGAAATTAAAACTTTTTCTTACATCTTGTATTTCCTGTATGTTCTGAACAAATCTTGTAAAGGAAATAGGGAAATACAAAGTCACAGGTCATTTTGACCTAAACCTTACCCTTCAAAACTTTCTTGTCAAATTTTGTGATCATCCTCTGGAAATATTTTTCCTAAGTTCTTGGGTTGATGTGTGACCCCTCTGAAAAGTTTCACAATTTTTAGAAGTTGTTGGGATATTTTTGGAGGCAAGTCAAACCAATTTTTCAATTGGTCAAACCTTAAATTCAAACATTCTGGAATTTTGGAGAAAGATTCTGAGCATAAAAACCTCTGAAAATTTTATGTAAGGGTTATCATAGAGTCATCAACCTCCATTTAAAATTTCATAAGTTTTGGAGCTAGTTGCTATCTCTAAAAATCCTTCCAAGATTCAGGTCATTTTAAAACCCTAAGTCAAACATAAAGAGCATACACTTAAAATAATTTTTGGGAAGAATTTACTTCAGGTGAAACTCTGGGAAATAATTTATTTAAATCTTATAATAATTATCATGAATAAATATATTTTTTCCAAAATTTTTGGAGCTAAACTCGATCCACATAAAATTCAAACTTGCTTCAATAACCTATTGTAAATTTGAATTTAAAATAAGCAAATGACTCATGAACAAGAAGGTTTAAAATTTTATTTGGTCACTAGGTCGTCCCAGGAACCTCCCTGAAAATTTTTAGGATTTTTTTCAAATTTAAATGCTACATTTTGGAGCTCGGTCAAAGTAGGGCTTTGAATTTAAAACCCAGTCAAACATCCTTTTACTATTCCTCCGACCGGACCCAACCCCGACTCGAGCCGCTTGTTTGGGTTGAACCGCCTAGTTGAACCGGGCTGAGCCGCACCACATGAGCGCATCGCGAGCTGTCCGTTCGGAAATCGACGGCCCAGATTGTTGGAGCATTCGGACTGCCCGATTGCCCCTGTCGCCATGGACCATTCGATCTCGATCCAATGGTTGCGAGCCGCCCGCTCGTTTAAAACCCGCGCCACTTGCCCCTTCACGTGGGCCGTCCAATTGAGGATCATCGGTCTGAGTTGGGTTGACTGTTTTGACCACCCGATGCGCAGCCCCTCTCGCGAGCCGTCCAATTCAAAGGCGGCGCTGGATCAGGGCCTCCGCCCTGTTCTTCTTCCCGGGTCAAGCCGCCCTCCCGCTCGCCTCCCTCGCACACGCCACCGCGCCGCTCACCTGCTCTCTGCCACCGCCAACCACCCCGCCAACGGCTAGTTCGCCCGGTTGAGCACACTCCGCCTTTATAAGCACCCCTACCCCTCCTGTGCCCTCCTTTCTGCTCCTCCCTCGCTCAATCGCCTAAAAACCCGAGCTCGCCGCCTCTGTCGTTTTCACCGGACCTTCGCCGTCGGTGATCCCCGTGGCAATCCTCTCCTCCGAGAGCATCCCCGGACTTTCCTCTACCTCGGAGCACCACTCACTGGCGCTCTGTTTCTCTCCAGGTTACTGCCACCGGTGACCCTCTCTGCTCCACCGCTGGACGTCGTCGCCAGGCACCTCCGGCCACGCTCCAGCTTCTCCGTCGTCTCCATCAAGCTCCTGAGCCTCCAGGTATGCTCGAGCACCCTGTAGATTAGCTCAATTTTGCTTGAGTCGGTCGTCCCCTTTCCAGCCCCGCCGCCGCAATCCGCCGCCGCCAGCCTAGCTCCGGCGACTCCCTCTCCGATTCCTCCCTCCTGGAGCACCCTCTAGCTCCCCTCTACCTCCCCATAGCACTCACTGGTGCCCTCTTTCTCTCCAGGCCCCTACCGTCGATGACCACCTCGCGCCGCCGCGGGTTCGTCGTCGCCGTGTCGCTCCGGCCACCTTTCGCCCTCTCCGACCTCTCCGACGTGCTCCAGGTACCCTGCTGATCCTCTTGCTTCCCCTATTTAGCCCCCAACAGCACCCGTGTGCCATCGCCTCTTTCCACCTCCACGGCCGGCCGCCGCGTCCCATCGCCGCGCCACCTCGGTGCATCTCCGTCCACCCCGCGACCACCCCTAGCTCCCTTAGCACCCTAGCAACCCATTTTGGCCATCGTGGTCGCCTCCGCGCCACTCCGGCACTCGAGTCCGGCACTGCGCTGTTGTCGGACGCATGTTTTGAGCTGGCTTCATCACGGGCCGTCCATTGCCGGATCACCGGCCCCGAGTGTGCCACGTCGGGTCTATTTAGGAAAAGTCCAGAATCGGTTAAGTTCAAACTGATATGGTTAAGGTACTTTAAAAATTCATAACTAATTCATATAAAATCCATTTTAGGTGTTTCAAATTTTGTTAGCTTTATTATGAACTGAACTTTAGTGTAAAAATGTTTAGAAGATTAGTTCGGCCACAGAAATATGATTTCAAAATTGGTTTAGAAATGTACTTGAAACTGTTAATTTAAAATTTGAATAACTTATAAATTGCATAAGTTTGTCTAGGTAGATCCTTTTTGCGTTAATCCAACTTTGTTGGCTTCCTCTATTAATGAACTAAGTGATAGCATAGGTTTTGTTCATGTTACTGTTTTTAAAAATCATAAGGATCATATTTTAGTTTAATACCTAAACAATTTAGACAAATCATAACTCTTTCAATATAACTCCAAATGACCTGAAATTTTATATGGCTTATCACTATACCAGTAGGTAGCTACCATAAAAGTTTCAGCTTCAAAATCTTTCTAGAAAATATTTTGCTACAGTACCTAATTATGGCCGAAAATAGGTTTTAGGGGATATCTTTTGCACCACAAATCCAAATTAGGTTTTCCAGTTTCTATGTCTAGGTTTATTCCTATTTTACCTCGTGTATAAATTTTGTGTCATTTGGATGCTTTTTGCTCAATATTTGTGATTAGGGTTTATTGCCTTATTTGCTTTTCGTCGTGTTATTTGCTTATGCGATTAGGCGACGAAGAGTGGGTTGAGCCCGAGAGCGATCCTCAGAACTTCTTGAGCAACCGCAGCTGGCAAGCAGTTTGATCATATCCACTCAATCCCATTACATTTAAAATCTAATACTTTGTCTTACTTGTGTGTATGCATGCTTTTGTGTCAATGATTAATTTTGCGAATAGAGGTAGCTAAGCCTATTGCATTGTTTCCTTAAATTGTTCACCCCTGCCACAACCTTAGAATATTATCCTCACCGTGAATTAGAGCCGGTGAATGATTTAGGCCTTTTATTTGTCTTTACGATATGATGCTTAGCAATGCTTAGTATCGGTAGTATTGGGCGATCATCGACTTAGTCGGTGATCTTGATCACACAAATGCTATTATTATTCCATTATGTCCAACCCTTGTGTTTTACCAATTTACAAATCAAAAACTGAAAACAAAAATTATATCTTGGCTTGGGCACAATGGTATGTTGGTGTGATCTGTTGGGTGTGATTGGAATGGTGCCTAAGTCCCTAAGGACCGAGTTACTTGTGCCATTGATCCAAGCAATTATTGCGTGCTAACCACACTAGAGGGATATGAGACCTCTCTTGACTAAGTAGTTTGGAGGGTGTTAATTAATGAGTTGCGTGGTGGGTTGCATATGGGATATATGCAACATGGACATGTTTGTGGGGAGTGGAGCGCGCACGAGGCCGGTGTCTCCTACTCCACGTATGGGTCCTTGTGATCCATATTTCGTCGGCAGATCACTAAGGGTTAACCCCATACGTGCGGCTCTTGATTAGCTCAATCCATTGGAAATGTCTCAGAGGACTTAGCCGTGCAAGATAGCAAAGGAAGTGTGCTTAATAGCTTGGCAAAAAGGCGGTATGAAGTGTGGGTACATTGGTACACCCCTGCAGGGTTAAAACTATTCGAATAGCCTCATCCTAGGTTATGGACATGCTTGGTAAGGTCGTGCAAGAACTAGACTACAACCTTTTAAAAACTTAAACTTGACATGGGTGGTATGAAGGGGTACTTCATGCTATTGTTGTGGTGACTATGGGTTAGTCACTTCTAGGTTGGTGTTGTTCTCTATCTATTGTTATTATTGTTTCTCTTTATTTGAACAATAAAAGTTAATTGCAAACTTGCTTTGAATCTATTACATTATTGCAAATGAAAACTTGCTTTATGCTGAAAATAAGTCCAGAGCCTCATCCACTTAAATAAAGCTTGCATGTAGTTAATTATAGTTCTGTTATCTCACACGTCGTCACTTAAGTAGTACAAAAACAATTTTTGTACTCATCTCCTTTGCTTAATATTAATTGTTGCAGAGGAAGAAGGTGCGCCCCAAGGGCCTCACTTTTGTGAGCTGTGTTGCGGCGCTGTTTGGGACGATTAGTTTGGCGGTCCGGTTGGTTGCCTTGTGGGTAAAGGCACACCGATTGACTTTTGTTTATCGCCATCTTATGGCCATTTTGCTTCCGCTGTTTAAATTAGTTACTTATGTGTTATTTGGCCGGTCGGCCTCTCTTTTGTAATAACTCTATTTATATTATCTATGTCTTTCAGTTGTTGCTTTTGCTTCGGCTCTATGTGTATGAATGGAATTGATGCATGATTTTGTAACGGGTGTGTATCTGCACTGCAGAAGTATACATATCTCGAGGCTTGGTTTATTTGATTTGTACCGTTAGAACCAAGTGGATGGTTAAACAGTACAAGCCGAATAAACCGGGGTCCTCACAGTCCCAAAGGAGTAATCGCAATTTATTGTGACAAGAAGATGGCGCATTCCTACGACCGTCGGTCCCTCGAGATGATTGGACAAATACCAACTCGAGACGAAAGTTAGCCTTCGACTAGCATGTCAAAACCTAAAACTGCACCAAAGCCGAATGACAAGTCGAGGAGGTTCATCTGGACGCGGAGGAGCCTTCGAAGACTGTTCGTATCGGGGATTCTTCCGACCCCAAATAGGAAGACGCGCTCATCACTTTCCTACGAGCAAACACAGATGTCTTCGCGTGGCAAGCATTCGACATGCCCGGAGTCCCCAAGGAAGTGATCGAGCACAAGCTAGCCTTACGGCCTGACAAAGTACCTGTAAATAGAAGTTACAGAGATTTGCCCCTGATCGACGAGATGCTATTAGGTCAGAATTGGACAAGTTGCATAAGGCAGGTTTCATAAGAGAAGTCAACCACCCAGAATGGTTGGCCAATCCTGTAATGGTTAGAAAGTCGAACGGCAAATGGCGTATGTGTGTAGACTTCACTGATCTTAATAAAACTTGTCCAAAAGATGATTTTCCTTTACCTCGTATCGATCAGTTGGTTGACTCTACTTCTGATTGTGAAATATTAGGCTTTCTAGATGCATACTCTGGTTACCACCAGATCAATATGTGTCGAGAAGATGAAGAAAAGACCGCATTCATTACACCATTTGGAATATTTTGCTATATCAAAATACCATTTGGTTTAAAGAATGCTGGAGCTTCTTTTCAGCGTTTGATGCAAACAACTTTTCACCTCAACTAGGCCAAAATTTGGAAGCCTATGTTGATGATCTAGTCATAAAAAGCAGCAAACGACTTAATCATATCGTAGACTTGTAAGAAACATTTGACAACCTCAGAAAGCACCGCTTGAAACTCAATGTGTGTGTTCGGAGTCTCTTCAAGAAAGTTGCTTGGATTCCTAGTCTCTGCACGAGGGATCGAAGCAAATCCTGAAAAGATAAAGGCCATCATGCAAATGCGCCCCCCGACCACGAAAAGAGAAGTTCAGAAACTCACAGGATGCATGGTGGCATTAAGTCGTTTCATCGCACGCCTAGGAGAAAAGGATCGCTTTCTTCAAACTTCTAAGGAAGCATGAGGATTTGAATGGATGTAAGAGGCTAACGCAGCCTTTGAGGATGTCAAGAAATATCTTACGAGTGCTCTGTCTTGGTTTCTCAAACCGGAGAGACGCCTTAATTTATCTAGCCGCCACGACACAGCAAAGTGAGCGCAGATCGGTCGTAGAACGTGAAAACATACAACGACTAGTTTACTACGTTAGCGAAGTTTTACACGACCTAAGGAGCATTACCTCGTGTTCAAAAACTTCTATATGCCCTCCTCATGTCTTCGAGGAAATTGCGAAATTATTTTCAGCACACAAAATAGTCGTGTCGCCCGAGTTTCCTTGAGAGCGATTCTCGTAATAGGAAACAATGGGACACATGGCAAATGGTCATCGAACTTGGGAGTTCGACATCCATTTCGTGTCCCGAATGACCATTAAATCCCGATCTTGGCGACTTTGTCACCGAATGGACAAATCTGAACCTGTTCAGGATCCCTAGTTTGATTCCCATAACCAGTGGACGATGTACTTTGATGGGTCACTTACTATAAGTGGCTCGGGGGCTGGGGTGGTCCTGGAATCTCCTACCGGAGAGACCTTAAAGTATGCCATACAATTAAACTTTCAGGCCACTAACAATGTGGTAGAGTACGAAGGTTTGTTAGCTGGCATACGAGTCGCAAAAGCGCTCTCGATTCGCCGACTACTCATGAGAGGAGACTCTCAACTAGTCGTGAATCAAGTCGAAAAAGAGTACCAGTGCTCTAATCCGACTATGTCTCGGTACTTATCGGAAGTCCGAAAGTTAGAAAAGCATTTTTTGGGATTTGAGATACAATTTATCTCTCAAAAGGATAATTTCCTCGTGGACCAACTTGCTCTTATAGCTTCTTCCCGATCCATAGTACCAAAAGGAGTTTTTCTGGAACAACTCCAAAAACCGTCCCTAGTCGAAGAACTAGAGATACCTCCTATTGAAACAGCCTCTCTAGAGTACGAGGATACCTGGATGACACCCATCTACGAGTATCTTCAGACGGGTTCCGTACCCGACGACGATCTCGAAGCAGATCGATTATCCCGAAAGGCCAGAATGTATACTGTGGTCGAAGGTGTCCTCTATAAAAGAGGCACTCAAGGGGTGCTCATGCGATGCATTCCGCAGAGCAAAGGATTAAAACTCCTTCACGATATACACGGAAGCATCTGTGGAACTCATGCTTCCTACAGAACGTTGGTCGGTAAGGTCTTTCGACAAGGTTTCTATTGGTCAACAGCCCTCTACGATACCAAAGAGCTAGTTAGAAAATGTGTAAAATGCCGTTTCATATAGCGGCAGATACACAAACCGGCTCAGGCGTTACAAACAATTCCTCTATCTTGGCCTTTTGCTACCTGGGGTCTCGATATCCTAGGACCGTTACCCAGAGCTCCAGGTGGATTCGAATTCCTTTTTGTGGCTATTGACACGTTCGCAAAATGGATAGAAGCCGAACCTGTGACTGGGATAACAACGGAAGCAGCTAAGAGGTTCGTGATGAGATGCGTGATAACTCGATTTGGGGTGCCTAGTCGAATTATCACAGATAATGGTAAGCAATTTTCGAGCGCAAAATTTTAGGAATTTTGCGACGAGTTGGGTACCAAGTTGTGTTACGCTCCTGTTGCCCACGGGAGACGATGCCGTAAAGCATTCGGCTAAGGTGTGGATGGTGTAAATAGTAAAATCCATTAAAACCACGAAGACGTTGTGACGCTCGTGTCCCTTAGGCTACCGGCGGTTGACACACGAGCAACACGACCGGGTAAAAAGTAGGAAAACAACGACATGGGGACTGGGCTTTGGCGATCTCACGCCCATAATGGATTTAAGACTAGGGACTATACATTACGCCACTTACGCGTGTTAGTTAATACACATGCGTGTTATCTCTTGCATAATTGTCCGAAACTCTGAGGCAAGCGAATGTACACGGAGATGTCTCACTGACAGCAACCATCAACCACGGGCGTACTCAAGCAATTGTCAAGACGTCTCTTGATGCACAACAACTGTCACCCCATTAGAAGCTTTATAAGGGGCGGTGCCGATAGACAGAGAGAGAAGTCCAAAACATACAGAAGCCATTAGACTTAGTTTCGGCGGCTTGGTATATTCTGTAAATCAATACAAGAACACAGGAACATGGTTATCATTCTCTCCGGAGAAGACTTGCATTTGTCTAAAAAAATCCCTGTGTCTTCTTACATAATATCGAGTGTCGTGTCTCCAGTATTTATTTCATAAGATCGATAGTGAATTATCGACAGAACTTCGAACCATATGTAGCTAGGACAAATACATATACACATTCTTCTATATACCACGTTGCAATTACATCTACACAAGTCCCATTTCGAATAAAACGTTTCGTTGAAATTGCAAAGAAGTTGCCTTGTTTTTCTTTTAGAATTTCTGTTAAATCCTTTTGATCTTAAGTTGCACTCAATCTTTGAAATTTTTCTTAGGTAGATGAGAACTCTAGTCATAAATAAGCAGGGTCATTCTCAGCTGTGCAGCAAGCGTACGCCTTGTGCACTGGAGTTTTATACCATCCGGCCACCATATCTACTTCACGGCTACGCAGGAGCCCCTACTTAAACACGGCACACACAACATCGTACAAGCACCGTATCTCCTACTTAAACACGTACCAGTAACTATATATACCCATGCCACCCAGTTCCACTTCGCCAAACCAATGCAAGTTGCACACTAGTGGTAGGCTAGCAGCAAGCAGTTCACAGAGCCGGATCGAAGCGAACATGGCCATTCCCAAGGCTTTGCTCCTCGCCATCCTCGGCTGCGTCTGCTTCGGCAGTTCTGTCCTAGCAGCTCGCGAGCTGAGTGATGACTCGGCCATGGTGGCTAGGCACGAGATGTGGATGGCGCAGTACGGCCGCGTGTACCAGGACGCCGCCGAGAAGGCGCGGCGGTTCGAGGTGTTCAAGGCCAACGCCGCCTTCATCGAGTCGTTCAACGCCGGGAACCACAAGTTCTGGCTCGGCGTCAACCACCCGCCGACCTCACCAACGAGGAGTTCAGAGCAACCAAGAATAACAAGGGCTTCAATCCTAACGCGGTCAGGGTTCGTACCGGATTCAGGTACGAAAATCTTAGCCTTGATGCACTCCCGGCAACTGTGGACTGGAGGACGAAGGGCGCCGTCACTCCCATCAAGGATCAAGGCCAATGTGGTAAGTGCATTTAGTATACTGCTGCACTGCATGTGTGATGTATGTGTCAACCTTACATCTGTCACAACACAATTAATTTCAGGCTGCTGCTGGGCCTTTTCTGCTGTGGCTGCCGTGGAGGGCATCGTCAAGCTGAGCACTGGCAAGCTTATCTCACTGTCGGAGCAAGAGTTGGTGAACTGTGACGTCCATGGTGAGGACCAGGGCTGCGAGGGCGGGCTCATGGACGACGCCTTCAAGTTCATCATCAAGAACGGCGGCCTCACCACCGAGTCCAACTACCCATACACGGCACAAGACGGCAAGTGCAAGGGTGGATCCAACAGCGCCGCGACCATCAAGGGCTACGAGGATGTGCCGGCCAATAACGAGGGTGCCCTCATGAAGGCGGTGGCAAACCAACCCGTGTCAGTGGCCGTGGACGGAGGCGACACGACGTTCCAATTCTACTCAGGTGGCGTGATGACCGGGTCCTGCGGCACTGACCTGGACCATGGGATTGCAGCCATTGGTTATGGTAAGGCCAGCGATGGCACCAAGTATTGGTTGATGAAGAACTCGTGGGGCACGACATGGGGCGAGAATGGGTACTTGAGAATGGAGAAGGACATTTCTGACAAGAAGGGCATGTGTGGCCTTGCCATGGAGCCTTCCTACCCCACTGAGTAGAGCGACATACTCATACACGTACACAAAGACTGAATAAATGCATGCCTCTTGTTCTGGTATAGTTCATATGCGTCTGTAAATTGTGTTACAGAATATATGTGTTTTGTATATGCACTTTTAGACTTCATGAATACCATGTAAATATGTTGGATATGGAAAGATTGATCAAGAATTCGTGCTGGTTATATGACTCCAGATTTAGCATTTCTATGATGTTAATTTGACAATGTTGCAAGTAAATCGGAAAACATATATACTGTCGTAGATGATGTTGCCTCCTGTGTCGTAGATGATGTTGCCTCCTGTATCTTCAGGTATGTATCAGGAACTTCTGGAATAACTTGTGTTTTCAGAAGCAAAACTTGAAGCACATTGCCAATCTGTGGGAATGATGGATGGTGATATGGAAATCATTGCTGAAGCCTGATGGTGGATGGTGCCTATGCATGGATGAGCAAAAGGCAGAGGGAGACATGGTGTGAAGTGGCACCAGCTGCAGCCTGCAGGCTGCTCGATTCATCTTACTAGGTTGATATCGCGCGCGTTGCGGCGCCACTGACTATAGATTGGTATGACAATATTTTTGTTGTCTTCGACTGGACATAATGTTCTTTTGGGTTGTACAGAGTATGTTTTTCTGCCTATAGGGTCAGACATGGTATAACGTGGTCTACACCAGGGTAGATGGTACTAATATGAAATAGAGCAAGATGGATGGTAGCAAAAGACAGGTCGAATAGGATTAAATATATTGGTTATATCAAGGCAGAGCATAGCTGCGCTTAGTTACAGAACGACTACGTAGCTGACACTATACAATCCAACACAAACCATAAAACCAAACAGAAAATATATACTTATTACATGGCCACTGATGCTTTGGCTGATGGTGGTTGTAACACTAATAGCAGTATGACATTCTTTCTCGAGACAGGCATGGTACTGCAGGAAAGACAGGATCGTGTATAAACATTAAAAGGGCTCAGTAACAAGCAACATAGTGTTGATGTGAGCCACAGACTTGCGAAGCACACTTGCTGAGCAAAAATTGTGCAGTCAAGCGTTAGCGCTACTAGGGCACGAATGCTGAATGTGTCCTGCAAAATAAAGATTGACATAAATGTGTCAGTGCTAGTTGTTTCGGTGAGCATTGTTAATTTCTTTCCTTTTTTTCTCTGTGGACGTTGGTAACTCTGTAAAATCTTTTACTTGCAGTGAGCATCTCTTTTTTTCCTTTCTAGGCATATGCAGTTCAGATATACAATTGATCTTGTTGAGGAACCGTCGCTGGCGAGTCCAGCTCGAGCGATTATCTCGTAGACAATACTCAGAATCGTAAGAACAATGCAAGAACACAAGAACATAATAAGAGATGAACACAGAGATGTAGGGGGACTTCTTACTTCTCTTTATTCCTTCATCAAGCGATCAATCCTTTACAAAGGAATAGCATCCCTTATTTATAGGTTAGAGACCTGCTAGGGTTTGGGATGGGAGCCCATACATGGTCCGCTCAGGCCGGGCCCATAGTTTCTTAACACTCCCCTTGGGCACCCATCATCACATGTTCATATCTCACAAAACTCCATAAAAACCAGTAGAAAAATTTTGGAGAAAGAGTACATGATACACGCTCACTGTGCTACACGAATTGCCTTATTAAAAACCTTTAGCCGAGAAACTTCAAGAAAACTCACAAGAGAAAAGAGTACAATCCACCCAATTTCATTTAATCTCCGTATTTATTCTTTGGGTACTGATCTTCATGATCAAGTTTTAATAATGAGTTTGTGAAGATTCCCCAATTCTGCACTTCTCTAAGTCTCATCATTCCAATTCACGATGCATCTTTCAAAGCTAGACTGAAGTGACTTAGTGAATAAATCGCAAGATTTTCACATGACTTAATATGAAGTAATTTGATTTCGTTCATCTTTTGCAATTCATGAGCATAGAAGAACTTGGAGTTGATATATTTTGTGAGAGGATTCTTCACAAAACCCATCTGCACTTGTACAACATAAGTTGTTTTATCTTCATAGATAATAGTGGGGGTTTGTGCGGTATTCAATCCACATGACTGCTGGATGTGGTGAATCATCCACCGAAGCCAAGCACATTCTCGTGAGGCCTCGGACAATGCTATTATTTCTGAGTGGTTCGTCGAAGTCGGTACAAGACTCTGCTTAGACGATTTTTATGGAATTGCGGTTCCACCATATAGAAATACATAGCTTGTTTGCTATTTAGTTGTATGCGGGTCCTACAAGTACCCGTTATCTGCATTGTCATTCATAGTTAAGTCTTGGTTCTTTCTGTAGAACAGACCAAGTTCTTTGCTTCCTTGGAGGTACCGGAAGATGTCCTTTATTCTCTACCAATGCTTTTGGTAGGTTCTGCACTATACCTTGCTAGTAGGTTCCCGGTAAATACAATATCCGTTCTAGTACAGTTTGCTAAATACATTAGTGCTTCTATTGCACTTAAGTGTGGGAATTTTGGTCCCAGGACTTTCCCCCCCTCTTATTTAGGTCTGTACGAGTCTTTGTCTTGCTACAAAAATCTCCCGACCATTGGCACTTTCAAATGATATGCCTTTTCAAAGTCGAACCTTTCTAATACCTTCTGAGTGTAGGCTGACTGATGCACTAATATCCCTTCAGGGGCATGCTCAAGCTGCAAGCCTAGGTAATATTTGGTTTTATCTAATCTTTTATTTCGAACTCCGACTCCAAGTAAGAGCTTACTTTCTTAATATCCTTCAGGGTTTCGATGATATTCAGATCATCTTCATACTCTGAGATTATACAAAAAAAAACCATCCTGGGATCATCGTATAAATACACAGAGACTATTCTCATTGTTCGTGTAGCCTTTCTTGCATAGAAAGTCGCTTCAAGCGATTATACCACATTCTGCCTGATTATTTAAGTTCGTACAGTGACTTCCTGAGTTTCACACTGTACATATTTCTATTTGCTCTGTTTTGGTTCGGGACAGGGATACATTCAGGTATCTTCATATAAATGTTCGGATCCAATATTTCATAAAGGTATGCTGGTACTCCATCCATCAATTTTACTTCTAACTTCAAGTTCACTGCCATTGAGATAAATATCTAAAGGGAGTTCCGTCTATGACCGGGAAATATGTTTCTTCATAATCATCTCCTAGACGTTCAGTGAAACCTTGTGCAATGAGCTTTGCTTCTTTTCATTTCTCTTTTGAACAAAATACCCACTTATGCCCTATGGGGTGCACAAGGGGAGGCGTGCGGCTTACAGGCCCAAACGCCTTTCTCTTATTCAGAAAGTATAATTCAGTTTCTATTGCCTTCTTCCAATCTGATCTTTTCTTTTATTCAGCGAGCGATGCAGGCTCTAGATCAAGATTGATGATTGTGGTAAGTTTTTTTGCAAAGTAAATGTCGACATTGGCTGTTGTCATATTCAAAGATTCTCCCAATGTCATAAAGTTTATAGCTATTTCTTCAGGGGGCGATTCTTCTAATGCTTCTACTTGTTCACCGCTGCTTCCAATTGCGGGGCAAGTCCCTTTAGTTTTTCAGCTCCAATGTGTGCGCACACATCCATGCTGATGTCTCCCTTCATGGAGATGTTCAATTCTGGTATGCCTTTTCTGAAGGTTCCATACCAATACCAGGTCTCAACTGGCCCCCCTTTTGGTTCTGGGGAACTTTGGTGATCGGCTGTGTCAAGTCCTTCTTATCCTTTTTCACCAGGCGTCCCTGGTTACTTTGGATTCGAGGGACCGGAGTTCTCGTCCTTTTATTCTGAGGCCTCTGGACGGGATTAGGGATACCTTTATTGGTATTTCAACCCTCTCTGGTGCATTGCTTGCAGGCAAATGCTACTTGGTCACGCTCTTCAAATCACTAAAGTGGTCTGGCAGTTGATTTGCTAATATTTGCAAATCAATTATCTTCTGGACTTCAATTATCTTCTAGACTTCAATTATCTTCTAGACTTCTTTATTTGCTTTACTAGTGCGCGGGACATATGCATAGATTTCAATTATCTTCTGGATTTCAATTGTCTTCGGAATTTCTCTTGTCTTCTAGACTTCAATTGTCTTCTCGACTTCCTGTGGCTTGCCACGTTATTTGTCGATATTTTCATCAAGGGTTGATTTCCTCCCCCTAATGACGGGAGATTTATCTCATCTAATATACTATCAGCGAATCGGGCATTATGCAAATCTCCAGTCATAGGGTCTAAATACTTGATTATGGATGATGTCTCATAACCGACGTATATCCCATACTTTCAGAGAAGACCCATTGCAGTTCGCTGCGGTGGTGGTATAGGTACATAAACCTTGCAACCAAACCTGCAAAGATGAGAAGTTTTCGGTCTTGCCCTTACGCTAGTTGCATAGGCGTATGGATGTTATAGGCCGATGGTATAAAATTAATGAGAGCTGCTGCAAGAAGAACTACGTGTCCCCAACATGTAGTTGGTAAATTACAATTCTTCAAAGTTCTGCTAGTTCATTCTGGGTGTAGACATGCGTGCAGAATGCTCAACTTTAATTCCTATTTTCATGTAATAATCATCAAATGCCTTCAAGTAAGTTCTCCGTTGTCCATTCGGTGGTCTTCTCATGATGATCGGAGAAAATATTTTTAATTTTAATTATCTGCGAGATTATCTTTGCAAAAGTATGGTTTCTCGTAGACAATAAACATACGTGCGACCATTCCGAGGAAGTATCAATGAGCATCATAAAATACCTAAATGACCCTTACAGGGGCTGTATAGAACCGCAAATGTCTCCCTGGATACGGTCCAGGAATACTGGGACTTCATCCTTCGCTTTCAGAGCAAAAGGTCTAGTAATTAATTTCCCGTTGGCATATGCGGGACGCACAAAATCTTCCTGATTCAAAAAATTCTTTACATTCATATTATGTCCATGTGAATTGTTAATTATATCTCTCATTATTCTAAGACCTAGGTGGCATAATCTATCATGCCAGAGATAGAAAAGTTCGAGCTTCTAAATACGGTTTCTAGGCGTTATAGAATGCGGTGTCTTAATATTAGTGTAGTATAGCCCGATTTCATATGAAGGAAGGCATTCTAATGCCATTGTTACATTTTCTTCATGCTTCAGAATGAGTGTATTCAGATCATACTCTTCTTCAGTCTCTGCGTGGAAACCATTAGCGCGAATATCTTTGAGAGTTCTAGTCAATTCTGGGTACAATTAGTCTTCTTCAATGACCAAAGTTGCGCCCATTATGCCCTTCCTGAGCCTATTACACAAGTATCGCTGCCTGTGATTGTCGTAAGACTACCAGCATTCTTGCTGATCGACTGGAAAAATTTCTGTTTCTCTAATATAATGTACTTTATTAATATATAGCAAAAAGCAAGCAACATATAAATAAAATACTTCAGATATCATAACATAACTTGCTATTATAAAGATGGAAAAATAAGCCTTGCAGGACTCATAATAAGAATTTAATTCTTTGCTCTCCTAGAGCTTGCAACCATTATTCAATAATTCAAAGTTCTGCTTTAATTACAAACTGCAAGTTTCTATAAAAGATCCAAGTGCAATGCGTGTACTAGATCTAATAGGCAAAGTATTCAGGAACTTCTGCCTCAATCGGCTCCATGCGCTCTTCTCCTCTTGGGCAACTACGACTGCGGCCGCTGCGATGTCCAAAGGAGGGATGATGGGGGCTGCTACTGGGCTGTCCATATTCATAAGTGCAACTAATGGATGTGAATCCTCTGTGCCTGCAATGGCGAGGTGTGTCTCATGCTATCATTTTCCCTTCTTCTTAGAATGGAAAGTATTAATAACGTGCGACGCACGACCTTACCCTTCTTGCTCCTCTCAATCGTGAGAGGCTTCATGACCTTGTAGCTACTCGCAGTGGCTTCATGGCCAACATTGCTACTAGGTGGCTGCGAGATGAAGTTCTTTCTTAGAATATCATCTTGAGCTTCCGCAACTTGCATGATGTTAATTAATTTGGCGTACTGCCTGTAGCCGTCTTGATGTTAGTTGCGTGCGGATTGCACCGCATTCGGGTGAAAGGTAGCGAGGGTCTTCTCAATCTTCTGCTCATCCGTGATTATATTATCATAGAGTTGAAGACTTGTACAAATTATGTACAAATTTTGGCCATGCTGGGTCAATTCTTCGAATTCCTGATTCGTGATGCCAGTCATTTTCATATTCATGCAAAAAGGTCATAATATTACTGCTGATAATTTGCGTAAGATGGTTGCAAAATTCTCATACTGCTCATCGAACTCTAGGTTCGTGATCCCGTATTTTTCTATACATTTTCCATGATTTATCGCTATTTTCAAGTGATTAAAAGCAACATAAACAATCACAAATAATCAAAAACAGTAAATACAATAAATAAATTGCATAGAAATAATAACAACAAAGTTAAACATGCTTCAAATGCTCAAAAAGATTCAAAAGTTAAACAGCGGCGTGGCTCTGTTGATGAGGGCATCCCTAACACTGATACATCTTTCCCTATTGGTGGTCACGCACATACTGAGATGGACGCCATAAGTGAAGCTACAAATAATACAAGTGCAGAAGTGCATGTTGGTCCACTGACTAGAGCAAAAGCTAAACTTCTAAATCAACAGTGCTTTTGTTTCTTAATGAATCTTCTATTTTCATTGATGAGAATTGGGTACTACCTCATGCAAATGTTTTGTGTATTCTCAGGTTTGAATATTGTGAAGCCTTTGGAACTGAGAGGGAGGAGAGGGAGGCTGGAGCCAAAGCAATGGAGGAGAAGCTCACGTAGGTCAACCAAGAGGAGAAAGGCCCAAGAATTCAAGCCCAATTCGGATCCTCCACAAGTCCAACTGAAATTCATCTCGGAATCAACTCAGAATTCAATTCGGATTCGGTTCGGGACAGCCCAACAGGGCTGTAATAAAAAGGCCATAACTTTTGCATATAGAGTCCGATTGGGGTGTTCTTGGACTTGTTTGAAAGCTTATTGCAAGGCCCACACAATGGGTATGGCCCCAACTTTATACGACGTACGGTCGAGCCGCTATGACTGAAACAATGTGACGGATTTAAGTTAGGTTTTCCTTTTTGTGTGTTTTTGGGTCTTAGCCGAATTAGAGTTTGATTCGGCGTGTGTAGCCGGCCCTAGGCCGTGCGTGAGTCGTGGAGGGCGCCTTAAGTACCCTTGCCCCTCCTTTGTATCCATTAGACCAGTTTATGCATAAGATTGAAACATAGCTATTGCTTATTCTTTCGACACCAGAGTTCATGCGAGGACTTTGAGAGAGGACTAGGTGATCCATTGTTTTGTTCTGCACTTCAGGGTCAAGCCGTCGTTCCATTGGGAATTGGGACTTGGCGTTAAATGCTCGTGGTCTCGCGACGACGATTACCGTGTGTTTTGGGCGTTTTTCGAAGAGTTGAGAGTTCGTGCATTGGCGCGAGTGTTCAGCTAGCGACTTCATCTACTTCGCATCAACTATCCACGGTTCCTCACTGAGAAGATCGGGCCTCCCCCGTATCATGTGGTATCAGATTCTATGTTTACTCGGTGAGAATTTCTTTACCCGTAGTTAGATTTTTTTTCTGTCCTATCGTCCAATAAACCGAAAATTGCAATACCAAAACCGTAGTTTAATCTGTTATTTCTTGTGCGTTTAGTTAAGTTTTCATCCATTAGAGTTTTGTTTTAGTGCTGATCCGTGTGTTTTCCTTTTGCGTTGCTTAATCGTCGTTAAAAAAACTGCTGATTGAACTCCTCAATTAGCACCCAAAAAGAGTATTTCGCATCCACTTTAGCCTACTGTCTTGTGGTCGGCCAACCCGTGCGCCGTCGACAGCTTGGCCGCACGGATTGGAAACCCTTGCTTCCTTTTGGTATCCGAATCGGTCCTACAAGTGTCCCTTCCGAATTCCATTGGGAAAGTAGAGTCCGAGTCCATCTCTTGGGAAGTTCCTATCCGAGTCCACTGGAGTTCGGGCCTGTACTTCTTCATTGGTCAAACCACGTTGGCATCCTTGTGCATAACTTATATCCTTTCATCTTGAGACTAGCTATTGATATTGCACCTAGGGCTGCTCATTCACGTTGATTACACATTGCTGATTTGTGAGGGTTGCAAACTTAAAAAAAAAGTGTGTGAAAAGCTAACTTTTGCATACGACCTCCGATTGGAGCGTTTCTTGATCCGTTGGAAAGGAAACGGGCACACGCGCAGCAACTTCGACCCCAAAAAAGGTCGTTTAGGGCCTCAAAACGGGCCCGCAAACCGAGAAAATTCAAGCTTCTCGACTTCGCTCAAAATTGTGAGCCCTCTACAAGTGATTCTAAGGTTCCCCGTGAAGACGCCATCCTTTTTCGAGTTGATCCGCGCCTAATTTGTGCTGCTACAGTATCGGGTCATAGTTTCAGCTTGTGTTTTTCAATTTTCTATCAGCAATCTTGCGCCCTAGTATTTTTTGTTGCAATTGGCTAGCGTCTATCCTTGTACTTTGTGCAAAACGAGCTTGCTTTATCTCTATTTCCGTTTGAGCTCATTCCTTTGTTTGCATTAAGTCTCATTTATCTTTACGTGTGCGTTCATACACTTCGCTTAAACCTTTTGGATCAGTACATAGGCAAAATACTCTAGCTTGGATCATTACTTAGCTTTACAATACCTTGAATATCAGATTGCATAGGATATACACATACCTATCCAAGCTCCACCTACACCAGTTTGTGTACTCCCTTGCTCTTGGTTACGCTCATACATTACTGGGTTAAGGTCGTTCGCTGTCACAACTATCGATTTGCCGTCCTTGATTCACTTTGGAACGGTAAGCTTGGCTTGTTTTCAGGACAGTGAGTTGCGAGCGTAGTAGAGAGAGCTATCGTTTTACTAACCCAGATATAACCTCATTTCTTGTTTGTGAGTTGTTGCCATGTCAGGTCACGAGGAGGATCCACCTAATCCGGAGGCACCGGTTACGTGGACAGAGTACACTCGATTGCGCGAGATGCTACAAAAATAACTTCATGATGGTGACAATGGCGTGCGCGATGAGCTCGGGGAAGTTCAGACTGGACTGAACACCCTCGGGGAGGAGGTCACACAATTGCGTACGGCCATCAACAATAACTTCCTGGAGCTACATGCCATGTTCGCACAACACAATCTACGTGGGGGTGCGCAAGCTGATGACACGAGTGTGCACGGCCCTCCGGCTGTTTTGCACAATGAGACCGAGGAGGAGCGTGCTATTCGTGTGGATGAGGAGCGACGACAGCGACAGGCGCGTTGCATGGCGGTGCCGCCAAACGTCGGGATGGCAGCCGCCGCGCCCTCAGCACATGGGCGTGGCGAGGCAACGGCGCGTGGTGGAGGCGCACCACAGGGTGTCCACGGAGGAGGTGTGCATCATGCACCTCGTAGCTGGGTTGATGAGGTCGAGCAATGGGATGACGATTTCCCCGTCGATGACGATGACCGATAGCGCCACCACCGCAACAATGTGCAGCGTCCTCGACACGACGACGCCGACGATTTTGTCGCTAAGCCCAAGTTTAATCTTCCTATATTTTCAGGTGGTACAGATGTGGAACAATACCTCACATGGGAGCTGAAAGTTGATAAGTTATTTCGGATGAACAATTACTCCAATGAGAAGAAGCTACTGCTTGCGTCCAATGGCTTGGATGATTATGCCACACATTGGTGGGAGCAGTTCATCTGTAAGCGCATGGAGCGCCATGAGTTGCCGATTATCACCTGGGAGCAGATGAAGCAGCACTTGCGGGCACGCTTTGTACCTCGCCACTACAAGCGCTCATTATTTGAGAAGTTGATGTGCGACAAGGTATGAAATCAATTGATGAATATCATAAGGAAATGGAGACTATCATGATACATGCAGATGTCCGTGAGAATGAAGAACAGACCATGGCGAGATTTCTAGCTGGCATGAATCATGCTATCAAACGCATTGTCAATCACCATCCCTATAATGATATGATTGAGTTGCTACACCAAGCATGCGAAGCCGAGCGACAAGTGATTGAAGACGCACGGTTCTGCGCCTGCTCACGTTCTTGACCACCAGATAGACATATAACAGCGACCGCCAAACAAGAGCACTCCCGGAACAATTCGGCGATGCACACTTCCGCAAGTAAGAAGCTGGAGAGTACACCATCACAGGTACGTCGACCTGCGGCACCCGCTGCTATTGCGGCCTCGTTTATGGGGTCAACAGGGCGTTCACGTGACATTATTTGCCACAAGTGCAAGGGCGTTGGTCATTTTCAGAGGGATCGCCAAATGTCGAACTATGCTTATCACAGAGGATGGCGGTTATGTTTCAGCTAGTGATGACGAGTCGCCTGATGCGCAGCCAGTCTTGCACACTGATGACATAGAACAATGTGAGTGCGATCCTGAGTTTCCTAACACTGAGCAGTATTCCATTGTTTGCACACCCAAGGTGCTTAGTGTGATGCCATCGCCGTCACTTGAACAGCGGTGCAATTTATTTCAGACTTGGGCAAAGCTTGATAAGGGTAAGGTGTGCAAAGTGATCATTGATGGCGAGAGTTGTCACAATTTAGCTAGCAAGGATATGTGTCATAAGTTGGGTTTGAAGTACTTGCCGCATCCACGTCCTTATCATGTGCAATGGTTGAGCGACAAAGAGGAAGTGAAGGTGAACTATATGGTGCGTGTGACATTTTCTATTAGGAAGTACACCGATACTCTGTGGACTGTGACGTTGTGCCTATGACGGTGTGTCACTTGCTCTTGGGACGGCCATGGCAATATGACCGTTCTCTCTGCTCATGATGGGCGACAAATCGCTACACATTTCGATGGAATAATATGGATATCATCTTGAAGCCGCTACACCGCAATGCATTGTGAATTCTTCAATGCGAAAATTGAGATGCACGTTGAGGTCGCCAAAGAGCGAGAGAAGAATTTAGTGATGTTGGCCACCAAATCGAGAGATGAGAGACTTCTCATGAGGATCCCAATTTGGTGCACTTTGTACTTCTGATAAAGACACCTTGCTTTCGACTAACGACTTAACTTCTCTTCCTAGTGGTGTTGTTCATTTTGCAGACTTCAATGACGTCTTTCCCGACGAGGTACCAGCTGGGCTACCACCAATCCGTGGGATAGAACATAAGATCGACTTGATTCTAGGAGCGTCGCTGCCGAACAGACCACCGTACCGCACCAACCCCGAGGAAATAAAGGAAATTCAGAAACAAGTACAAGAGCTTCTCTCCAAAGGGTATGTACGTGAAAGCTTAAGCCCTTGTGATGTTCCCGTTATTTTAGTTCCTAAGAAAGATGGTTCATGGCGTATGTGCGTAGATTGTCGAGCGATTAATAATATCACAATTCGATATCGTCATCCTATACCTCGCTTAGATGATATGTTAGACGAATTGAGTGGTGCTGTTATTTTCTCTAAGATAGATTTGCGTAGTGGTTACCATCAAATTAGGATGCATGAAGGGGATGAGTGGAAAACAACATTTAAAACAAAATTTGGGTTGTATGAGTGGTTAGTCATGCCTTTTGGTTTAACTAATGCACCTAGTACATTCATGCGCTTAATGAATCATGTTTTAAGGCATTTCATTGGTAAATTTGTGGTTGTGTACTTTGATGATATTCTGATTTACAGTCGCACTGAATCTGAACACATAGACCATCTTAGACAAGTTCTACAATTTTTACGGGAGGCTAGGTTATTTGGTAACTTAGAAAAGTGCACTTTTAGCAAAGATCGTGTCATCTTTTTAGGCTATGTTGTTTCTGCACAGGGAGTTGAAGTAGATGAGTCTAAAATTGAAGCGATTAAAAAATGGCCAACTCATGTGAACGTGAGTCAGATTAGGAGCTTTCATGGTCTCGCTGGTTTTTATCGGCGCTTTGTGAAGGATTTTAGCACCATCGCTGCCCCTTTAAATGAACTTACTAAAAAGGGTGTTGAATTTGTGTGGGGGGTAGCGCAAGACAATGCTTTTGCTGAACTTAAGAAACGCTTGACTGAAGCACTGTTGCTTGTTTTACCTGATTTCACTAAAATTTTTGAAATTGAGTGTGATGCTAGTGGATTGGGTATTGGCGGTGTTTTAATGCAAGAGGGTAGACCGGTAGCTTATTTTAGTGAGAAACTGAATGGTGCTCAATTGAATTATCCGGTCTATGACAAAGAGCTTTATGCGTTAGTGCGTGCGTTAGAAACTTGGCAATACTATTTATGGCCTAAAGAGTTTATTATTTATTCTGATCATGTGGCATTGAAGTATTTAAAAGGCCAACCAAACCTGAACCGTAGACATGCAAAATGGGTCGAGTTCATTGAGTCGTTTCCTTACATTGTGAAATACAAGAAGGGAAAGGAAAATATGGTAGCTGATGCTCTTTCTAGGAAAAGTGTGCTTTTAACTCAATTAGGAGTGTAAGTTCCTGGTTTAGAGAGTTTGCGTGATTTATATGCTCATGACCATGATTTTTCCATTCCTTACGCACATTGCAAAGAGGGAAAAGGCTGGGATAAATTTCACATCCATGATGGGTTTTTGTTTCGCACTAACAAATTATGCGTTCCAGAATCCTCCGTGCGCTTGTTATTACCGCAGAATCACATGCGTGGATTGATGGGATATTTTGACGGAGAAGACGTTGTCTATGCCGAGCGATCACTTTTATTGGCCTAAGATGAGGCGAGATGTGGAGAGGTATGTGCAGCGATGCATTACTTGCCACAAAGCGAAATCGGTTGAATCCACACGGTTTGTATAACCCTCTACCTGCTCCCAATGCACCATGGGAGGATATTAGTATGGATTTTGTTTTAGGTCCGCTAGGACTAAGAGGGGAGCGATTCTGCTTTTGTCGCTGTGGATCGCTTTTGAAGATGGCACACTTTATTCCATGCCACAAGAGCGACGATGCGTCGCATATTGCTAACTTGTTTTTCAGGAGATGGTGAGGCTACATGGCGTGCCACGACTATTGTGTCGATCGCGACGTGAAGTTCATGAGCTACTCGAAGACGCTTTGGGAGTAAACCGGGACGGTTGTTATTCAAAGACAACTTGTCATCCGCAAACTGATGGTCAAACGGAGGTGGTGAACCGCACACTTTCGATGCTACTCCGGACTATGATCAAGAAGAACCTGCGCGAGTGGGAGGATTGTTTGCCACACGTGGAATTCGCTTATAATCGGGCGCACTCCACTCACGCAGCTTGTGTCCTTTTGGAGGTGGTGTATGGCTTCAAACCCTTTACGCCGCTTGATTTGCTGCCACTTCCAAGTCAGCACCATGTTCATATGGAGGCGTCCAAGCGAGCTGAATATGTGAAGAAATTGCATCTAAAAACAAAAGAAGAGATAGAGCGCAAGGTCAAGTCCTATGCTGAGAAGGCGAACAAGAAGAGGAAGAAGATGATTTTTCAACCAGGTGATTTGGTTTGGGTACACTATCGCAAGGATCGTTTTCCAGAACGTCGCAAGTCCAAATTGCTGCCGCGAGGTGATGGACCTTTCAAGGTGCTTGCGAAGATCAACGACAATGCCTACAAGATAGAGCTTTCCGGCGATAACTATGGTGTGAGCTCTACGTTCAATGTCGCTGATTTATCACCTTTCTTTGGTGGTGACGATCCAGCGTCGAGGACGACGCCTTTTCAAGAGGGGGAGGATGATGAAGGCATCCCTAACACTGATACATCTTTCCCTATTGGTGGTCACGCACATACTGAGATGGACGCCATAAGTGAAGCTACAAATAATACAAGTGCAGAAGTGCATGTTGGTCCATTGACTAGAGCAAGAGCTAAACTTCTAAATCAAGAGGTGCTTTTGTTTCTTAATGAATCTTCTATTTTCATTGATGAGAATTGGGTACTACCTCATGCAAATGTTTTGTGTATTCTCAGGTTTGAACATTGTGAAGCCTTTGGAACTGAGAGGGAGGCTGGAGCCAAAGCAATGGAGGAGAAGCTCACCTGGGTCAACCAAGAGGAGAAAGGCCCGAGAATTCAAGCCCAATTCGGATCCTCCACAAGTCCAACAGAAATTCATCTCGGAATCAACTTAGAATTCAATTCGGATTCGTTCGGGACAGCCCAACAGGGCTGTAATAAAAGGTCATAACTTTTGCATACGAGTCCGATTGGGGTGTTCTTGGACTTGTTTGAAAGCTTATTCCAAGGCCCACACAATGGGTATGGCCCCAACTTCATACGACGTACGGTCGAGCCGCTATGACTGAAAAAATGTGACGGATTTAAGTTAGGTTTTCCTTTTTGTGTGTTTTGGGTCTTAGCCGAATTAGAGTTTGATTCGGCGTGTAGCCGCCCTAGGCCGTGCGTGAGTCGTGGAGGCGCTTAAGTACCCTTGCCCTCCTTTGTATCCATTAGACCAGTTTATGCATAAGATATGCGGAGATAATATATTCGAATAGTTGTGTCCACTGCTATGGACAACACTTGGTTTGGTATGCGTCATCGTTAGTCTCAAATTTAAAAGTTGACATGGTTATAACTTGGTGTTTGGCATGAATGGGATATTCATGCATACTAGTTTATCAAAGTGGGTAGCCACTTTGGTATTGCTTGATCTATATAATTATCTATGTCTTGCAAACTTCTTTTCTTGACTAATGATTTACAAAATGGCATTTTGCAAACTAGA
The DNA here is from genome assembly GCA_036346255.1 of Ampelocalamus luodianensis. Lineage (NCBI taxonomy): Eukaryota > Viridiplantae > Streptophyta > Magnoliopsida > Poales > Poaceae > Ampelocalamus > Ampelocalamus luodianensis. Next base: position 75,364,169 of record CM070621.1, read on the forward strand.
TGATCTAGGAATGTAAGTTGTTGCATTTTCTGCAAAACTAAGCCACTAATGGCTTTTGATGAGAATCTAATAATCCTCATTTTACTATTTATCTATAATTGATTATTATGGGTAAATATGACGTGACACAGCTGTTGAGTATACCCCTTATAGTGATAAAGGAGAAGTCAATCAGGCGGTCGTAAGTCCTTCTACGATCACCTCTATAGTCGTAAGTCTTTCTACGACTACTACGTAATCGTAAGTTCTCTTACGATTACCTTCGGTCGTAAGTATTTCTACGATCAGTATCCCGTCGTAAGCTTTTCTACGACTACCCCCTGGTCGTAAGTCCTTCTACGACCAGTCCTGACACGGCTTCTCCACAGTTAACTAGGTCTACTTACCTGTGGACCCTATTAACTGAGACATCTAAGAAGTCAATATACGTAGTTATTCTCCGGAATAACTACAGATAACTCACAATTATCTCTTATTGATATCCGTCAAGTAATGTGGGGAGGTTACTACTATGGTAATTACTACCATTATTACGAAATAATGGGGCGCCTCCTGACCTGGAACGACTACCTCTCCGTATACTATAAAAAGACATCTTTCAGAGAGAATGGAGGGGGACCTTTTTGAGAGGCAATTAGTAGTAGTATTAGCACAAGTCTTTTCACTGATTGTAACCAGGATACCCAATACAATACACACAGGACTAGGGTTGTTATCCTCTCTAGAGAAGGCCCGAACCTGTATAAAAATCTCCGTGTCCTTTTTGTCTGCGTGATCAATTGTGGAGACCCCGAATCAAATAATCTATACGTAAGATCGGTTCTAAAACACCGACAGTTGGCGCCGTCCGTGGGGATCTTCTAGTAATTCCTTGTCGACAGTTCTTTCTTTTCTCTTTGATGCTTCCATGGCAGGAGAGTGGAACGAGGAGAACTGGTTCGACTTGGCCGATTACGCAGACATCGACATAGATGCCGATTTTGATTACGAGCCGAGTATCGAATCATCCGATGGTATTTCTGCCTCTGGAGATGTTCTATCAGATCTTGGAGACCACAACATCGGCAGAGTTGAGGAGGGATCCTTATCCCCCACAACAATACGCCCAGCTGAGGAACCAGTTTCCTCAGGAGGTAAGGGTCAACACGACCACAAACAGGGCTGCCCCAGGACGGACTCACAACACGTCGAGAGTTTTTCCTCCAAGTGTTCAAGTCCCCTAAGGCAAGATTGACTTGACGAGGCAAGTTCTAGAAGCCATCATTCCAGCATCATCGGCACTGATGGTCCTTTTCTCGGATAATTCCACGAGAGAAGAGGATCAAACACGCTTTTCTTCAAGTTCAACCATCCCATCGCAGGACACACCTGCGGACAGAGACGGTTATAACCCGGAGTTCCTCTACCTGGAGAGGTTTACTCCAAGTGGCCAAATGGTGTCGCTCGACTACTCCTCAAGCGAGGAGGCCTCAAGCGCAAGTGGAGGTCATCAACGAGAGGTCTTCGTCATTCCCTCTAATAAGAATCATTTTCCTAAAGGCATGACTGACGATGCTCCCCAACGGGTACACACTACGTCCCTTCGTGGCAATGGCAAGAGCACCACCGCTGATGAACGAGGCAAACACCCTGATGAACGTGCGGGACATCCTAAACATTCTCGCACTCCATTAAAACCAACTCAAGGGTCTGATATGGATGATTTTGAGGCAACTCGATGAAGAAAAATAGCGGCTCAGAAAAATCTCCTTGGGCGCACTTATTTCAAGTCAGAAGAAGCTCAGGAGCTCCAACACATCAACGACTTGCTTGAGAATCCAACTCAAGAGCTCACTCGAGCACCAGGTTACGATCTCTTTGCTGAAGAGATCGCATGAAGGCTTCGAAACACGATGGCAAGACTCGAGCGTCCTCGTCGATATCAACCCGGAAGTCATATCAGTATGACTCCATCTTCTGCCAGCCGTTCAAACAACTCGTCACATGGAGGTCAACATGATCATCGATCACGTCACTCTCCTGACTTGAGGAAAGCTCGTCGGACATCTAGAGATCGGCAAGCCCCTAGGAGAGGTGATCTTTCACCACTTCAAGGATGAAATCTTCGGTAGTAAACGGAATACGAGGAGTATTTTCCTCGTAAGACTGAGACCTACCATAGGTCAAGTCCACCAGTAATTGGGTATCGTCGAGTACGATCACCTGGTGATATTAACCCTTCTTTTCTAAAAAAAGGCGCCAAGAAGTTATCACCGATGTTGGGCGCCACACGACCTTCGAGTAGTTCGCCGCCACCCCGCTTCGACCAGCGAACATGGAGAAATTTTATGGAACCCAAAATCCCATCGAATCCTCCACATCTACACGACAGCTATCTGAGCAGCAGGAGGGGGGAGCATGTAATGACAAGTTACCTTCCGATTGTGCTTGAAGGATCTGCTCGATGATGGCTATTGAATCAGCCATTCGAGTCGATCTACTCATTGCAGCACCTCTGCGACCTTCTGCTGGTGAATTTTCAGGGTACCTACAATCGCCCTAGAAAGGAGGACGACTTGCACCGGATGAGACAGAACGATCACGAGACTCTGCGTCAATTCATCAGGCGCTTCAGTCAGGTTCGTAATTCCATTCCGGATATTTCTGACTCGTCTGTTATCAGAGCTTTCAAGCAGGAAGTCCGCAGCAAAAAGAATAACAAAGGACATCGCTTTACATCCTCCTGCCACTGTCGCTGAACTCTTCGAGATGGCCAAAAGATATGCGACTGCCCCTGAAGCAGTCGAGTGGAACAACACTATTGACCACGAAGACAATATCCCTCAAGAGGCAGGCGAAAGTGGTAAGAAAAAGGACAAAAGGCTAAGAAATCCAAGAACAAAGCGAAGAGACATAAGTCTCCATCCACTGGTTCTAAGGAGGTCCTGGCCGTAAGCGACAAAGAGCAACGAAATCCCAAGCAAAATTTCGATCGAGGCAAAGGTAAGCATCCTGATCGAAAGAATGACAAACCCAGTGGTGTTCTTTTCACAAAAAAGAAGGGCATGACCTTCGCAACTGCCGAGTTTTTCTACGAAAACTCGAAGACTATTACTCTAGCAAAGAGCCACTTCCTACTCTTGAACAGGTAGGTCAAACAAGTGGACGGAAGGAGTCAGATGGCGATGAGGAGATGCCATTTCAGGATCCACAACACACCATCGATCACATCTATGGAGGATCATCGGCATATAAGTCAAGACGACAGCTTAAGGCTATCAAGCGTGTGGTAAACACAGTCGACTCTCCTCTTGTCAATAAATTACCGAAGTGGTCGGAAGTTACCATCGCCTTCGAGAAAGGTGACCGTCGATCCTTCAACTAGACCAGTCGATTTCGATTGTGGTCGAACCCACCATCAATAATTGTCGAGTAAATCGAGTTTTGGTGGATGGTGGAGCTCGTTAAACATACTATTTACGAGCACCCGGATGAGATGCAAGTTCCCGGACAAAGGTAAGGCTGCACAATATTCTTTTCCTGAATCATACCTGGTCTTCGACCAAACCAATTGGCCAAGTTTCTCTTCCTTTAACATTTAGTTCACCAAGCAATTTCGTGACGTAGAAGATCTCCTTTGATGTGGTCAATTTCGATACGCATATAACGCCATACTTGGACGACCAACTTTGGCAAAATTCTTAATAGCTACTCACTATGGGTATTAATGTCTTAAGATGCCAGTCCTCAGAACATCCCAATTTTCAATCTGTGTTTTAAATGTAAGAAAAGGTGTAGAAATTAAAACTTTTTCTTACATCTTGTATTTCCGTATGTTCGAACAAATCTTGTAAAGGAAATAGGGAAATACAAAGTCACAGGTCATTTTGACCTAAACCTTACCCTTCAAAACTTTCTTGTCAAATTTTGTGATCATCCTCTGGAAATATTTTTCCTAAGTTCTTGGGTTGATGTGTGACCCCTCTGAAAAGTTTCACAATTTTTAGAAGTTGTTGGGATATTTTTGGAGGCAAGTCAAACCAATTTTTCAATTGGTCAAACCTTAAATTCAAACATTCGAATTTTGGAGAAAGATTCTGAGCATAAAAACCTCTAAAAATTTTATGTAAGGGTTATCATAGAGTCATCAACCTCCATTTAAAATTTCATAAGTTTTGGAGCTAGTTGCTATCTCTAAAAATCCTTCCAAGATTCAGGTCATTTTAAAACCCTAAGTCAAACATAAAGAGCATACACTTAAAATAATTTTTGGGAAGAATTTACTTCAGGTGAAACTCTGGGAAATAATTTATTTAAATCTTATAATAATTATCATGAATAAATATATTTTTTCCAAAATTTTTGGAGCTAAACTCGATCCACATAAAATTCAAACTTGCTTCAATAACCTATTGTAAATTTGAATTTAAAATAAGCAAATGACTCATGAACAAGAAGGTTTAAAATTTTATTTGGTCACTAGGTCGTCCCAGAACCTCCACAAAATTTTTAGAATTTTTTCAAACTTAAATGCTACATTTTGGAGCTCGGTCAAAGTAGGGCTTTGAATTTAAAACCCACCAAACATCCTTTACTATTCCTCCGACGGACCCAACCCCACTCGAGCCGCTTGTTTGGGTTGAACCGCCTAGTTGAACCGGCCGAGCCGCACCACATGAGCGCATCGCGAGCCGTCCGCTCGAAATCGACGCCCAGATTGTTGGAGCATTCGACACCCGATTGCCCTCGCCGCCATGGACCATTCGATCTCGATCCAACGGCCGCGAGCCGCCCGCCGCTTAAAACCCGCGCCACTTGCCCTTCACGTGGGCCGCCCAATTGAGGATCATCGGTCCAGTTGGGTTGACTGCTTTGACCACCGATGCGCACCCCTCGCGAGCCGCCCAATTCAAAAGGAACGCCGTGATCGTGGCCTCCGCCTGTTCTTCTTCCCGGTCAAGCCGCCTCCCGCCGCCTCCCTCGCACACGCCACCGCTGCCGCCACTCGCTCGCCACCGCCAACCACCCCGCCAACGGCTAGTTCGCCTGGTTGAGCACACTCCGCCTTTATAAGCACCCCTACCCTCCCCGTGCCTCCTTTCGCTCTCCTCTGTAACATCCCAATTTTGAGCTTAAAAATCTTTTAAATAGTTAGTAGGGAAAATTCACCATTTGAATTTTATTTGAATTTAATTTCAAAAGCTTAATATTGACTTACAATCAAAACATTTAATGTGAATAATCCCAACATGAACAATAGCCAAAACTATTTTATTTGGGTTCTATGTGCTCGATATATTTTCTAGATTTTTCTAGAATTTTTCTCGAGTTCATTTGCTATTTTCTATTGCCCATTTGAATTTCTCGTATTTTCTAAAATGAAAACCTATTTAAAATCTCAAAATCCATTCGGCCGAATTCTTTAACTCGCCCATTCCCTTCGCCACATCACGGCCCATCTCCACCAAATGCTTCGCGCGTACAAGCGCATCGCCTCGCCATCGACGTGGGCCCCACACGCCGTCTTCGCCCGCGCCGGCCGTCTCGCGCACGCGCTTCGCCGCGCCATGTTTCCAAGCTCGAAGCCGTCGGCAAAACACGCTTCCTTTTAAAACCTTTCTAGAAAACGTGCAAATCTTATCCCCATCTCAACCGCACCTATTGCCGTAGAAATCATATCCCGAATCGGTTTAAAATCGAAATCGAGCTCGTGTTCGTCTCGGACTCCTTTTAGGTTTTGCCGCCGCCTCTGCACCCTCCCGACTTCTATAAAAGGACCCCGAGGATCGCTCTCCCGCATCGTAAACCCCAAACCCCGTAACCCGAGCCCTTGCGCCGCCCCCGCCCGATTCTAGGGTTTTCACCGCGAACTCCGGTGAGCTCTTCCGCCGCCCATCGCTGGCCCGTAGCTCGTTGACCGCACCACCAAGATCGCACGAGCATAAGCAATCTCCTGGTGCCATCCACTTTGCCGGAACCGCCGAGCCGCCGTCCGACAACAACCGGCACTTCGCTTGAACTCGCCACGGCCACCTCCGCTGCCCCGACCACCCAGCTCTACTTCATTAGGTTCGCAATAGCAAGGGCTACACGCTGGTACCACTCACCGCCGGCGAGCCGCCGTTCGCCGCTGCCATCGGTCCTCGAGCCGCCGTCGTCGGTCGACGCGTGGCACGCCACCGCCGCCACCTCGCCGCGGCCACCGTGCCCTCGTGTCGTCGCGCGGAGCCCCGCTGCATCCACGCGCGCGCCACGCACGCGGCATGGTCCACCGGTCCCACCGAGGCTCGGTGAGACCCAGTCACCGTGAGTGAGTCACCGGCAGTGGGACCCACCTGCCGCCGATTTTCATCCCGTCCGAACGTCCTCGATGACGCCAAGATTGCGCAATAATCCGATTTTTCAATAGAAAAGTAATTCGAAATTCCGTAAAATCGAATTAGGGTTTCTTTTAGATTTCCAATCTTCCAAAGCCCATAACTTTTGCATCCTAACTCCGATTGAGCCCATTCAAATTTCTAAATTTGTCTAAATTCAAGATCTATTTATCTGAGATTTTTATTTAATTTTTGGAGTTTGTTTTGCCTCTGTTATTTATTTGTTTTGTTTGTTTGTGTCTCGCTTATGTAGTAGACGTCGATTCGTCGGGGAATTTTGTGGAAGAAGGAGCACCCCAAGATCAAGACCAGTACATAGACCTTTTCCAAGGCAAGTCATACCTTTGATCATCTTGAACCCAATTTTCCAATTACTTGTTTCAAAGTACTGCATTCTATTTTAATTATTTATTTCAATGCTTTGGGTATAGTTATTATCCCAATTGTTATCACACCTTGGCCTTGTATGTCATAATTCCTTGTCACCCTAGATTGGTTTAGTTGGTAATATTGTAGCACCAACGTGGGTTGGTTAGAGGCGAGTACAATTGCTTAGCCATGCTACGAATCATCATCTCATGTGAGTCGCAAATATTAAATATGACTAAGTGTCTATGGAACTTTGTGTAAAACTGTGTGCTATGTGTTATTACTTCGTGATGGCATGTGTTGCACTAAAATCAACTGGGTGGTAAAGGATTTAGACTGAGGCAAGTGGTGGAGACTGTGTGACATGGTGGACTATGTGATGGGTTTGATAATCTGTGTGGCTTAGTTAGAACATGGAAGTCTTGCCTTGGTCAATTAAGGACTTAACTTTGTGCGCCATTGAATCGAGCCATCGCACGACCACATGCCCGGTATGGGACGGGCCTAACTTAGTAAGTTATGGATTCTCGGCATTGATGTTCGGTGGTAGGTTAGGCTATGTGATAGGGTGGAGGTGTGACTACTTGGTGGTTGCATCACGGAGGATTCGCCGTCCCCGTCCAACGGTGTGTGTTATGCATGGGCTATGTGATATGTATAACGGTTTGTAAGCACACCGGGAATGTCAATGTTGGAGATGAAGTTTCGAACTGCTTTTGTTATGATTGGTGCTAGCTACCTTTGGTTATATCGTGTGGTAAAGTGTACAACCTCTGCAGAGTGTTAAATAAACTATTCGAATAGCGCGTCATGGTCATGGACATGCTCTTGCTTTCACACGAGGGGTAGTTTTCATAAAATGTGGGAATGGGAGTGTGTGATCTCAATCATATGGCTATGTGAAATAATCTGCTTAGTTGTGTGTCTTTGTGGAAACAACTGTTAAATTAATATTGTCTATTTGTTTGAATTATGCTTTCAATCTATTATTCGTATTCAATTGCAAATGTTGCTTTTATGCAAAAGAACCACGTAAGCCTTTTCTTTGGAATAAGCTCCGCATCTATACATTGCATTCAGTGGTATGATTTATAGTACGGTTGTGTACTCACGCTTGTTGTAAAACTTGCGCCCAAACCTGGCGTATGGAGGAGTCTACGCCGCTTTCGAGGAGGAGTTCGTTGAAGGTCGATCGCTCGCTAAGGTCCGGATCCCGCTTGGTTGCCCGTGGTGAATTGGTGGGATCTACGCTGAGTTTTCCGTTCCGCCGCTTTATTTCCGTTAGCCCTCGTGGTGGCTTAATAAGTGTAAACTCGACCATAAGGTCAAAACCCTTATTTGTTATTCAAACTAATCGCTTACTTTATCTATCGCTTGTGGATCGATATTTACCGTGTTAACCCAGGTGCACTAGCGTGATCCTCGACTAGTGCAAGATACACGAGGGTTCCAATCGTAATCGGGTCCCGCAGGTGGTATCGAGCCATACCGATCGTAGGTCTTGACCTTAGTAGATTGGCCGCCCTTAGAGTGTCCAAACTATTTTCTAAAAGGAAAATTAACTTGCAAAGTTAATTGATTGCTTAACTCTTCTCATATCTCTCTCGCCTCAACTTTGCTATGATCTCTTCTCTCCCGCTGCTTTAAAGTTGCTCTTACCTGCTCGTCTGCCTTGACAGATGCCTCGCCTTCGTAGCTATGGTGAGCGACCGGAGGGTATGCCGCCAACTTTGGAAGTTGCTCCGTGTTCTTGGAGGTTTTGATCGTCCGCAGCACGCCGGGGGACAAAGGAATGGTCGTAACCGTGGAGTGATTTGTCGCCCGACGATCTACGCCAGAGGAACGACAAGGCGAGCCAACCTTCGCACGCCTCGCTGAGGAAGATCACTTGGCCGAAGGTATCCGTGAGTCGCCGCTTGGCCATGCTACGATTCGCAACATCTACGCACGGAGCTTCAAGACACCGCCTTCCGCACCACCCCGTAGCCGCAGCCGTGGACTTGCCAAAGACGCTACCCGTCTCACACGTATGAGAGAGCAACGCTACTGTCAGACACCTCGCCCAGCCAGGCCGCGTGAGGAAGCTTTGGAGAGAACCATCACAGAGTTGGATCATGTCTCATGAAGCCTTGCAGAGAGTCAAGAGAAGGTCGCCACTGCAAGAGATCCTCTACGACCAAGTTCCCAAGAGGAGGAAGACCCCAGGATGATCCTTGTGAGGACCCCGATTCATTCGGCTTGTACTGCTTAACCACCCACTTGGTCCTAACAAGACAAATCAAATAAACTAAGCCTCGAGATATGTATGCTTCCTGAAATGCAAGATACACACCTGCTACAAAATTATGCACCAATTCCATACATCACCATATAACAAGTCTAGCAAAAGACGTACAATAAAGAGTTATTACACAAGAGGGCCGATGCCAACAACAACAAAGTAACATTAACAATGAAGCAAAAGTGCCATAAGATGGCTATAAATAAAATCCAACGATTAGCCATAACCCACAAGGCAACCGACCGGCCGCCAAGCTAGTCGTCCAAACCACAAATGATTCTCACAAAAGTCGATCCCTTGGGGATCCACTTCTTCCTCTCAACAAAAACATTAAGATAGCATCCGAGTACAAAAATTGTTTTGTACTCGCAAGACCGACGTGTGGAATAGCAGACCTATCATTATACTACATGCAAGCTTATTTAAGTGGAGGTTGTATGTCTCTTTTTGCACAAAGCCAACTTTATTTGCAATAATGTAATACATTTAAAAGCAAGTTTGCAAATCAGTTTTTAATGTTGAAATAACACGAAATAAAGATAAATACAAGTAACCACCTATTGGTGACTATCCCAAAAGTCACCACAACATAGCACGAATCCCTGATTCGTACCACCCATCAAGTTTTAATTAAAAATGTTGTAGTCTAACTCTTGAAAGACCTTGCCAAGCGTGTCCATAACCTAGGACGAGGCTATTCGAATAGTTTTAAACCCTGCAGGGGTGTACCAATGTACCCACACTTCAGACCGCCTTTTTGCCAAGCTATTAAGCACACTTCCTTTGGTATGCCAAGACGGCTAAGTCCTACGAGACGTTTCCAATGGAATGCGTTAATTAAGAGTCGCACGTATGGGGTTAACCCTTAGTGACCAGCCGGCGAAAGAGGCCACTAGGACCACACGTTGTGGTGGGGTCAAGCAAAGCCGGGAGTCAATAGTTACTAGCCGGACATTACAAGCCCCCGGTCGGGGTGGAGGACCTAGAAAGGAACCACCCCGGTCACGCCTTAGTGATCCTTTTTCTCTATAAGCTACACCAATGACTCATTAATTAATGCCTCCCAAAGTACTAATTCAAGAGAGGTCCCATACCCTCTAGTGTGGTTAGCACGCACAAAATGCTTGGTTTAGTGTAACAAGATGTTCGGTCCTTGTTGACCCGGGCACCATTCCAGTCACACCCCACAATCACACCATCTTACCATTGTGCCCAAGTCTAAATCATTTTGTTTTCAGTTTTAGTTTTCATAAGTAGACAAGGCACGAGGCTGAAATCATAAGTGATAATAAGTTTTAGGTGATCAAGGTTATCGACAAGTCGATAACCGCCCATTTCTACCGGAAACTAAGCATGGCTAAGCAATTAATTCACAAACTACTAAGGACAAGAGCTCATCCAACGAGCTCTAAATCACAACAAAAACCTAGGCTCATGGTAGTAGAGGATAATCATTTGTCTATGGAAATGCATCTACTGTGCCAACTATCGACAATAGTTAAAGCAAGATAGCAATGCATACATAGAAGTTGTAAACAACATAAATACTTAAAATATTGGGATTAACATGATCAAACTGCTTGCCCAAGGCGGTAGATCACTTTCTTGTTGCAGAGGATTCACTCACGTGAACAATAATTCCTTCAAACCTAACGCGCGAAAGGCGATACTCAAATAAGAACAAGAACTCCAAACAAAACTCAACAAAGAAAAGTTCTCCAAATACAATAAAATTTATACAGAAGCTAGATTATGATTTTAGACAATTTTAGAAACAAGAATCACTTCATTTAGACTTAGCATGCAAAAGTTATAGCTAAACTAAGTTCTCTCGGCTGAAAAATGCTAATTAAATTAATTTCGTTATTGTTCATGGCAAAAATTTCTAGAATGATCTGAATCTGAAATTTTTATGGTGGGTAGATAATGTCATCCTAACAACAGCAAAACTAAGTTTGCACAATTTGGAGTTATAATGAATTAGTTATGATTTTCTAAGCTCTAAAACTAGCATATATCATTTCTCAGAACATAAATAAGGACAAAGCCTAGTTCATATTAAAGCATGTCTGCAGACCCATTTTACCAAGTTGAGTTTGCTCAGTTTGGAATTACAGAGAATAAGTTATACATTTTACAAATTTTCCATGAATTTCTAGACATCATTTTTCACTAAACAAGATCGTAGTTAAATCATTTTCTGTTATATGACAGGCCTAATTTCATTCTCAGATTAAAGTTCATACTATAACAAAGCTACAAAGAATCGGAATCATTCAAAAGGAGTTAAAATGACAAAGTTAAGCACTTTTGAACTTTGAAACATAAAAAGACTTAGAACAATTGAGCTCTCGGAGGTCCAAACGAATTGAATGAAAAGGAGAGGTCGTGGGCGTTAGATCAAGGTCCGACGGCTTACGAGCTTCAAGCACAACAAGACACAAGACCTCCTCCCGCACCGGGGAGGTCTGGACCGTCGAGATCGGATCCAACGATCACGACCAGTGCGTGCACAGCGCACGCAAGGAGGTCTACGCGCCTAACAGAGGTCGTGACCGTCAGATCGAGATCTGGCGGTCCCGAGCACTAGGGGAGGTCCTAAGGGTAAACCTACGGAGGGAGGTCTGGACGGCTAAGATCTCACGGAGGAGGTCTTCAACGGTCTAGATCTCCAGAGGGAGGTCTTTAACGGACACGATCAAGTGAGGGAGGTCCTGGGCGATCAAGATTGAACGAGGGAGGTCCTAAGGCTTTAAATCTGAGGAAGGAGGTCTAACGGTTTAGACCAGAGGAGGAGGTCCTAACGCTACGGATCCAAAGGAGGAGGTCCTAGACGGTCAAGATCTCCAGAGGGAGGTCTTGATCGGCTGGGATTGACACGAGGAGGTCTTGGATGGCCAAGATCTTCTGGGAGGTCCTAAGCGATAGGGTTTTATCGGAGGAGATCTGGACGGTTCAGACAGACCTAGGAGGTCTTGAACGGTCCAGATCGACGCGGAGGGAGGTCTGAGCACTAAGGATTTGACAAAAAGAGATCTAACGCTCAGATCTAATCCGGGGAGGTCGTGAACGGTCAGGATTGAGCCTAAGAGGTCTGAGCGGGGGTTTTCTTTGTAAAAGGCCAGGGGTGGCTTTTACAAGGACGACCCCGAGGGTGGTCCTGAGGTGGTCTTTGCAAAATGACCAAGGGGAGGTCTTTTTGCAAAGAGGACCTCGGGGGAGGTCCAGGTGGTTTTACAAAGGACCACGAGGAGGTCTTTTGCAAAGAGGACCTCGGAGGAGGTCTTTCGGCCTATTAGGGGTGGTCTTAACAAAAAGATCACGAGGAGATCTTTTTGCGCCGGAGTGGTCCTAGCGGCCAGGATTTAACCCGGTGGTCCTAGGCGGTTAGGATCAACTCTAGGGAGGTCCCGCGGTTATAGTTTTCGCACTGTGATCTAACGGCTAAGAGCTAATCCCGGGAGGTCTTTAACTACGAGATTGCTCAAGGAGGTCTTGGGACTTAGAAATTTCACTGAAACCCTCTACTGCATGCATCCAACTAGGGGTGGTCTTTAATGGCTCGATTCAACGAGGGGAGGTCCCGAGGCTTAAGCTTTTCTGGAAAGGAGCCAAGGGCTCTGATCTAAACTGGGTGATCGTGGCGGTCCCGATGAACCCGAGGAGGTCCAAGGACTCGACAAAACGCAACCAGTGCAGAGCTCGACGGTGAGCTCACGGCATGTCGCCGACGACCAGGACTACGGCGGTGGGAACCAAAGCCACCAAAATGAAGCTAATAGCATTGCGAACCTAACTGAGGTGCTCTCGACGGGCGACGGCTTTGAACGCCGGCGAGCCGAGCGAGGCGGAGGACGGCTTTCTGCAAAAACCGAAAACACGAAAAGGGAGCGCTACGAGCTATCCTAGCTAGACCCTAAGCTCTAAGGGACTAAAATGAACTCACCAGGGCACGGGGGTGGTCCAGAGGAGGTCGGAGGAGTGCCATGCCGGAGCGCTTCACCGGAGGCGGAGGAGATGACGGCGCGGATCTCCGATCAACCAACAAAAGGAGAGGTCGATAGGTTCGCACGAACCGCAAGGTGGTCCGTAACCACACGATGGGGCGGGGATGCTTACCGAGCTGGAGAAGACGGCTCCACCCACGCCGCAAAACCCGAAACCCAAATCCACCGCTCCCGGGAGGCAACCAAAAGAAAGGTTAGGGCTCCGCTTGACGACGACCAAAGGTGTACAAAGGGGTAAGAATAGTGCAAGAGGTCCACTGGAACACTGCCAGCCGAGGAGAGCCCCGAAGCTCGAAAATGGCGGGGCGAGAGGCACTCGGTGGTTTTGCACCAAACTAACCACGAGAGGAAGCTGGAGTGCCAGGGGATGTGAAGGAGCTTGAGGAGGACCTCGGAGGTGCCCAAGTAGCCAGAAGCTGACTGAGCTCGAGGACGAAGGTTTAATGGCGATGGGACAAAAGGGTTCTGCCGCGCGAGAAAACGAGGCGAGGAGGCGGTAAGGTCGAGCAAAGCGGCACGCTTGTCAATCGAGGCTCCGAGCCGCTGCGTGGCCCCACGGCGATCGACATCGCCGCCACTCAAGACGCGCACGCTCGCTCTCGGCGGAAAGAGGAAGAAGAAGAATGAAGAGGAGGTCGGGTGGTGCGTGAGCGTTGGATTTCAAATCCAACGGCTCACACACGGGACCAGTGGTCGAGCTCGGTGCGGCCTAGTGACTCGACTCGAGCGAGTCAATTGGTGGTCGACTCAGTCCGAGTCGACTCGCACCTAGGGTTCAAAATTTGAGTCCCAACAAGAGCTGACCTTAGGAGAATTATTTGGGGCAGCAAACTATCTCCAAAAATTATGAATTTTTTTACAGAATCTTGCTAACTGAGTTTAAGACCTCGTGTAAATTTTGCAGAGGTTTTTGTGCTATACATTTTCCTCCAAAAATTCCACAAGGTGCGGGTCCACAGTTTGACCAAATTTCGAATAGGTTTGACTGGCCTCCAAAGATATTCAAACAATTTCTAAAAATTGTGAAATTTTTCAGAGGGGTCACAAACCAACCCAAGAACCCAGGAAAAATATTTTCAGGAGATGATCAAGAGGTTTGACAAGATTGTTTTTGAAAGCTCATGATTCGGATCAGGGGCTTGTGACTTTGTATTTCCATAACTTCTTGTACAATACTTGTTCAGTACAAATAGGAAATACAAGATGTAAGAAAAAGTTTTAATTTCTACTCATTTTCTTACATTTGAAACACAAGCCCAAAATTGGGATGTTACAACTCTCCCCCCCTTACAAAAATCTCGTCCCGAGATTTGACTTGCTCAGGAAAGAAAGAGGGTAGTTCAGATATCTTGGCGGTCTTTATGTTTCCAAGTAGCTTCATCCTTGGAACAATTCGACCACCAACTTCAAGGAAATGAATGGCACGATTCCCGAGAGAAGGAGCTCAAGCAAGGGATCGGCACAATTCCGGCTCGACACAGTGGAAAATGTGCCACTTTAGTTGACACGGGAACTTATCAAGTCCGGATATAGCAAGGATTGATGATCGAGAGATCTTCCTCGATTTTTGAGGGCGATGGCGCAAGATCGTTGTTGGTGGTGGAGCGATTTGTCCGTTAATTCCGCCAACAACGGAATCTCACCGCTAACTAGCTATGCGAGTCATCCTCCGTGCGCTTGATTAGAAGGGCTATGGACATTTAGGTCACGCAATTTCGAGGCAATACCAAGTAGGTGATGCCCAAGGATGTATAGAGACGTAAGGGTGTCACTCAAGTCAAAAGACCGATGACAACCGGATGGTAGCCTTCTTCTTGGGAAAAACAGGTAGGCTAGCAAGGCTTGATGAAACCGAGATGGTGCTAGGCATCGTGATGGAGCAAGATGAAGATCACCAACACGGTCAAAGATAGCGATATAAAGGAACGAGATGCCTCGAATCGAATAATACCGCATCGTGGTAAGAGTAAACAAGAAGCGCACCCAACATGACGCCGCGCCCCGAACTTCTTCAATGGAGATGGAGTTGACTTGATCACGAACGACCTTCCGCTCCCGATGCTTCACGGGCAATCGTTGGCGTAATGCCCCTTCTTGTGACAAAGAAGCACGTGACAACGGCCGATCGCGGGGCCACCTTGTCGCTGGACGCAGTGCGCGAGATCAAACACGACCGCGGAGGACGAGGGGTTGTTGCACTCTTCTTAGGACAACTATGCGCATAGTGACCCCTGTTGTTACAGAAGAAACAAGTGGCATCTGCCATCTGTTGACGCTTGGGACGATCCTTTAGCTTCTTCTTTCTGGCCCCAGCAACTACGGGATTCTCGACCGTAATCTGAAAGTCGGGGAAGGTATAGACTGGTAATTTGTCCTGCAGCTCCACAGACAAATCATCCAAGAACTTCTCTGGTCTGGAAGCATTGGCGATTGCGATACTTGTAGATGACCGAAAAAGCAGTCGCTGAAGCTTTAATGACCTGGCGATCACCAGGCTCATGCTACACTCATTGGGATAGTGAGTGCTTCCCTCGCAGAGAAAACAAGTGACTTTGGCGAATCGGACGGCTTCGGCAGTGGTCTTCATCACAATTTGGGCAAATCAGAGTACACTCGCTGTTGCGGTGTCCTTCTCACCACACGGCAGCAGACCTTGACCTTCCTGTGGTTGCAACCTTCGCGACATGGCTCTTTTACCATGGTCACCACAAAAGGGGAGCAAACCCATCACAATCGCCAGAGGGGAGGCGCTTGCAATCCTTGTCCGGGCGGTTGGGCTGGGAGACCTTCATCCCACCACTTTGTCGACCTAGTCTCGGTCATTGGTCCGCCTGCACATCCTGTTACGAAGAGATGGGTTAGCGCGAACCCAAAGACTAGAAACTGCAGGATGCGGAAGAAATATCAAAGATTAGGGGGGGCCTGCTGAACGTTAGGGTGGGAATAGATACTAAGATGGACAAGGATCAAACCCGAAAGCTTAAGACAAAGAACAATAAACCACTAAGAAATGAACTCAAAAGCTCAAAAACAACCACGAAATCAACATAAGGCTTCAATCACAAAGTCAACTTCCCGGTACGACCAACTCGTATGGAGGGAACGAGCGATCGGTTTAGGAAGATAAATTTCAGCATGCAACTCAAATTCCAATAGGACCAAATGGCAGGGTAGAACTACTAATAATAGTGTTAGATACTTAGCCAACTAATATCACTTCTTACCCTTTTATTCCCACAAGTTTTAGTTGAATTATCCTCTCATTATCTACCTTCTTTAGAACCTTTGAGCTTGCTGTCCGGAAATTGACGCTTGCTGTCCAGATTTTGCATCCAAGCCCCTGGTCGAAATTCACCATTCCAGAAGCTTCAAAACCTTGTAGAAGGGCAGCCAACACTTCAATTTGCCAAACTCATTGGTTCCCAAAACCCAACTTAACGAAACCACTATCTTTTGAAAGAAGGAGAGGAAAACAACTTTTAAAACTCAAATTAGAGCAAGGTGAGAGAAGAAAGCTAAGATAGGTAAGGAATAAAATCGAGAATTTACTTAAGCTTTCATAAATCATTTGATACTTCAAATTAAGTTTTCCAAAATATCCTAAAGACGACCAAGCTTAGGTTTCTACGGTCGATGGCTCGATACCAACTTTGTGAGGACCCCGATTCATTCGGCTTGTACTGTTTAACCACCCACTTGGTCCTAATAAAGACAAATCAAATAAACCAAGCCTCGAGATATGTATGCTTCCTAAATGCAGATACACACCTGCTACAAAATTATGCACCAATTCCATACATCACCATATAACAAGTCTAGCAAAAGACGTATAATAAAGAGTTATTACACAAGAGGGCCGATCGCCAACAACAACAAAGTAACATTAACAATGAAGCAAAAGTGCCATAAGATGGCTATAAATAAAATCCAACCGCTTAGCCATAACCCACAAGGCAACCGACCGGCCGCCAAGCTAGTCGTCCAAACCACGATTCTCACAAAAGTCGATCCCTTGGGGATCCACTTCTTCCTCTGCAACAAAACATTAAGCATAGCATCCGAGTACAAAATTGTTTTTGTACTGCAAGATCGACGTGTGGAATAGCAGACCTATCATTATACTACATGCAAGCTTATTTAAGTGGAGGTTGTATGTCTCTTTTACACAAAGCCAACTTTATTTGCAATAATGTAATACATTTAAAAGCAAGTTTGCAAATCAGTTTTTAATGTTGAAATAACAGCGGAAATAAAGATAAATACAAGTAACCACCTGGAAGTGACTATCCCAAAAGTCACCACAACATAGCACGAATCCCTGATTCGTACCACCCATCAAGTTTTAATTAAAAATGTTGTAGTCTAACTCTTGAAAGACCTTGCCAAGCGTGTCCATAACCTAGGACGAGGCTATTCGAATAGTTTTAAACCCTGCAGGGGTGTACCAATGTACCCACACTTCAGACCGCCTTTTTGCCAAGCTATTAAGCACACTTCCTTTGGTATGCCGGCACGGCTAAGTCCTACGAGACGTTTCCAATGGAATGCGTTAATTAAGAGTCGCACGTATGGGGTTAACCCTTAGTGACCAGCCGGCGAAAGAGGCCACTAGGACCACACGTTGTGGTGGGGTCAAGCAAAGCCGGGAGTCAATAGTTACTAGCCGGACATTACAAGCCCCGGCGGGGTGGAGGACCTAGAAAGGAACCACCCCGGTCACGCCTTAGTGATCCTTTTTCTCTATAAGCTACAGCCAGCGACTCATTAATTAATGCCTCCCAAAGTACTAATTCAAGAGAGGTCCCATACCCTCTAGTGTGGTTAGCACGCACAAAATGCTTGGTTTAGTGTAACAAGATGTTCGGTCCTTGTTGACCCGGGCACCATTCCAGTCACACCCCACAATCACACCATCTTACCATTGTGCCCAAGTCTAAATCATTTTGTTTTCAGTTTTAGTTTTCATAAGTAGACAAGGCACGAGGCTGAAATCATAAGTGATAATAAGTTTTAGGTGATCAAGGTTATCGACAAGTCGATAACCGCCCATTTCTACCGGAAACTAAGCATGGCTAAGCAATTAATTCACAAACTACTAAGGACAAGAGCTCATCCAACGAGCTCTAAATCACAAAGAAAACCTAGGCTCATGGTAGTAGAGGATAATCATTTGTCTATGGAAATGCATCTACTGTGCCAACTATCGACAATAGTTAAAGCAAGATAGCAATGCATACATAGAAGTTGTAAACAACATAAATACTTAAAATATTGGGATTAACATGATCAAACTGCTTGCTGGCGGTAGATCACTTTCTTGTTGCAGAGGATTCACTCACGTGAACAATAATTCCTTCAAACCTAACGCTAAAAGGCGATACTCAAATAAGAACAAGAACTCCAAACAAAACTCAACAGAAAAGTTCTCCAAATACAATAAAATTTATACAGAAGCTAGATTATGATTTTAGACAATTTTAGAAACAAGAATCACTTCATTTAGACTTAGCATGCAAAAGTTATAGCTAAACTAAGTTCTCTCACTGAAAAATGCTAATTAAATTAATTTCGTTATTGTTCATGGCAAAAATTTCTAGAATGATCTGAATCTGAAATTTTTATGGTGGGTAGATAATGTCATCCTAACAACAGCAAAACTAAGTTTGCACAATTTGGAGTTATAATGAATTAGTTATGATTTTTCTAAGCTCTAAAACTAGCATATATCATTTCTCAGAACATAAATAAGGACAAAGCCTAGTTCATATTAAAGCATGTCTGCAGACCCATTTTACCAAGTTGAGTTTGCTCAGTTTGGAATTACAGAGAATAAGTTATACATTTTACAAATTTTCCATGAATTTCTAGACATCATTTTTCACTAAACAAGATCGTGTAGTTAAATCATTTTCTCATTATATGACAGGGCCTAATTTCATTCTCGATTAAAGTTCATACTATAACAAAGCTACAAAGAATCGAATCATTCAAAAGGAGTTAAAATGACAAAGTTAAGCACTTTTGAACTTTGAAACATAAAAGACTTAGAACAATTGAGCTCTCGGGAGGTCCAAACGAATTGAATGAAAAGGAGAGGTCGTGGGCCGTTAGATCAAGGTCTGACGGCTTACGAGCTTCGAAGCACAGCGCACACAAGACCTCCTCCCGCACTAGGGAGGTCTGGACCGTCGAGATCGGATCCAACGATCACGACCGGTCGTCGCACAACGCCGCGCAAGGAGGTCTACGCGCTTAACAGGTCGTGACCGTCGGACGAGATCCGCGGTCCCGAGCACTAGGAGGTCCTAAGGGTAAACCTACGGAGGGAGGTCCGGGCGGCTAAGATCTCACGGAGGAGGTCTTCAACGGTCTAGATCTCCGAGAGGAGGTCTTTAACGGACACGATCAAGCGAGGAGGTCCCGGGCGATCAAGATTGAACGAGGAGGTCCTAAGGCTTTAACTCGAGGAAGGAGGTCTAGCAGGCTTTAGACCAGAGGAGGAGGTCCTAACGCTACGGATCCAAAGGAGGAGGTCCTAGACGGTCCAAGATCTCCGGAGGGAGGTCTTGATCGGTGATTGACACGAGGAGGTCTTGGATGGCCAAGATCTTCTCGGGAGGTCCTAAGCGATAGGGTTTTATCGGAGGAGATCCGGGCGGTTCGATTAGACCTAGGAGGTCTTGAACGGTCCAGATCGACGCGAGGGAGGTCCGAGCACTAAGGATTTGACAAAAGAGATCTAACGCCGATCTAATCCGGGAGGTCGTGAACGGTCGATTGAGCCTAAGAGGTCCGAGCGGGGTTTTCTTTGTAAAGGCCGGTGGCTTTTACAAGGACGACCCGAGGGTGGTCTGAGGTGGTCTTTGCAAAATGACCAAGGGGAGGTCTTTTGCAAAGAGGACCTCGGGAGGTCCAGGTGGTTTTACAAAGGACCACGAGGAGGTCTTTTGCAAAGAGGACCTCGGAGGAGGTCTTTCGGCCTATTAGGGTGGTCTTAACAAAAGATCACGAGGAGATCTTTTGCGCCGAGTGGTCCTAGCGGCGAGATTTAACCCGGTGGTCCTAGGCGGTTAGGATCAACTCTAGGGAGGTCCCGCGGTTATAGTTTTCGCAGACAGGATCTAACGGCTAAGAGCTAATCCCGGGAGGTCTTTTAACTACGAGATTGCTCAAGGAGGTCTTGGGACTTAGAAATTTCACTGAAACCCTCACTGCATGCATCCAACTAGGGTGGTCTTTAATGGCTCGATTCAACGAGGGGAGGTCCCGAGGCTTGCTTTTCGAAAGGAGCCAAGGGCTCTGATCTAAATCGGGTGATCGTGGGCGGTCCCGATGAACCCGAGGAGGTCCAAGGACTCGACAAAACGCAACCAGTGCACAGAGCTCGACGGTGAGCTCACGGCATGTCGCCGACGACGGACTACGGCGGTGGGAACCAAAGCCACCAAAATGAAGCTAATAGCATTGCGAACCTAACGGAGGTGCTCTCGACGGCGGCGACGCTTGAACGCCGTGAGCCGAGCGAGAGGAGGACGGCTTTCGGCAAAACCGAAACACGGTGAGGAGCGCTACGAGCTATCCTAGCTAGACCCTAAGCTCTAAGGGACTAAAATGAACTCACCAGGGCACAGGGGTGGTCCAGAGGAGGTCGGAGGAGTGCCGGCGGCGGAGCAGTTCACCGGAGGCGGAGGAGATGACGACGGCACGGATCTCTGATCAACCAACAAATGAAAGGAGAGGTCGAGGATAGGTTCGCACGAACCGCAAGGTGGTCCAGAACCACACGATGGGCGGGGATGCTTACCGAGCCGAGAAGACGGCTCCACCTACGCCGCAAAACCCGAAAACCCAAATCCAGCTGCTCTTGGGGAGGCAACCAAAAAGAAAGGTTAGGGCTCCGCTTGACGACGACCAAAGGTGTACAAAGGGGTAAGAATAGTGCAAGAGGTCCACCGAACATCGCACCGAGGAGAGCCCCGGCTCGAAAATGGCGGGCGAGAGGCACTCGGTGGTTTTGCACCAAACTAACCACGAGAGGAAGCCGGAGTGCCAGGGGATGTGAAGGAGCTTGAGGAGGACCTCTGAGGTGCCCAAGCAGCCGTGTCGATCGAGCTCGAGGACGAAGGTTTAATGGCGATGGGACAAAGGGTTCTCGCCACGAGAAAACGAGGCGAGGAGGCGTGTAAGGTCGAGCAAAGTCGGCACGCTTGTCAATCGGAGGGCTCCGAGCCGCTGCAGGCCCCACGGCGATCGACATCGCTCGCTCACCGCAAGACGCGCACGCCGCTTCTCGCGAAAGAGGAAGAAGAAGAATGTAAGAGGGAGGTCGGGGTGGTGCAGGAGCGTTGGATTTCAAATCAACGGCTCACACACGGGACCAGTGGTCGAGCTCGGTGCGGCCTAGTGACTCGACTCGAAAGAGTCAATTGGTCGGTCTCGACTTCGAGTCCGAGTCGACTGCACCTAGGGTTCAAAATTTGAGTCCCAACAAGAGCTGACCTTAGGAGAATTATTTGGGGCAGCAAACTATCTCCAAAAATTATGAAATTTTTACAGAATCTTGCTAACTGAGTTTAAGACCTCGTGTAAATTTTGCAGAGGTTTTTGTGCTATACATTTTCCTCCAAAATTCCACAAGGTGCAGGGTCCACATTTGACCAAATTTCGAATAGGTTTGACTGCCTCCAAAGATATTCAAACAATTTCTAAAAATTGTGAAATTTTTCAGAGGGTCACAAACCAACCCAAGAACCCAGGAAAAATATTTTCAGGAGATGATCAAGAGGTTTGACAAGATTGTTTTTGAAAGCTCATGATTCGGATCAGGGGCTTGTGACTTTGTATTTCCATAACTTCTTGTACAATACTTGTTCAGTACAAATAGGAAATACAAGATGTAAGAAAAAGTTTTAATTTCTACTCATTTTCTTACATTTGAAACACAAGCCCAAAATTGGGATGTTACATTTGCTTCCGCTGTCTTTTTGTTGTTATTTGTGTATCTTGTGGCCAGTCGACCATTGTCTGTAATATCTTTGCTATTTGTTTATCTTCCGTTTGGAAGTGTGGTGTTTGGACTCTATGTGTGGAATGGAGTTGATGTCTAATTTTGTACCGGGGTGTATATGCTTCGGAAGTATACATATCTCGAGATCGCTTATTTGATTTGTGATGCTAGGACCAGGTGGTTGGTTAAGCATTACAAACCAAATAAACTGGGGTCCTCACAACCATCCAAACAACTCTAAGGACTTAATCTTGTCATGACCTCCCGTGTAAAACAAGTGCAACCACAAGTCTGTAAAGTACAACCTGACTAAATAATTTGTATCCATCAGTATGAGTTGCATGAGATAGATGATCCGCGACGCCGTAAGCCTTTGTGGCGAAGGGTGTCGGGGTGCACGATGTAAGTCGTTCGACGGCGCAAGAGGGGGTCTGAGTAAGGGTTAACGGATCTAAAAACAAAGCGTAACCCTTCGTAGAAGAAACCTTAGCGAAGTGTAATTAATACTGAGGGATGCATTGTAAAGACATTGTGGTGATCTCCCCTTGATTCACATGTCTACGGAAACGTGTGTACATATCAAAACGATTATCTCTTGTGGGTAAAGTGTACAACCTCTACAGAGTTATAAACTGTTTAAACAACCGTCGTGCCTACGGTCAAAGACGGACATGAGAACTTAACTTGAGTTAGTTCTGTTTCAAAAACCTTTGTGGGTGGTGTGAAAAATGTGGTGGGCTCACCTAGCCTTAGGTTGCATTTTTCCTAAGTTTTCAAACTCAATGATGTTAATATTGGGGTTAGCCCCTAGTCAAATAAGCATCAGGTAGAGTTTCCGATGGAGGGAACCTCTGCTGTTATTAAATATTACACAATTACTCTCTTTAATAAAATACAATTTGGTTAAAATGCTAAGCGATAGGAATTTGTAATTATGATAATTGAAAATATTGCTTTAGCAAATAAACGAACCCGAGCCATCCTTGTTTAGCCTTGCATGTATATTATTGCATTGTGTGTTAGCTCGCGAGCACGGAAGTTGTGCTCATCCTCGCTCTCTCCCCCAAAACCCTCATAAGCAGGAAATCCTGGAGATTACGATTACTATGAGGATCCAGAAGTTGGAGGCCTAGGAGATGATGAAGCGTAGTATAGTCTTTAGCTATTCCAGTCTCGCCATCTAGTTGACTCGCTTGCTTGCGTGCATCCTATATTATCTGATTTTTCGGGTAATATCGGACGCACACGGGTTTCCCCAGTCGCTTGCCTGTAAAGAGATGTACTCTCACCCCTTTTGCTTCCGTTGTCGCTTCCGCTTTTTGTAATGTAATCGGTTTGGCCTATTCGGCCTTTATTGTAAAACCTGACTCGACGCGGTCTATGTAAACCCTGAAGTGCTAAATTGATGAATGGTATGGTTTTACGCCATGTATGAATTGATTCAGCGATGTATTTGTGAGTGCTATCTACGGATCTAGGGAATAGCACAGTGTTATCACAGAGGATTCTGGATTATGAAATCCGGGTCTGACAAAATGCGAGTTTGAGTAGATGAGATTGTTTTGCTTGCTTTCTTCCTCGCGAAAGAAATATGGCCATGTCTTTGATAATACTCCTGTCGTTGTCGAATAGATGAATAGACATCGATTTAGGATGCATGTAGTCAAAATCTAGAACTTTGGTCTCTCAAAAAATTTACAACTTTGATCGGGGTGTAGCCACGAGGGGGCTTTGTTGGGCTCGAGGCCACCCTCTATCGGTAACCATATACGAGGTATCTTCATTGCATTGCATTTGGTTTTTTGTTTTGTTTTGCTTCTCTTATATTCATGTATAAATTTAGATTGCACAAGACTATATTTGTTTCAATTTAGCTTAGTCCTCTCCGGTTTCTAGTAAAGAAAATTAGCTTAATCCTCTTCGGTTTCTAGTAAAAAAAATATCTTAATCCTTTGCACCCTCTATTTTTATCCTAGCTTCGCCACTGCAGTGTAGCACGTTAAAAAAATATGTGAGATGAACTAGTTATACTATAGCCCTCGATTTGCACCACAATGTTCGCTTCGAATCTGTCTACCCATATTCACTATAAGGAACCCACCCTTCATGCAAAAGCAGATGACATGCTTCCTATGAAGATGGATGCCTCTATAATCTATACCCCATCGACATATATCATGTACTGCAGCACTAGATCCCAAGGGCGAATCCACTTGGGGGGTTTCGTTAGGCTTCAGCCCCTACGGCATTGGCCGCCAGTGGACCATGGATGAAACTAGAAACTAATCCAACCCACCCCATTCCACCAGATCGAATGAGTGTGGCTTACATGAGCAGGCACCAAACAGAACTGAAAACCCTAGCAGAGTAGTGGCAGGCTAATGGGTGGCATTGGGCCGGTGGCCGCGTAGGGAATTGGGAAATCGGGGGCGGTGGCATGAGGAGCCGTGGCCCGGTGGATAGTAGGAGGCTGCATGGCGTGTGGGGAAGCTCAAGCTTGCAGCTTGAAGCGGTGGGCAGCGACGCGATGAGCTGGAGCCGGCAAGGGGGAGGACGAAGAAGCGGGGGAGAGGAGGGGATCTGCCAGGATACGACACGATGAGCAAGAGCCTGGGAGGGGGAGGGCGGAGGAGGGGAGGGGACCTGCCGATGCTGGGTGCCGCCGTGACGAGCCGATGTGGCTAGGACAGGAGAGCGGAGGCTGAGGAGCAGAGGAGGCGGGGATCAAGCCACAGAGGAAGGGTCACCGGGGAGAGCTTTCGGTACCTTCATTTTACTTCTCTCTCTTTTTCTTTGCTTCTCTTTTGTTCATGTATAAACTTGGATTGTGTAAGAAGAGTAAAAGAATATATCTGTGTCAATTTAGCTTGTCATTTGATCACGCCCTCTATTTTTATCCTAACTTCGCCGCTGATCACTAATACACACAAAACTATTAAACTTTGTCACATGGGAACGATATTAGTAAATCTATTTGAGATGTCTGTATTAGAGACGGATAGCTTTATATCTGTGCTCTAGCTGCAAGTTAATCCAGTCTGTGCTCCATGCATAACATGCTTCTTCGGGAGGTCATTAGGTGTCGAGACATATCGATCTAAAAACAAAAGACTACCAAGAAAAAAATATTTTTTTTTAAAAAAAGCAAATTCACAAAGCACAGCCCATTTCCAGGCCCAGTTAAACCGGCCCATCATCACTTACTTGAGCCAGGCCACTTCTGCCTCTCTCTCTCTCTCTCCGTTCCAAAGCTTCCTAAACCCTCGTCGTCGTCTCTCCCACCCAAACCTCCACCCCCCCGCAGCCATGGCGCGCCGCTACCTCCACACCCCCTCCCTTCCTCTCCCGCAAGCTCCACACCCCCACTCCTCTCTTCCTCCGCCATGCCTTCTCCACCTCCACCGTCGACACCCCAGCCTCCGCCGTCGAGACTCCGGAAGCCCCAGAGGCGGCGACGACGGCCTCCAGCCCGCCCCGCTGCGATGAGCCCCTGCACGAGACGATTCTCCGCCCGTGGACTACCCGCCTCGAGAACTCCATTCACCTGCTCTCCCCCAACCTCGCCACGCTGCTCGTCCACGACGTCATCTCCGTCGCCGCCGGCCGCGCCGAACTCTCGCTCCAGTTCATCCGCTTCGCCTACCGCCGCGCCGGCTTTCGCCCTGAGTCCGCCACCTTCGCGCTCCTCGTCCCGATCCTCGCCTCCCACCGCATGCTCAACCACGCCCGCTGCCTCCTCCTCGACACCATGCCGTCGTTCTCCATATCCCCCGACGAGGCCACCGTCGCCGCCCTCATCGCAGCCTACGGCAAGGCCAACATCCCGCAGGAGTCCGTTAAGCTGTTCCGCTTGATGCCCGAGCTCGGCATCACACGCACCGCGCTCTCCTACAACGCCGTCCTCAAGGCCATACTCTGCCGCGGCCGCGAGGCCATGGCTAGGCGGATCTACAACGCCATGATGGCGGACGGCGTCTCCCCGGACGTGTCCACGTACAACACATTGATCTGGGGGTTTGGCCTGTGCAAGAAGATGGAGGCCGCCGTGAGGGTGTTCGGGGACATGAAGGGTCACGGGGTGACGCCGGATGTGACGACTTATAACACCCTGCTCAATGCTTGGGTGCGGACAGGTGATCTGGAGAGCGCGCGGAAGGTGTTCGACGAAATGGTGGGGGCTGGGTTTGAACGGAACTCGGTGTCATACAACATCATGATCAAGGGATATGTTGCAGCGAATAAGGTGGAGGAGGCAGTGGGGTTTTTCACGGAGATGGAGGAGAAGGGGTTGAGGTTGAGCGAGAAGACGCTTGCTGTGTTGATGCCGGGTCTTTGCGATGATGAGGGAGGATTTGGAGGCCCGGAAGGCAGTGGATGACATGGCAGAGCGTCGACTCACACCAAAGGACAAGTCGGTGTTTTGAGGCTTGTGACGACACTATGCAGAGCTGGGGACTTGGATGGGGCGATGGAGGTGCACAGGAAGAGCGGGCAGTTCAAGCATGTTCTGGTGGATCCGAGACAGTATGGGGTGTTGATGGAGGGCTTGTGTGCAGGTGGAAAGTTTGATGGTGCTGTTGGGGTGCTAGATGAGCTTCTTGAGAAGGGGGCGCTGCTGAGCCCAAAGAGTCCTGTGCTGGAAGCAGCGGCTTACAATCCAGTGATTGAGTATTTGTGCAACAATGGGAGTACCAACAAGGCTGAGACATTCTTCAGACAGCTGATGAAGAAAGGTGTGGATGACAAGGCTGCATTTAACAGTCTTATCCGTGGGCATGCAAAGGAAGGCGTGGCGGAGGCGGCGCAGGAGATTCTCACCATTATGGCACGCCGTGGTGTCCCTACTGACCCTGAATCGCATGCACTGCTTGTTGATAGCTTCCTGAAGAAGAATGAGCCAGCTGATGCAAAGACAGCGCTGGACAGCATGATGGAACAGGGGCACCTGCCGAGCCCAGCTCTGTTCCAGTCTGTTATGGTGGCGCTTTTCAATGATGGTCGGATTCAGACCGCAAGCAGGGTCATGAAGAGTATGATCGAGAAGGGGGTTACAGAGAACATGGACATGACACACAAGATCTTGGAAGCTCTCTTCACAAGGGGCCATGTGGAGGAGGCAATCGGTCGCATCAATCTGATGGTGGAAAATGGATGTATGCCTGATCTGGATAAGTTGTTGGTTGCCCTTTGCGAGAATGACAGAGTGATGGAAGCACAGAAGCTGGCTGATTTTGCATTGGACAGGGACTTTGACGTTAGCTTCTCGACCTATGACAGAGTCCTGGAGGCCCTGTACGCCGAGGAGAAGACATTGCCTGCATACTCCATGCTTTGCAAGATTAAGAACAAAGGAGGTGTTGTGGACCAGAAGGGTTGCGATGCTTTGATGGAGAGCTTAAAAGCTGAAGGGTACTCAAAGCAAGCTGACATTTTGTCTAGGATATTGATGGAGAATGCATCATCGACATCCAAGAGGGGCAAAAGGGCTGCCATGGGTGCGTAGCGAGGCTTCTGGATTCATGGAAAGATCCTATCTTCTTTTTTACCTGAAGAAAGCAGTGGCGTATTTCTTTTATTAATGCTTGTTGGGCCAAGTTGGGATTTTTATCCTTGGAGACAAGAAGGGCGGTACATTTACTTTTTCAAAAAACCCCAGATCGAATTTTGTACCATGTCTTAGAAAAGGAAACATGTTTAATAATTGATGAAAATGTACTTCTTGTTATGAATTTAGTTGAGAAATTGAGCGGTTATAATTATAACATGCTGTACTTCATTGTTTATAAGTGGCCGTACTAAAGACCAGCCCAGATATTTTGGTTTTGGCATGACGATAAGGAAGACTTTGCTCTGTGATTTTAATGCTTTTACTATTTCGACTCATTAATTCAGAAATTTTGGTTTTGGCATGACGCTAAGGAAGACTTTGCTCCGTGATTTTAATGCTTTTATTATTTCAACTCATTAATTGCATCAAGACTGATAATATATATAGTAAGATATCCACATCCTTTTGGTTTGTTATATGTCTATATGGTTTGCAGAACTGGTGGTGTCAATTTAAACTTATGCAATTGTGCGATGTGTATGCTTTGCTACATTTGTGTAAGAAGAAGTGTTAATCTTTAATTCTTGATTTGCCTCCCGATTCCATAGTAAAAAAATTAGGTGCATTTTAATACACAGTAAGATATCCACGACTTTTGGTTGGTCATGTCTTTGATTCTTGTGTATGCTGCGTGATCTTCTTTAACTTTGACTACTAGGAGAAATTAATCTTGTCTGCACTGTTTTTCATATCTCATTTTTGTTATGCTCCAGTCGCAACTTTGCTGTGACCATTAGTATATAATTTCAACTTGTGGGACAGTTACTCATTTTTTGTCATTTAAATTTAGGTTGCAGCCTGATTTCAGCTTGTGCTGGAGGGCATCTTTGTAGTTGGTAATAATAGAACAAGTATTCCTTTTATAAAAAAAGGGGGACAAATATCCCCACTTATGTGTTTGTGAGTGTATCTAGATATGTGATTGCGAGCAGTGGTGAAATTTTCAATGATGTGTTTTGACGCATCTTTGTTTCCATATCCATTGATGACGTCTCTGCTTTCTCTCTTTTTGAGTTGTTCTCTGTTCTTTTTTGCCCATGGCGGAGTTTAATAACCTTATGCTACCAAATACAAACCATGCTTGCCAATTAAAACCATTTGAAGGCCTAATTCCTCCAGGTTTGGTTTTTTTTTTCTAGTCATGTTTTGCATGTGAATTTTTTTTAGTGATGTTTCATGATTTGTTGTTTCTGCACTGTTTTCCTCTCATTTCTTTTGAGATCTTTCTAATATGGCATTTTCATTGTCATTTTCAGAGTGTAGTCTTCTAGTTCCACTATTCTTATTTCTGGGCCGACAAATTTTTGCGCCTCTGTTCTGGTGGAACTTGCCTCAGCTTTCAGCCTTGCCCTTGTTGCCTGATGTTGGTTTTGGTCCTCACTGCCATTCATATGGGCATTGGATTGTTGATCTCTTGCTTGAGAACTGTTTGATACTAGCCTGCTCTTGCTCTCTTTTCCAGTTTCATGTGAGGGAAGATGTTCATGCATTGAGTAAGATACCTATGATGACTACTTGTTCCCAACGGTTTGGCCGTTTGGCTGGCGTCGATCAAATTTGCCCATCCAGGAGCTACATTCGCATGTGCCTTGGTGCATGATGTGGCATTCTCCTGTTAAATTTTTACCTTGCAATTGCACATTGCTCCCACCGCAATTTCACAAGATAATAGATGCTGGGGTGTGCCAATGGCGCGCCTGTGGACTCTAATTTTTTACATGGTGGATTAGAGAATTTATTTAGTTCGTTGCTGTTTGATATTCATATCTGGGGAACCTAGCGGGGAGGGGAAAAATGATCCAGCCAATCAGTATGCATCTGCGTGTCAAGAGCGAAAGAGGTGTATGCTGAATTGCAAGCGGAACATTGTGCGATGCGTATTGCTCGAAAAACATATTGACAAGACAGGTTATGGTACACAAAAGAGGTACAGGTAGATGTGGTAACAAGATCTGAAGAGGCAAAACCATTCTACATTTGAATGAATAAGCATAATAAGGCAATCAATCTACAGTTAAGCACGCGTTGTTGCCGATAAGAAAATGGAACATATTTCCAGTCCCCCCCTTATGCGGCTCTAGGCTGCCTTTTTTTTGTGTGGTTAAAGCATCTATAATGCGGCTCTAGTGTTACTACAAGGTATTGCTAACTCCACTACTGAATTTTTTTAGGATGGTTCTCTATAAAGAAATAGTGGTGTAGTAATGTATTCTAAGCAGGCTGCAGAGAAGGGAAACACACATTTAAAAGAGCAACGAGAACAAATTATAGACGAAGATAACATGTACAATAAGAAGTACTGCATCATATTATAGTTATGCATTGTTCAGCTCATATAAAGGTTCACCGGAGCAGCCTGCATAGGCACCACTGGGCAGAGGGTACCATGGCATTCAGTGGCTAGCGGTACTCTGTCTGAGCGCGACTAGGTTAGAGATACACCGTGAGCTGTCCATCGGTAGGGGTGCCAGCCCCGGCTGCCCTTCCGCCACTGATGGCATTACCTATATGCAAACCCAAAACAGCATGGCTAGCATAGTGTACGTGGCAGTCTATATAGATCAGGCAGATATCTGATAACTGTATGTGCATGGACATCACAGCCGGAGTTGAAGAGCATCAGAACCATCGTGCCCTTGGAGGGAAACACGCGCTTGACTGAGACTAACACATGGAACCACCATTTTGATGCAGTTTTCAGGTGGATAGGAAGGGTAATATTTCTTGACAGCAGATAGGCACCTCCTGAGGAACGGCCTGTGTTCTCCACAGAACGTCTTACTTTGCCTTTTCCCCACTGGCCACTGCCGAGTTTCTTGCTAGGCCAAGTGAATGCTTCAGCAGTGGCAATAGCACCTGCAGGCCTAAATACAGCCCAACATAACCAAAGATATGCATGGAGAGTAGAGACCTCCGATCATTTTCGTTTTGGATCCGTGGTTGAATCAAACTGTTGTAGTTGTAGTTCCTTCGTGGATGAATGAATTAAGCACGGACAGTAGATGGTGCACACAAACGTGAACAATCCAAGAGAAATCCAATCGCAATTCCGGCGTCGCCAGTTTGCCTGTGTGCTCACATCGCGCGCGTGGCAAATTCTGCTGTGCGCCCGTGGGAAGGAACAGATAGGAGTTGCCGTGACAAACATAAGATTGCTACAGAAGGAAGAGGAGGGAGGCGTCGCGGCGGTTTATGGGATCGAAGATGGTACAAGGGTTAGTTAATTGCTACTCCATCTATCTGTTCAAGAAAATATATGACGTTTTGAATATCGATACGGTCTTCAACCTGTAACTTTGATCATGATTTTTTTTTTTTATAAATATGTTCATAAAAAATATGTAATTATTTTATCATAAAAATATCTTTCATGACTAATCTAACCATACCATTTCCACATGACAAATGCAAATAGTTTTTTATGTGTCAGTAGTCAAAGTTAAAGAAGATTGACGGCACGCTTTCTAAAACACGGTATTTTCTGAACGGAGGAGGGAATCTTAACATTCGCGTGGGTGGTCACCGGCTGATATATTCTATCACATCACATGGAGTTGTAATGTAAAACGGAGAAGATGGGATGGTTCATAACTTACCAAAGGATTCCTCTCGGTGGCGTGGCGTGGCTCAACGAGAGGGCTTGTTTTGTAGCGAACAGTACATAGGGGAGAAAGATTTGTAGATGCAAGATGGCTCAACAGTAGAGTAGTTGTCAATACACAATACATACAAGAGGCATTTGCCATAGCCATGTGTCCAATGTCCAAGCATCCTTGTCTTGATGGCTGCGGCACCAATCGCCTTTGACTCACTCGTGTTTCTTGCTTTCCCTCCGTCCGTCCGTCCGTCTTCTCCACCGGGAAGCTGCCTGGGATCTTTCTATGGCTAAATACTCAGGGTGCGGATCAGGGTGCGAATCCAAGTGAAGCATGAGGGGTGTATAGGACAACAGATTCAATATCATTTTACCTTATCAAAACGCCAATCGATTTCGTTCTGAATCCGCCATCGTAAATACCCGGTCCATACTCTACGTTGAAAACAGCAGCGTACGTATACACTGGTGGTTCGTGTGGAGCAGTCACAAATACCGGATTATGTTGATGTGGTAGGGGAACAAATGACAAGAGACGCCTTGAGATCCCTACGCAGATGCAGATGGACGTTAAGTGGGCTGCCGCTTCTGGAGCTTGGTGAATGACGTGCCCTCGCACTCGAAGTCGTCGTAGCGCCGGAACAGCTCGGCGAGGAGCATGCACGCCGTCGCGACGACGGCCTCCTTGGCCGCGCACTGCTTGTTCCCAGTTGACGGCTCGCCGGTCTCCGGCCCGTTGGACCAGTACACGTACTGCAGAAGCGCCTCGCCCTCGGCGCCCAGGAACCTGTCCGGCACGAACTCCTCCGGCCGCTCGAACACCGCCGGGTCCCGCATCGCCAGCTTCTGGTACCCGCACAGCAGCTCGCCCTTGGCCACCGCGAACGCCGCGTCGTGCGACCGCAGCACGAAGTCCCGCCGCGCCCGCCCGTACTGCAGCGGCACCGGCGGCTGCATCCGGAGCACCTCGTACACCGTCGACCGCACCAGCGGCATCTCCCTCACCGCAGCGAACCCGACCTCGCCGCCGTCGCCCAGCACCCGCCGCACCTCCTCCCTCAGCCGCGGCCGCAGCCCGGTCTTGTCCTGCCCGACCTCCGCGATCAGGAACGGCAGGAACACCGAGAAGCCACCGAACGCGTTGAAGCCCAGCACGAAGAGGATGTTGTTGATGGCGTCCCTCTTGGCTATGCCGTGCTCCTTCTCGGCGACGGAGACGGCGTCGGCGCCGTGCTTCTCGACGAAGCGGTAGAGCAGGTCGTAGCCGGGCTTGATGACGAAGGACGGCAGGGGGAAGGAGTGGAGGAGCAGCTCCTCGAGCGGCTGCGGGATGGCGCCCACCTTCTGCGTGGGCACGATCTGCAGGCCCAGCCACGCGTCGAGGATGTAGAAGCCGAGCCGGTCCACGAGCGCGTCGACCGCCGGGTCGGCTCCGACGAGCGCCTTGCAGAGGAACCGGAAGATGCATTGCTGGAGCGGGAACAGGTAGCTGGCGGCGGGCTTGTCGGCCTTGGCGAGGTCGGCCTCGACGGTGGCGAGCATGGCGTCGACGCCGGCGCGGAACTCGGCGGCCCAGGTGCGGGCGCTGCGGCGGAGGAGGTCCATGGCGAAGGCCTTGGTGCGCGCGTGGTCGGGCTCCTCGGTGTCGAGGTAGATGCCGACGCGCGTGCCGCCGGTGAAGCTGACGCTGGGGTTGTAGGGGCCGATGAGGACGTCGCGCTTGTCGACGAGGGCCGGGTCGAAGAGCGTGGTGAAGGAGGCGGCGTCGACGAGTGCGACGACGCGCGGGTCGACACCGAGGAAGAAAGGGAAGGTGGGCGGGATGTTGGCCAGGAAGACGGTGCTTTGTGCGCGGCGGCGGAAGAAGTCGTCGGGGCCCTGGAACCAGAAGTAGTCGAGGCGGTCCCTGAGCGGGCCGAGCACCGGCAGGCCGTAGCCGCCCGGTATGGAGCGCGGCGGGGGCGTGGCCGCCGGCGAGAAGGACGGCAGCATGGAGGCTATGTATGTATGTGGTGTGTACCTGTACTTGCTTTCGTTCGTGTGCTACCGCCGTCTATCTCCCCTCCCGTCCCGTATGTGGTGGTGGTGGTGTTGAGCTCACTGCGAGTGCTAACAAAACGAAATCCCATCTGGCAATGCCATGATGCCGCCGAGAGTGAGGATCATGTGGGCCCCCCGTGAGAGCCCTTGTGAGCGCTGTGATTGGACGCTGCTTCACCGTGCACCGATTTGTGGGGACCTTTTCTTTTGTGTTTTCGGTCTGAACGGGATTTTTTTTATTAATTAACTATTTTTAAAATTTTATTTTAAAGTTAACCCAGCGCACTTTATTTTAAATTTTGGCCCCCTTTAGTCACGCCACCAGCTATGACGTGATAAAACAACACTGTCACGCGGTAGAATAAGTCCCCAAAATAGCTGGTTGTAGCGTGACCAAACAACACTATGACACCACGAGTGGTGGTGTGACAAGAACTTGCCCAGGTACGGGCTGATATGACAGTGTTGTTTTGTCACGTCACGGGTGGTGGCGTGATCAAAGAGTCAGAATTAGAAATAAAGTGCGTCGGGTTAACTTTAAAATAAAATTTTAAAAAGGTTCATTAATAAAAACAATTCTCTAAACGGAGACTGCATGCCTGCAGATGGAACTTTTTTTATGATTTAATTTTTTTTTTAAAAAAAAATAAAAGATAATATTTTTCTAACTTTATTTCTAATTCTGACCTTTTTTGTCACGCCACAACGCGTGACGTGTCAAAAGCACGTTGTCACGTCACGGATCTCGTGGCAAACGAGTACTGTCATGCCACTCCTCTTGACGTGACAGAACTTAGCTCAAAAAACAGATACGTGTTGGCTCGAAGGGCTATCGTAGCAGGTTTGGCCTGTGTGACAGTACAATTTGGTCACGTCACAGGTTATGGTGTGACTAAAGATGTTAGAATTAGAAATAAAGTTATGGAAAGATTGTCTTTTTAAAAAAATTAAAAAAAAGATTGAAAAATAAAAAGAACTCGTGCAGATACAAGGGAAGAAAATCTGATAGGCACTCCTCTATCTGTCTTGTTGATTTTGTTGATCGAAGGAATCAACGATTGACGGGGAGTCACCAGCAAATTTCATTTGAGATGCAAGGCAGCATGCATCGGCTCAAGGTCAGCCTGACATGCTCTCCGGAAACACCCATTTCCATTGTAATAACTGCAATCTGGACGATGGGTGCAGGACATAGACTTGACGAGGGGCCTGTCAACCCACCACATCCATCAATTCGTAGGGTTTTGATCCAAAACAAACCAAATCCACTTGACACAAGGCATCCAAGATGAGATTTTCTGGAAACAAACCACAAATGGAATCTACTCGTCCAGGTCTGCTTACTCCCTACACTTTCTAGGGTCCTTCGAGACAAACTTCAAAGTTTTAATTTGGAAAACAAAAACCCCTCCAAAGTGCAAAATCTTCGCTTGGCTGACCATTCAAAACAAATTTTGGACCTCTGACATATTGGAAGCAAGGGGGTGGCCCAACCAACGAGTTTGCCCCCTTTGCAGACACACCTCGGAAACGGCTTTACATCTTTTTACCCAGTGTCGCTTCTCCGAGAGAATATGGAGGCTTCTGGCGGACTGGCTGGGTTCAGACAGTCTATAGCCTTCACTCTGGCACCCTAGCACAAATATTTTGGACTGGTGGTCAATCGTAGCGGCGAAAAATGGCTCCTCCACGAAAGCTAGGAGAACGATCCTGATCCTTACCTTATGGGTAATTTGGAAGGAATGTAACGCAAGAATCTTCAACAACAGAGCCGCAGCGTCCTTAGATCTCCTCGCGACGATTAAAGAGGAGGGTCAACTTGGTTCCTTGCGGGGGGCCAAGTGTTTGGAGTTTTTTTATTTCTGAGTAATTAACGCTTTTGTTTAATCTTTTGTACTTCGCGGCTCTCGTTCCGCCCCTTCTCTATTAATATAACAGGCAGCTCTCCTGCCTGTTTTTCAAAAAAAAAATCTAGTGTAGTACATCAAAGTATTTTCCGATACAATTATGCCCATCCTGTCATTTCGACATGGACCATCTAATCTAATCTAACTAACTAGATACTACCAAGAAAGGTATTACTGCTAATCAAAGATAAAACAGCATGACTCCACACGCTCTGGGTAAATTACGTTTGTACGGAGGAAGTGGAATTTAGCTGGCTAGCTCAAAGAAAAAATCTGGCTCCAAGAAATGTTCTTCCCCATGCCATGCACCCTGAGTTGCGCTCCGGTGACGAAGCGGCTGAGCAGGGAGCGCCTCCATTGCCCTGCTACTCCAGCTCCTCCTCTTGGTCTCGCTGCTCTCGACTGCGTCGCTGACATGACATGGTCTTTGGACGCAATCCCGCGGCGACCCTCCTAGCAAAAAATGAATCATCAGAAAATCTACGGTGCCACGCGTTGAACGCTAATCTGATGCAGACATCTCTACGACCAGTTCTGATATTCCTACGATCAGTTCTGTTCGGGTACATGGGAATAAGCTGAAGCCAGTCGCAAGACAAGCCAGAAGGAAGTGAGGTCCACGACCAGTTCCAGAGGTTCTACAACCAGCTCCAGAGTGTCTACGACCAACTCATTAGGGTTCACGACCACTTCAAGAAGGTCGACGATCAGTTGGCCCAGCTTTATGACCAGCACTCGGTGAAAGGAGTACTCGTCGGAAATAGTACTCACCAGAATTAAGTCCGCGGAAGGAGCACTCGTTAGGAACAATGATTCGACGGAAACAAAGACTCGTAGGAGAAGTACTCGGAGGAGCGATGACTGCGACTACAATACTTAGTGGGAATAATCCACGACCACGATCAGGTGGTTCACGACAACCATCAGGTGGTCTACGACCACTACCAGGTGGCCTACAACCACGTTCAGATGATCTACGACTACATCCAGATGGTCCACGATCACGTTCAGGCGGGAGATCCGAACTAAATCATGAAAGGGATTCTTTGGGTTGAGATATTTCGTTTGTAGATAAGTTTTGGTATATATCTTTTCGTTTGATTCGGTTGTAATATCTCCGTAATTGTATTAGAAACGAATTTCGGTTGTAATCTTTCCATAACTGTATTAGGAAAGAATCTATGTACGATACGGGAGTTAGAGATAGGATCGGCATTAGGCCGTGTCTGAGTTGGCCACACCCTTAATTGCCAATATAAGGCCAGGGCATCGTCTATTGTAAAGGAGAAAGAATTTTGGAAGAAATACAGAAAAGTCACAGTGATTTTGTGGCGCATATCGTGCATGTTGTTGAGGTTTTCCTATCTAGTGTTTGTTGAAGTTGGTGCAAGACAAGAACACCTCGTTCTTGATATTGCCCACGGAATCTACACGATTCATCTCTCTCAATTCGTGATCTTTACTGTTCACGGTTTAGGGAGGCTTCGAGTTCATGTTTCTAATCATCCTTGTGATTGATTAGTGCGTGAATATCTTGAGATCTATCTACATTATTACGTGGTCGAAGGAACCGCTGCTGCCTTCATCACTGCAAGGTTCAAGGAGAGGAGGACTCTAGCCGCAAGAAGAAGGGAAGCTCCGTTGATTGTACTGCGAAAGATCGGGTCACCCTCACGCATCAGCTAGTTTACTAGTTGGTCCGTATCATGATCTCCACGGTCTAAGTGAAAAGAAAATGTCTAGGTCAATCGACATAGTGGCTTTGCAACAGTAAGTATTCCACTGTTTCTACAGTGTTACTGCAGTACCGCTGCCGGTTGCTATTCAACCACTCGCAGATCGTTGTTCGCGCAGTGATTCTTTGCATTACACCAGAGGATTCGGATCCCTAATCGGATGACGCGCCAACCAGAATGTCCAACTTGGATCACGCTGTCCAGTGTAATTGCTAGGTCTCTCGAATCCCTAGCTAATCGGAGTACATATACGCCTCTTCTTATTGCGCCTAGGAATGGCGCCCTCCCAGCGTTTCCTAGCCATTTTCTCCCACTCGTGCGGAGACAGCTATCCCTGGGTTTTCCTTCACGCAGCGCAGAGCGTCCCCGGGATTTCCTTCACGCAGCGCGACACATGTTACGCTTTCAGTTACAATGTGTTTCACGTTTTACGCTTTGCTTTAGCTCGACGTGATGCCGCTGTATATACGAGAATCGTGTCATCAGAAGTCTCCAGCAGCTCCACAGGGACAGGGGTACATGTTGCGTCCACTGGCTTTCCCAGAAAATGCTTGCAGGATTTTTAGTGCATGCTTGTGTTAGTGATAACTAATCGATGTTTATTTAGTATTGACCAGCTTTGAACAAAATTGGGAATTTTTACCATTGGTTTGTGTGGCAATTTTATGTTCATAATGTTCTCAGTCAACTGATGGTATGGTCATTTTTAAAGTTCTACATTGTATCTTTCACGCTACTTAAGCTTAAGTGTGACTTTTGAATTGTCCTTTCTCTAGATACTCCGGTGCCTTCCAACGCTATTAGCACAGCCTCAGAAGAAGATTATTCCATTTCATGAAGTGGATATTGTAACACCATCACTGAAGCTATTGCCTAACAAGTTGTCATGCAATGTGATACAGGGGAAAGGCCTTCTGATGACTAGTATGTGGTCTGTGTGCGCTCTGTAGTCAACCTTTATTTATCTTTTTTCGGCAGTGAAATTATGTTAACATGTTTCTTTTTACCTTGATTTTCTGAAGGCCCCAATGGCAGTGGAAAGGGATGTTTCATGTTCCTCAGCGTCCATATACCAGCCGGGGTGATCAGATCATATACCTTTTATCAAGGGAGGAAGCGGAACTGAAAATTCTTACATTATGCAGAACTGGTAGGTGCCACTTACTTTTTGGAATATCTGTCTATTGAATCGATAAGAATTGTATACCTTATATCATTTTAATTACTTGGAGGTTACTTGTAATACATATAGGTAGAACAAATTACGAATTGAGCAACATTTGATTGTTTATTCATAAATGACACTCCATTTGGTAAAGAAGCGTCTAGCACATCTATGGACTGGTATTGTACATGGAACCGCTAGGTGATTCCATGTGTACTTACGATGTGTTTGGTTCCTAGGATCATGGGGGATGGGCCAGGTCCATCCCAAAAAAAACGGTGTTTGGATCAGAGTCGTAGGATCGGATGGTCCCAAAATCTTTGAAAAAGCGGGCAGTGCCACCAAGAAATCGGTGGGGCGGGCGCCCTCATCCCCGACGCGTCACGTGCCTCGCGCGTGGGAAAAATCCCGTCGGTCACCCCTCGCGGCTCGCTCCTCCGTTTCTCCTCCCGGTCATTCCGGTGCTCCTCCCGTCGAAAAACTCGCGTCCCTTCGATCTCAGCCGGTCGGCCTCGTGCCGCAGAGGTCCGGCCGCGCCGCTCATCTCAAGGGAAAGCCAGCGCGGCGCATCACCGGCTCGGACGGTAAAGTTGCCACACACGCTCTCCTCCATCCCGCCGCTCGTCGCCGTCGCCGGTCTCGTGGCGCGCGCTTGGCCGGTTCTTGGGAGGCGTGTGCGCATCAACATCGGTGATTTTCTGCCTTCTTGGGTTTGGATTTGTGCGATTCATGTTTCTTTTCTTGGGTTTGGATCCAGGGATTCTTGCGGCCGCGGGTTTGGCTTGATCCGTCCTTGATCTTTCACACCGGCGACGGTCTCCCTCAACCTCAGCTGCCGGCGAGATCCGTACCTGTTCTTCCACACCGGCGACTCTCCCTCAACCTCGGCTGCCGGGAGATCTCGGCTGCAGTGCAAGGTTTGGAAACCCTAGCATGCCCTGTCTCTTCTTTGTAGAGGATGTGTGATCTCAAAAATTGCATTGTATATACATGTTGAGATTGAGATTGAGATGATTGCAGTAAACAATATTGAGATTGAGATGATTCTGTGAAGTATTATTGAGCAGTAGTAGACATTTTGAGGAGTAGTATTGATATTGTGCAGTAGTCGACATATTGAGCAGTAGTACTGATATTGAGTAGTAGACATCGATTTCCACTGTAAACTTGCTTGATCGTGCAGTTGACAATATGCAGCGTGACACTTAACATATGCTTAGTTTTGTTATTAAACTTGTTGCAACTAAGGTGGGCAAATGTCATGACATGGAGACATGTTTTTTGTGTTTGCTTCATTTATTGTAGATGGACAAAAGGAGAAAGCTTTTAATTTTTGCTGCTTCTGGATATATGGTTTTGGCAAAGATGGCTATGATTATTGAATCTAGAAAACGTAAACGGGATGCAAGGAGAGTAGGAATAACATATGGACCTATGGATGAAAGGGACAGGATGAGACTTGAGTACCTCGACACCAAAATTTGGAAAGACGATACAACTTGTGTGAACATGCTAAGACTTAATAGAGCAAAGTTCTTTCGGTTTTGTAACCTTTTTAGGAACCGTGGTTTGCTTGAAGATTCAATCCATATGTGTGTTGAGCAACAAGTGGCTATGTTTTTAAATACAGATGGGGCATAACCTTAGGAATAGATTAGTTGGAACTAATTTTGATAGATCCGAGAAACAGTTGCCGTTATTTTAACAAAGTACTTGTGCCATTGGTGAGCTACGAGGGGAACTAATTAGGCCTCCTTCATTGGACACTCCAAGCAAAATAGCGAGGAACCCAAGGTGGGATCCTTACTTCAAGGTGTGAGGCTCATCCCTACTTCCTTGTAGTTTCTGTAGTAATATAATCTTATCTGACCCCAAATGTGGGCAGATCGTCAAAACAACAATGTTAACTGAATTTGAGTTGTATTTGTTCAATATGAGTTGTAAGGACGTATTGCTTGTTTTATTTGAGTTGTAAGGACCTATTGCTTGTTTTATTTGAGTTGTAAGGACGTATTGCTTGTTTTATTTGAGTTGTAAGGACCTATTGCTTGTTTTATTTGAGTTGTACAAACATAATTCATCATGAATTTGAGGTGTATGAACATCTTTCTTGAAGTTAATATTATTCTATGCTTTCTGAGTGTTTGACATTATCATAATTGTTTGTGTACTTTCTATGTTGCCATGGTAGACAATGGATGAACATGTTGAAGGACTTGGGGGCACTAATGGCCATGCTACATGGACATCGGCTCAGTCAGCTTTCATGTTGACTCACCTGGCCAATGTGGTGGCTGGTGGTGCTAAGACATCAAAGGGCTTCAAGAAAGTCCATCTCAATGCATGTGCTAGGGCTCTCAATGAAAAGTTCAGACTATGCGCACTGGTGAGCAAATCAAGAACCATTTGAAAACTGGTCAAGGAAGTTTGCAAAGATAAATAGACTTAGGAAGCTGAGTGCTGCTGGCTGGGATGAAGATAACTTCATTATCACACTTGATGCTGAGCACTACAATAACCATGTGCAGGTATACTTCAATACTTGCTCTGCATATAATTGGGGCTT
This sequence comes from Ampelocalamus luodianensis, assembly GCA_036346255.1. Classification (NCBI taxonomy): domain Eukaryota; kingdom Viridiplantae; phylum Streptophyta; class Magnoliopsida; order Poales; family Poaceae; genus Ampelocalamus; species Ampelocalamus luodianensis. The sequence goes on from CM070621.1 coordinate 75,404,806, forward strand.
GCTGAAATTTATTTATTTTTCATATACTAGGATCACAAGGCGATCTTGAGTATCCAACAAGCCTCTAGACCACTATGGTGAGATGCAAACAATATTTGGCAACAAAGATGGCTCTGAGAAACTTCGCGAAGGACTCAAGTGCAGCTCTAGGTACTAAGGATGGAGGAACTGAAACTGATGATGTTCTTGCACATGATGTGAGTGATGGGAGTACTATTCCGGATAATCATGGGGCAACATCTTCTGCAAGCAAGACCAACAAGAGGGCCAAGATAGCTGAGATTGAAGACGATGGGCTGATTAGTGCTTTCAAAAGTGTAGGTGAGAACATTGCCAATGCTATAAAGATGGCCGCTAAACCTGAAAATGAATTGCCTGCAGACTTATTTGACCAATTGAAAAGCCTTCCTGGGTTTGATAAGACCCACATATCTTTCTACTATGCTTATTTGGTGGCTAACCCTCACATTGGTAAGGCTTTCTACCTCCTGCCGTTCGAGCACAAGCTAGACTGGGTTGCAATGTTCATTAGTGAGAGGTTTCAGGGACGATGAAGGTGATTTGGAGGAGTAGGACATTTCTTTTGGTGGAACCACATATAACTATGCACTGTGGTCTAATATTAGGAATGCTATAATTTATGTACTGTCTAATGTCACAAGCCTTGAACTTGCTATATTGTGTGGCTTGAATTCGATGTATTATGTACGCCTTGGAGGCGTAGGACGTTTCTTTTGGTGGAACCACATATAACTATGCACTGTGGTTTAATATTAGGAATGCTATAACTTATGTACTGTCTAATGTCACAAGCCTTGAACTTGCTATATTATGCAAAAAGGATCATTTATTCGACATAATTTGATTATGCAAAAAAAAAAAACATCGGAGATGAGCTTCATTTATTCTAGCAAATGTTTGATTCATGCGACAAAAGATTAGTAGCAGAGGTAACCTTACAAAAGGTCACCACACCTTCATCCTATCCCCATCCTCTATCCAAATGACTGGGATCATTCCATCCCCTTTATCCTCAACCAAACATAAAATAGATTCGATCCATCCCAAAGAACCAAACAAGAACTGGGTTGGTTCCATCCTAGAAATCAGGAATGGGTCCATCCCATCCCACCACGTCTCCAAACCAAACTGGGTTGGTTGCTATCCTCGGAAGTTCCCGCTTCTAGGATACTTGAACATGGGTTGTCATATAGTCCATAGGAATTGAACATTTTTTTGTATTTATCAGGGTAGCATGGCTTCCATGTTCTGTTTTCAGATTAACTGACAGTGTATTTTAAAAAAAAAAACTCAGCGGCCCATTCCATTATCTTTTGAACATGTTATGTTTTAAGGCATTGTTTTATATATCCGGGTATATATAGTTACCATTATTTGTTTATTTCGTTGTATCATTGTGTGATACCGTTGTGTTTTATCGCACATGGCAGGACAAGAACAATATCATCTATACGCTACTATTGTGTTGTTTATGAATGTGATCTTGGTTATGTTATTTTCTATCCACCTGTGGTTATGCTCATGGTTACAAAACAAACTACATTTTCCTCCTGCATTGCTACTGATTAGATTTTTATGCTATAGAAAACATGCCTTTATGTACCGTTTAGAATTAGCCCCATGCACTGCCGCTAATAAGACGTAATAACACTTGATCCTCAATCCCCAATTCTACATGTATTAGTTTAGAAATAGCTGCATACAAAACAAACTAAATTTTCCACATTGTCTTCTTCCCGGCACAAAGTTTGTGGAATCTGAAATAATGTGAACCCTGAAACACTGAAGCTGGCCTATTGACATAGGTATTTGAGGAATGAGTCAAAAAGTTTGTGGAATCTGAAACTATGTGAACTCTGAAACACTGAAGCTGACGTATTGACATAGGTATTTGAGGAATGAGTCAAAAAGTTTGTGGAATCTGAAACTATGTGAACTCTGAAACACTGAAGCTGACGTATTGACATAGGTATTTGAGGAATGAGTCAAGGTGTTCCTTGAATACTTGAGTTCGAACACATCAACGCACACGCCATTCACCTGATAGCAAGTTAATGTGCTACTTGATTCCGCTAGGACCTAAATTCTTTGAAGATCACATGTGTATTGAGAACAAGAAGAGAAGGAAAATGCTACTGTAGTCGATTTTATTAGCGCTAACACACTGTTGCCAATATTCGTTCGTTCTATTTGGCTACTTTTGGATTTTGGGTATAGATAAGTTTCCCTTTCCAGGCATTACTTTTCACTCATACATGTCGCCATCGAATCGATCCCGTGGTCGATGGCGGCATGACCCTGTTATAATGTTACCTGTTATAACACCTGATCTTCTAGTATATAGAGCGAGCGAGAGAGATGCGCGTCGCGTGCGGCCGCAGCGTGGTGCTACCAAATTCTAATCGGATTTGCTGCACACACCGTAACCAGGGTCGATCCCATCGATTCTAAGTTCCATCCAACACGGACTAAGCAAGAACCTACATCCATGTTTCTTTTTCTTTTCTTTTCTTTTCTTTTTTCCCTAAAAATAGACTGGTTTAAGCAGCTGTTTTTTTTTTTCTTCTGTTCTACATATCACATCATGACGCACGTCAATGTACAAACCCCAACTGGGTACCTGGACTGGAATGACAGGATGGAAAAGAAATTGCTTGTGTACTACTAGTTAGCTTGTACTGCTAGAAATGCTGATCCAATCCATGCAGATGTGCTAACTGCGCCTGCTACTTTGGCGGTGTAAGCAGCCACCTGAGACGTGGTCAATTTTGACCCAACAAATCCACGTGCAGGTGCAGCGTAATTTGCTATTTACAGCGCTTGGCGGCTACCTATATATACCCCGCCTCAACCGAGAACAAAGCTTGCGCTCGCCGCCGTTGCATTCGCATCGATCAATCCATCCATCCATCGCGGTAGGCCGGCACCAACTATCTACCACTGCTTATGCGCGCTCGCTCGTCACTGCGACTGCGGTATCCTATAGAATCCTGACCTCGCCGCCGGCCGGCGGGCCGGACGCCGGTGCGCGCGTCGAACACCTGTGGCTGCGACTGAGGCGGCTAAGCTCCGCGGCACTATGGGCGTCGACGACGTATACTGTGACCGCTGCCGTGCGCAGCGCGCGCTAGTGCGCTGCGCCCAGGACGCCGCGCGCCTCTGCCTGCCCTGCGACGTCGCCGTGCACGCGGCCGCGTCGAGCCACGAGCGCGCGCCGCTCTGCGACTGCTGCCACGCGGCGCGCGCCGTGGCGCGCTGCGACGACCACGGCGCGGCGCTCTGCGCGGCGTGCGCGCGCAAAGCCGCGTGCGACGCCGAGCGCCACAGCCGCCGCCCGCCGGCACGTACACCGGATTCCCGACCTGGCCGAGCTCGCGCGCATCTTCGCCGTCGACGATTACATCCATATGATTACTGAGGTACGTATTGCTGATTAATTAAACTTGGTCTTTTCTTAAATCTTGATGCCTCCCGCATTAATTGCATCGGCCTACATTATATTTGCAACGCTCGAAGCCTTCCTTTCAGGAATGGCCATTTGAGATGTTTGCGCCGATCGAATCGATACTAATTCATCAACAAAACAAGACCATGCTGATCAATCTTTGTTTTCCTTGCCATCGATCAATGCCTGATTTTAGGCATTGATCCTGCATGTTGTTTTCTGTTTGATGCAACAGTTATCTTCAGATAGTCTCATGGAAGATGCAATAACCTCTGACAATGATAAGATCGGTGAGATCATGGGAGCAACAGCAGCCTTACTAATTGACGATGGCGATGAGCATTTCACGCAGCGAGGTAGCTGGCCAAAGCTCGATGATTGGGGCCTCAACGTCTCCACCACGCATGATAGTATCAACTTGTCAAACTCCGTCGATTCAATCGGCCACACCGAAGGCGCTTTCGAGGTAAGCAATGGCATATACATGACGCTCGACTTATTTTCCCACCTTTGCATGCATCAAGCTCATCAGGGTGATCGTAATTAAGCCGTATTTGCTGGGTAATAGTACTGTAATGGTAATCTCTGATGAGTCCAGATGTTCAGACATAATATAGACGCATTTGTGTTCATTGATGCCAACAAGTCCAGTACCTTTTTGATTGATCACAGGAATATTCTTCTTTGGATTATGATCACCCATTAACCTCATCATGGTCAGAACTCGTTCTGCCAACTGACGCTGATCTTCTGCAACCTCTGACCAAGAACAACACAGCCTATGAATATGATGAGTTCTCAATGATCAGCACAAACACGAGCACCAACATGCCCATATCGCTGTCGGACCTGTCAGCGGGAAGCAGCAGCGTGACCGAGTGCCAAGATCAGGAGCCGTCGCGGTGTCGCTGCCAGAGAAATCCAGCCGAGACCCGGAAGCAAGAATGAAGCAGAAGGAGAAGAGACAGCGGGCTAAGCAGAGATACAACGACAAGAAGAAGAACAGGAGGTGTGCCACTCACTCACTCTCGTTGAGATCGACTGAATTCAGCAGCAATCCGTTCTTACTTCTTAAGACGGCGCATCATCAGAGTACTCAAGAAACAGATTACAATTCAAATGTGCATCTACCTATCATTTAGTTGTTCAAGAAAAAAAATTGACTGTCGGTAAAATAATTCTTCTGCAATTACAAGTTGCTGGTGCAGTTTTGAGCTTGTTTTGTAATGTCGTGTCCTTGAATTTGCAGGTTTGGCAAGCAGATAATGTACGCCTCCCGCAAGGCAACAGCAGACACGCGAAAGCGTGTCAAAGGCAGATTTGCAAAGGCTTCCACCAGTGCAGCGCTCATGAGCCGTGGCAAGAGTCTAGCTAAATGTTGACCTGAGATAAGCAGCTGAAGCAAATAACTATTACTTGCAGAGTTCCAGTCTTAGGTTTTTGTAAGATATAATATATGGTACAAAAACATATATTACATCACAAAGGATTCGAGGTAGAAGGCAGCAAATAATTCTGCCAAGAGAGAGCATATTGGACACGTATGCATGTGAATAAGTTGAGGGTTTTAGTTTTGTTCAATCCATCTGGTCTTTTCTTTTGTTCATTCAATCTGGCCTTTTTCTTTCTTCTCCTACTTTTGAGCCTCAGGGTAGTTCAGAACAATAGATGGGGTTTTTTGTTGAGGAATTTTGTGTTGGAATAAATCAAGGGCTCTCTTTGTAAATAACAATTTTGCCTGGATGAGCCAATTTAGGAGCTTTTTTTTGTTCTATTTCCTTTTGAAATTTTGGCAATCATGCCCCATGATGTAATAAATGAAACCCTGCAATCATATAATCCCTTGTGAGTAAATAAAATGATGGAGCTACATATCTCATGGGAGGATGTATTTGTGGACTACATTTCAAGAAGTGATGGTGCGAGAATCTCTACCGCTACTATTCTTTAATAGCTTAAATTGTCAACAAAATTGCACAGTGCAAAAAGTTCGATGTAGTACAAAAATAAAGTATAATATGTAAGTTACCATCTGTTGGTGAGCAAGATGGAAACTAGTATCAAGCATACTCATGGTGCGGTGCACATTAAGCCTTGTTTCCCCTGGTCCAAAATTGAAAACGTTCTAGAAGAGTACAGCTGCATAGCAAGACAAGATCACAAACCACCGAACCAAGCACCTGCTCTCCTTTGAATCTTCCCCTTGGATTTCCTTCCCTTTTTCTCTTCTTTTGAGCAAGGATCTCCAAATTTGTTTAATCTGCAACACAAGGCATCATAGTGTTTGCCCGGCTAATTTCAATACTGTAAAACCATAAAAGATCAGAACAGCCTAACCTTGTCTAGTGTTGATCTCCCCAGACCTTCGCTACCACTGACAAGTGAGTGACTTAGACCTGAAACCACACAGATTTCATTCACGTTTGCCTTTCAGAGGTAGTCATGTCCAGGGATCACGTAACCGTTACCGACAAGGATCCCGGCAGGGGGGCGGGAACGGTAACTGGCCGGTTACCGGAAATCCCAGTGGGAAACCGGATGAAATTCGATTGAATTTGCTTAAAAAACGACCAAAATTCAAAATTTAAATCTTGAATTTGCTAAACCGGATGTTGTTGTTCCGGATTATAACGGGTAACCGGCGGGGTTACCGATCGGGTTTTTTCCCCTGGTCATGTCACACAAGGCAGCCTCAAAGTTAACTAGTAGCTGCTTACCTACATAGCACCAAGCTACCTTGCAAATAACATCAGAGGCCATCACACTAAGTACTGAGCAGTGAGCAGAGATCCTAGAGGAGTGTATACATGCATCCATGGCCATGCACTCTTGGTCCTAGACAAGCTAGCAGCACTTCTGGGCTGACACCAACGCAATCCATGAGGCTGGCGGTGGTTGCAGACTTGCAGTGGCATTGCTCGTCATCGCATGGCAGTCCTCCCCAAGAACGATGGCGGCGGCGCAGACTTCGGCGCCGCCGGCGGACGAACAGGACGACGATCCACCCACGCCCGGGGCTCCGTTGTCACCGCCACCGCCGGGGGAATTCGATTCGCCGGAGTCCCCGCTGCCGGATTCCCCACCACCGCCGGAACCTGAAACGCCGGAGCAACGACCGCCAACGGCACCGTCGCCGCCAAGGCGGGAGCCCGCACCGCCACGGACTGTGGTGCCACCGCAGGAACCGTCGTGGGCTGCTTTGCCGCCGCCGCCAGATCCTCCGAGGGTGATCAACTACACTGCCACCGGCTGGACCACCATGCTGGTGCTCGGGGACTCGACGGTGGATCCCGGAAGAACAACCGGCTGCAAACGGCGGCGAAGGCCAACTTCCTGCCGTACGGCATGAGCTTTCTTGGCGGCAGGCCCACCGGCCGGTTCAGCAATGGCCGGCTCATCACCGACATACTCGGTATAGACACGCATCCATCTGCTATTGCTTACTCGATGCTAGTGTTACATAATTCATACGTACATAATACGCACTGTAGAAATGGTTTTCCAACCAAATTATAAAGGAGGAATGAATGATGCTTCCTTTTCGAGTACACAAATATATTTCAAAATGAACAAATGATAGTGAAAATTATGCACAGCTAAATGATTGATGTTTTTTGCTTAGAAGATGAGTGATATTCACTATTGTTTAGTACGATATTTAAGGCGCAGCTTTGTGGCTGGGCAGCCGAAAAACTAGGTATAGCGAGGAGCATTCCAGGTTTCCTTGACCCAAAGTCGAAGCCAGGGCAGCTCAGGAGGGGTGTGAGTTTTGCATCAGCAGGCTCCGGATATGACGATGCCACTGCCAAGAGATCTGTATGTCAACAGCATAACCTGCAAATAATTTCCATCAGAACACTAGGCCAGGCGAAGCTATTGAATCACTGTATCAGAGATGTAGACAGATTTTCCTTCACCCTCATCAAATAAAACATGGTAAAAACCTACCAAAACAATTAGTGGTTAAAATGGGCTAACCAAAAAATGTGAATTATGGCTGGTTACAAATCCAAGCTATTTTGAGTATTGAGGAACAGTATTGGGTACTAACTAGCTATGTTTTCCCCTTTTTCAACAAAGAATGCACTGTCATTTTACAATCAAATAGAGGATGTATGGCAGTACAAGAGGAACCTCCAAAAATTAGTCGGACCAAGAAGAGCAGATCAACTTTTCAAGAAGGCTACCTTCGTCATAAGTGCTGGAACAACTGATCTGCTTTTTCACTATCTTGCCTCAAACAGGTCAACAACAGATAGTCAGCCACAATACGAGAACCAATTGATAGCACGCATTGCTAACTATACCCAGGTAGGCACTTGTCAAATTCTGCTATATCTTGTATGTAAGCTCAGGGCTGAGACCTAACCCTTATCATTATTCAGGTAATGGGAACACTTGGAGGAAGGAGATTTGTGTTTGTTGGAGTGCCCCCAATTGGCTGTTTACCTATTGTCAGAACTTTGCTAGGCACAGGCGCAGAAAAATGCCATGAAAACATTAACTTGCTGGCAACTTCATTTAACGAGAAGCTAGTCGAAGTGGTGCGACTTCTGAAGAATGAACCAGATACCAGAGGTACCTTTATTGATATTTATACAATCATAGGCAAGGCGACAACAGACCCCAATAACCCGGTATGTTGTGCTATATTTCAGAGTTTTTTCATCGACACGGAACAAAAGTGTGTGCACTCGTTGGGATTATTCTCCTATGACAATATTTTTATTTTTGAACTACAGGGCTGACAGAGACATCAAGAGGCTGTTGTGGAACAGGAGTTATTGAAGTTGGGCAAACATGCAGAGGCCGAAAAACATGCACAGATCCCAGCAAGTACTTGTACTGGGATGCTGTACACCAAACAGAGAGAATGAACCACATTATCGCAGATGATGTGATAATGAATTCAATTGGAGATATTTATGTCTAAATCAAAATTGTGAATTTGCATTTACAGCCCCAAAATTTATATCTAGCATTTCATGTATTGTAGTGCATATCCCATTGTTTTTCAATAGAAGAGTCAAGAGATTGATTGTATCATTTTCTAGTTAATTCTGTGATTCTGATGATTACAATTCAACATGGCACAAATATTAGTATCAGGTTCAGGCACTAATTTCTCTTCAAGTAAACTTGTATATCTTCTTCGATGAATTCGAACAAAAGAAAGAAGTAAACGCCCATTCTACTCTAACTGGGCTTTATAATTTAACACTTGACAACAGTTATAAAGAGTTATCTGGCAGGTGATTTCAAAATTTGCTAAATACATTTGGACAGTTGCCAAAAATGAAAGTGCTTCCAGGCATCTTCAGCAGGGATAAAATTCCCGGCCGGTAACTGCCGGTTACCGGCTACCGGACCCCCTCCGGGAAGATCAAAACCAGAACTACAACGTCCGGTTTAGCAACTTCAAAATTCAAATTTCGAATTTTGGACGAATTTTAAGCAAATTCAAGCGAATTTCAACCGAAAAAAACGGTTTGACGGGTAACCAGCCGGTTACCGGTACCGCCGCCTGGCCGGGAAAATGCCCAGGAACAGTTACATGAACCTTGGTCTTCAGAAACATAAAGTAAATATGGATTTAAGCAATTTCATTTTAAAAATAAGTAAACCAGAAATTTTTAGTAAATTACCTGAGATTTCAGAGACGGCAAACCAATGAGAAACTCCAACAGGAGCAGAACTAACAGCACAGCAATATGGACACCTGTAGCACAAACCGGTACAGTTCTGCTAATCCACAAAGGAAATAAACCACGCTATCAGAATTAGAGACCTTCAGAAGTAACTGCCTTCATCTCATTGATAGCTTAACTCTTGCATGTGGATCAATACAGCCATGCTTAAAACACTTAGCGAACCTCATGAGTGAGTGTCTCTATTGCAACAACACATGACATGATTCATTGTTTCCAATGGCGATTGAAGCAGTTCAATTCGACATTCGTGCACTCACTCATGCACATGTAAGGCAAACAGTAAAGTACACTAGCCTTTACCATAAATGCATCCACAAGCCAACAAGAAATTCCTCAGTCTGCTACGTCAAAAGTTCATGAATCATTGAATCAGCACAGCATCTTGTAACAGCAAAGCATGTAAAATCCTGTATAGAAGGTAACAGGATAGGACAAATTAAGATCAGGTGACAGCAAAAGACATGAAGTCACATACAGTAAGAGACTTAACATAAGAGGTCGGCAACTACAGAATTCTGGGTAAATAGAGTACTAGTGATTAAGTAAGTTATATGTAGGAAGGGAATTGCTAGACAGAAAGCAACTGGAGGAGAAATGAAATAGATAACATACCTCTGTTAGCATGGATCTTGAACAGGCCTCGCCAAAGCAAAAAAAGATTCTGGATTTACCGACATCAACAATTCAATTGGGACAACCTTAGCTGGACGAGAAATTTTAAGCCTAGGCTCCAGAAAGGCTGACATTTATCCGTTTCAAAGTATTAGACAAAACAAATATATAGTTTTAATAGAAATATTAAGAATAAGTCCATGGTACAATCGTAGTACCTGGAGAAAGCTTTACCCCTCATACAGTAGAGTTGCTAGTGAATTTGTTGCCCAATGGTTCACAGCTAGGCGGCTGGTTGGCTGAAATCCACGATTTTACCTTCTTCTGACATAACCACCTACAAATAGATGAATCAAGTGATGCAGTGTAAGTTTGAGCCATTTGACTCAAGAGAATGAATGACTAGAGTAATTGCTTTCATAAAGTTAACGTAGGGAGTTGTTACCATCATATAATTTTAAAAGCAACAGAAAAAAAAGTCAACAAATGCTGCACATTGTTCAACAGGACTAAAACAGTAGTGTTTTACAGTCTTGTTTTACTATATCTTATAACTCAAGGTAAAGGATTAATTTCATTGCAACCAAACTATCAAATAAAAAATAATTGCTGGACAAACAGAAAGGAGAAAGTGTAGTCTCTTTCTCATGAGTCATGACCATGGAAAAAAAAAATGGCTACCGGTCGGTCCCGGGAGAAAAAAAACCGGCCGAAAAATTTTGAATTTGGATTTGAATCTTTCACTTGGTTGTTTCACTGGATGCTTGCAAAGGAAATGTACTTTTGCAATTGCTGCCTGTGAAACTCAGAATGTGAATGTGCAATGTTGGTTCTTGGATGCTTCGTGCTTCGTTGATCTCATATGTAGGGGTGAAAACGGATCGGAAACGGACGGATAATGGCTTAGCCATATTTGTTTTCATTTTTTTTTTCCGGATCCGGATGCGAATACGAATACCCTGGATACGAATACGAATAGTATCGAATACGAATACGGAGCGAATACGAATCGAAACGAATACGATCACAGATATTTTTCGGAACATGAAAACCCCTTAAATTGTATGCCAGAAATTAACGAAAATATATAACTAATTTATTTGATGTAAACATTCATGAATTGTTCATATTTTCAGCAACCACACATAACATTGCCACTAGCAAGTTACATTAACTAGTTCATCACAAATATAATACTTAGTTTACCATATTTAGCTCATAAGTCATAACTCACAAAGCCATCACACATTCACACTTAGTTCATCATATACATAAAATTTAGTTCACACTAACATCGATTAGACTGGATGGTTAATCTATACGCAAATGACTGTAACATCCCAAAATATGTTACCAAAAATAAAATTAATAAAGTTATTATTTTATTAGATTTTCTGAGATTTAAAAGAGTTTTTCTTGTTAAAAAGGGAAAAAATAATAAAATAAAATCAATTATTTAATTTTCTAGTTTTTAATGTAAAAAATAAAATTTATTGAGTTTCCTGGGATTCTATTAGATTTAAAGTGAAAAAGAAAATTTTAATTAATTTATTAAATTTTCTGGATTTTTAAAAGGTTTTTCCTATTTTTAGAAATTTAAAATAATTTATATACAAAAATAAAAACCAACTTTAAGTTGGAATTAATTTTATTAAGTTAAAAATAATTCAATGAATTTCTGTGATTTTTTCTAGGATTTTTGAACTCTATTTGCCATTTTCTAAAAGATTATTTGATTTGTTGCATTTTCTGAAATTCGGAAATCAATTAAAATCGTCTTTTCTCTTTTGGGCTGAAATCCTCTTTTGGGCCGAAATCCGGATATCCGGACTCCGTCTTATCCGGATAATCCGTATTCGTTTCGTGTCCGCGGATAGCATGCCTACCGTATTCGTTTAGTTTCCGACAAAAAATCCGAATTCGTTTCCGATCCGAAAATTATCCGAGAAAAATCCGATCCGAGACATTCCGAATCCGTTTTTGTCCAGATCGGTCGGAAACTATCCGATCCGTTTTCACCCCTACTCATATGTTACTTCACAACCAAACCAAGAATTGAGCCCTGTTGCTTGGTTGAAAGGAATTTAACTTGGATTTACTCAATTAAAGCTTGAAGTTGTATTCTAAAGCTTCTTGGTTAGAGTATATGCATACTATATACCTTCTTGAATCAGGCTTAACTCATACAAGCTATAGTCATTGTTACAAAACATTATCTAGTTAGCATTGCTATTTACTAATTACCAAATTTCCTTTCATTTAGGTTTCACAGGTTTTCCAATAGGTTTTTAGGTTCTGGGCGATTCTTGGTCCCAGTAGCAGTAAGAAAATTTTGAATTCAAATCTTGCCTTGCGAATTTTGGCGGTTTTTAGGTTCTGCACGATGAAGAATCACACGCCCCGAGCGGGATTTTGCCGTAGCGGTTTTTCTATCCTGGTCATGACCAAGGAACAACCCAATACATGACAAACAAGGTATTACAAAGCGTCCACTCTAGATCATAATAGTAGGTTAAATTCATGCATATGCCGCTGAAAATTAAAAAAATGGGAAACGATCTCAAAAATAAATTTTTAAATAGCATTAGCACGTATTTAAAATGGCAAAACAAGTGTATTCTGCTTCAGCAAGCACGACAGGAAATTGAAAAATAAATATCAGAATCAAATTAAGAAACGACATGATAACTAATAATGACCGAAAACGAATGGATATTTTCCAAATTTCTCGAGGCAATTTGCAATTTATTATAAACTAAGTAAGAATCTCACATGATGATAGACATTTGAGTTGGTAGAGACATCATCATAAAAAAAACTACCAAATTTCTTCGTCTGCTACAAAGAGAAATCATTTTTAAATCAGGAAAACATACCTGAAAACTAGCAATATTCTGCAGAGTTTCCTGAGTATTGTCATTTTGTTCCAAATGAGAAGTCATCTTAGTGGGAGTTGACACCAATGGGGTTTGATTTTCTTGGCTAACAGTACTAGAATGCTCAATGTCATCAGAAGCAGCATTATCCTCAAGACTGATGCCCTTGAAGCAGTCAGGCAGTTCTCCAACCCAAGCACCAATATTTTCATCAACCATTATATCTCCAGGGCATCCACATGAGTCTTTTATTTTCTTAACAACAGACATGCAATAAGCTCGTACCTGCCCAGGAGGAGTATATGAGACAAAATACGCAGCACACCAGAGATGCAGTTAGAAAAATCAATGGAGTAGTTGTGTTATGATCCGATTATGCAGCAGGAACATTAATTCAGTGTTACTTAGGAACATATGACAATAAAAGTGCCTTGGACTGAACTTGCTTAATATTTCTTTGAAAAAGGAAGAGTAGTCAAAGGATTACTTTCCAAGTGATGGATGATTGCACTGGCAATACAGAAACTTGGTTAAGTCTATTCAAGCTACAGTATCTTTAAAAAGGTATCATGATGATGGATTTTCAGTGGTCTGTAGATTAAAGGAGATGCATATTACATTTTTCCCCCTTAGAAGATGCATTATGCATATTTCTCAAAATTAAAAAAAAATGTAGTGGTAGATTAGATAGTGGGTCCATGATTATAGACAGACAATCTGTGGCTTCAAAGCCACACATAACTAAATTCTGTAGAACTGAATGGTTCTTGGTGGGGGGCAATTATTTGTCATCAGATATGACCTTAGTTATACACAGCAACTAGGTTTGCTATGTATTTCAAAAGGGTAATAGTTCCAAAAAAAATGCATGCTACATGATGTTAGCAACGAGAACAACAACACTCATCATGAAGCCATAGAAGGTTGAGAAAATGAATTTTCCATAACTCATGCAGAGTTTCACACCTACTTAGGGACTCCTGTTTTAAAGTGAGCAGTTATTACATGCAAGTTGAAACAGATGAAATGTAACCTATCAGAATATCACCAAGTAATTAAAGCTAAATGCAGTTGGTAAATAAGTGCAAAATTAAACTATCCAAAGGTTTGAAGCACTTCCCTTTAGGTAAGTAGTTATATGAAAAACTATACTACCATGATGAATCAATGTCCTGTGAAAGGGCTATCATGTGTAAACCCTGGAAAACAGTAACAATCACCAAAAGAATTCATGACTAAAAAAAATAACCAGCATTCTCCCTTGGACAAGCAAGAAAGACATTACAAGGACTAGATAAGTATACCTCACTACTATCCAGAGAATGCACATCAGAACAATAGCTCTGTGATGATGAGATACGTGAACTAGCCATGAACAATCTTTTGTCTTTAAGAGACTGAGGCCAGCATAACTGAGCAACAATGCCAACAAAAAGAATAATACAGCTACCAGCCAAGAAAGCAAAAGGTTGTTCAAATAACCCTGCACGAAAAAAATGTTACTGAACAGAAATCAATAAATATCTAATGTGAGTAAGCTTTGACTAAGATAAAGTACCAGCATACATTGTTCTTTTAATCTTTGATGGATCTGAATTCCAGTGAGAATGGAAAGTTTTGCCAGGTAATGTGAATTGATCTTCAAAATACATGTCCAGAACATTCCCTAGTTCCGCCTACAGTTGGGGAAAATGGAGGAAAACTTAAAATGAATAAGAATGATCGAAACAAATATGTTTACATCAGGGATAAGGAGGAATAACAATGTACCAGTTGGAAGTGGGCTAAGAGAACTTCCCACCTATTATTTGCTAACTCATGACGGCCTTGAGCTTTGTATTCTTGAATGCTTTGGCATTAATTTGCAGTTTATAAGTAGGAACAAACTCATTGGCCCAAAGGATGAAATCAGGACCCCGACCTTCCCCAACCTTTCATATTTTGGAGCTGGCCACCATCCATTATTTGCTTTGCCGCTTCATGAGAAGACTTTACAAGATTAAAACTCTCCAAGCATCTCCTAGCATTGTTCACTACTTCTGCCTCAGAAATTCTGTGTATAGAAACAGAGGAATCAAATGAGCAGTTTGGTTTCAGCTTCTGAAACAAACCGCCTGTGCCCCCAAGGTAATTCTTTCCAGCATCCTCAATGACACAGGAGAAAATGGCTTCAGCAAGAGCAGAAAGAAGTTTTTCATCTGATGAACTGATACTAAAATCCACAGGCACCTGGTATGCAACCACAAATTAGCAAGAAGTAAAATATATATATATATATATATATATATATATAAAATATCAAGTCCCAAACTTTACTGATGTACACCTTTTGGGATTTGCTCAAATCTTGGAAGTCTCTCTCTGGACCTTGGGAGAAGACGTCGAGCCGAAAGTTTGAGAGCTGCTCCATTACAACTTGCTTAAAGGCCATTGCCAAAATACTATCTGAATCAGGTTCATTTTCAGAGAAAAAATCAGCGCCAAAGTCTTTCTTTATCTTACTGGCCTTCTCTTTAACTTCCTTGGCTTGCAAAATCTACGAAAAAAAACGCCAAAAACTTCCTCATGAATCGATGATGACAGAAAATCGAGCCAGAATTCAAGAATCTTGCCATGTTTCACATATACAAAACAAGCGAATAAGTTCCTTATTAATCTTGGATACATCATACAATATAATAAAAGGGGGCAAAGACCACTTCATGGTTGAACTACAAGCACCTCTATTGCATCATAAATGTCTTGCTGACTCGCACTGAATCACCAATCCACTTGGTCTAAATAATACCAATCACTACTGCCAAGAGGAATCTACATGCTGAACTTAGCTTCTCCAACTGTTACACCCTGTATTGGTTCATAAGAAGCATGATCCCTATAATGTAGGGACTAAAATGCCTAGATTCAAACGAATGTTTCCATTAGTAAGCACGGCATAACAAAAACGATCAATCCTAATTGACACAATTAACGCTGCAGAGCTTAAACAGACGAAGGCGCAACATCATGCATTAGCATTACTCTAATTCTGCTCCGGTACGAATAAACTTTAGCAGAGTTTTTAAAGCGCGTCAGGAAACAATAAACGCATTGCTCTACAGTACTGGACCAAACAAAAGCTAGGGGGGCAGGTGGAAGTGGAACCCGAAGCGCTCACCACTCGAGTGGACACGGCGCTGCGCTCGCCGCCATCGGCTCCAGGGAGGAAGGCCTCCAAGACCATAGCCTCCGCACCAGCGTCGAGGTGGGCCTCCGCTGCCGCCCCGCCATCGGCCGCCGCCGCCGCGGCGACCGCCTGCTCCCGCCGCGCGGCGCCGGAGAGCTCGAGCCGCGCGAGGCCGCCCTCGTAGCACCGCGCGATCGGGATGATGTGGCCATCGTCGTCCGCCGCCGCACAGGCCCCGCCGCGGCCGCGGCCGCGGCCGCTGGCACGAGGTGGGAGGCGGAGAGGGAGGAGGAGGCGAGGGGTGGGGGTCAGTGCTAGGGTTTTGAGGGAGGGTGATGGGTGACGGGAGGAGACGAGGCGCGGGGAGAGAGGGGAGAAGTGGTGGTCGGGGAGGAGGAGGAGAGAGGTAGATGGCATTCTGGGGGAGGCCGGAGACGAGACGAGGACGGCGAGGGAGGGGAGCTGCGGTTGCAATGTGGGGACGGCACGGCGCGAGTTGGAGACTCGGAGGTTTCTGAGGTTTATCGTTTCAGCGGCTCGGTTTTCTTTTTGGGAAATCTCAAGTGTGTACCAACGATCAACTGCCGGGCCCATCATGGTGCTCAATATTCCTAAATTGTATTTGAATTGAGTGTATATAAAGTATGTATTTTCCGCATACTTTTTCTCCATCCACATTCATCCTAAGTTTTTTTTTCCTTTGCAAGACATAGAGTGAAAAAACTGTAGAGTTTTTCTTTTACTGTTTGAGTGTTCGTGCGTTGCCACAGAATATATCATGTGTTTATTCTCAAATAATAATATAGATATCATATATCTCAAGTCAATATAAATGTGACACTAAGCATCTCATAATATAACAGTAAAATATTGCTTAACAAAACAAGAAAATATGAGAAAGCAGATAATTCAGAACAGATATTCAAATGGCAGCATGATGTATGATTTTAATAAATAATCCTTAACTTCAGCTTGGTTCGCGAAATTGAAAGAAATAACAAGACATGAAGTGGCGAGGAAGAAACGGAAAACTCGTTGATGCTTACATGAGTCATATGATGGAACATGCTTTATTAGGAATGACAGTAACGTAGCAAAATGTAAGAAGAGGAGGTAACAATTACAGGATAGTTCATTCACCACACTATTCTACAGCTTTAGATTTCCCATATATAGTGACCAAAATTCAATTTCCATGTCTACAAACAGAGCAACTTCAACCGTAGGTTCCGTGTTAGCTTTTAGTTCTCACTTCTTATTGCACTCGTAAGAACGGCAATTATATCCATCACCATTTGAAGTAAGTGAAGGTTTAGTTAATCTTCCTGGGTAGATGCTTGACTCATTTGTAAGTGAACAACAATGAAGATATCTTATTATGAAGCGGACTTCTTGGCAATTTTCTCGACCTCGGCAATTACTTCCTCTATGCCTCCCACCATGTAGAATGGCTTCTCAAGAAGGTCATTGTACTTCCAATTAGAAAAAACCTGCACATTACGGATGTTTCAGCAAAGCATACAATGCACGAAAGATAGATGATGTATGTCCTCGTTTGGAGTTACGTACTTGAAAAGATGTGTTTTCTCCCCCTCCCCAACAAATTAAATAATATAAGAGGGCGTGAAAAGGGCTTCTAACCGCATTGGACACATCAGTGAAAAAAATATACATTACATTGGATCGCGATCGGACGGACAAGATCATGTGGGAGAGCCCGGGTTACAAACCCTAACTAATCCCCTCTCTCTATCACACCCTTGAGCCCTGCGTCGCACCCCCTCGCACCTCATCCTCTCCTCCTCCGCCTCTCACCCCCTCCCCCTCCTTGCGTCGTTGCCCTCTCCACTTTCGTGCCCCTCCCCTCCCTCCTCGCCGCCCTCTCCACTAGACATGTTGTCGCCTCCATCTCCCTTCCCCACTGGCGCCTTCGCGCGTTGATGGCGACAGTGGTAGTCGACCGGATATGTGGACCAGAAGTGAGGTCGAGTTTTGAGCCACCGCCGGTGCGAACCGGTGTGATGAGCCTCCGCCTCCCATATCCCTCCCCCTCCCTCCGTCGCCGCCCTCTCCACTCTTGCCCCCCTCGCTACCCTCTCCACCAAACTCGCCGCCTCCTCCCTCTCCCTCCCCCGCTGGCACCTTCGCGTGTCCATGGTGACAGTAGTGGCCAACCGAAGATAGAGTGGAAGTGAGGTCAAGGCTCGAGACACCACCGATGCAGACTGACGCAACAAATGATGTCACTTGCTTTCATCTCGCCAGTTCCATTTGCGCATTGTCGCCACCCCCACTCTCTCTCTCTCTCTCTCTCTCTCTCTCTCACTCACTCACGTCGTCCATCCTCGTCCACATGCTAAGCAACAGGCAAGGCTCAGTGGAGGCCGTGTGGGTCATCGGGGGCCATGCCGATTCGGGTGGTGGAGGCTTTCAACGGCACTGGGCAGAGGTGGCATTAGGGGTGGATGCAAGGACAAATACGGTGGTAGGGCGTGGAGGTGCACAGATGCGGTAGGGCAGGGTGGGGCGGAGTCCACTACACACATGGTTAGTTGGAATATTTTTTTTTGTATCTAGGGTGAGATGATCGTCCTGTTGCGCGAGAGTAAACTCCTTATTTTATTAGTTAAGACAAGAAAAGAAAGTCGTGCACAACCATAGCTATCCTCAGTGATTTTTTTTTTCCCCGAGGGACTTGTTATAATGAAATTGATTGTACACGTATATTTCTATAAATTCAAGAAATCTCGTTTATCTTATTCAGCCACTCTGTTTTGTAGAATTTGAAGCTAGCTCACTAGACCGCTGCCAGCTTCCCAAAATCAAACACGTAGGCTGTAATCATCTCACTACAAAGTTAGATGTTAGCCGTTAGCGGCAGCGCCGACAAAAAAAGAGAGAATATAGTACGTTAGGCTCTCTACGGAGTTAGATGTTAGCTGTTAGCGCCGAGGGGAAAAAAAGTATAGCATGTTAGACTCTCTACAGAGTTAAATGCTAGCTGTTAGCGTTGGAGCCTTTTAAAAAAAATTATATTATATTAAAGATAGTATTTTCCTAACTTTATTTTAAATTATGACCTCTTTGGTCACGACATGATCTGTGACGTGATCAAACTGTGCTGTCGCGCCATCGACCCCTTTGGACGCGTCTATTTTTGGGCTAAGTCCTATCACGCCAAAAGGAGTTGCGTGACAACACAGTTTGATCACACCGTGATCGGTGGTGTGACAGTACAATCTGGTCACGTCACGGGTCATAGCGTGATCAAAGGGGTCAGAATTAGAGGAAAAAAAGTTAATAAAAGACTATATTTAAAATAACTTTTAAAAAGAATTAAATAATAAAAAGAATTCTTAGCGTTGAGAGAAAAAGAATACATTATACTAGGATGGAGAAATAGAACATGTTTAAACCCCTAAACTCGACAATTAGGCTCGGTGCAAAGACGCTCTCCCCTTGTAGAAGGCCCCCTCCGAAAATGTTCCAGCTAAGCCATTCAAAACTCACAAATAGATCTAGACTAGTTCAATGCCTGTGCCACGGATTAAAAAATCATAATCATAACATGTCGACAGGGGCAGACCCACCCTTCGGGTTCGCCCGAGCTCCCCTCCGGCGCGAACACCCCCTCGGCTGCACATGCTGTTGCAAAGTCAGGATTGCGCCCATGCAGCCGTAGACGGGTCCCGGAGCCGCAGGTTCGCCTCGTAGACCAGGCTGTTCGCCGCGTCGGCGCGCTGGCTCTCGTGCACCTCCTGCGCGCAGGCCTCGCCATAGCCAACATGCATGCAGTTGATTATGCCGTGAGACGAATGAGCTAGCTAGGCAAACAGAGATATATCAAGATTATATAGAACGGGTTGCATGCAACTTTGCAAGAGGATTTGAGCTCACTGATCTTAATTACTCATGAGCAAAAGGGCTAATCTGATAAAGTATGATGATATCTTGCAGCAAGAGTGCACTTGTTTTGAGCTGAAAATGGGGAGGGGGAGGGGATAGCTTTGGAGTTTTGATTTAAGAAATGAGTTTAATGAGTTGATTTAGTCATGCTGGCCCATCCCAAGCGTCGGCTAGCTCATGATGTCGACACAGCCGAGCACCAGCCTGGCATTCTTGGCGTCCGGCGTGACCGTCCAGCCACACCACTGCACGCCACGCCTGCTTGGACACCAGCCCCGCGAGCTCCTCTACCTCGACCGACGCCCCAACCACGTCCGCGGCAGCACTTCCATCGTTGTGGCCACGGAGCCGAGCACCACCCGAAGCTTGGAGGCCACCAGCTCGGCTTTCATCAGCACCTATAGCCTCGCCCCCTTTCTCGCGCAGTCGGCGAGCAAGAACCATAGCTTTTGCATGACTACATCGCCATGTGCAGCTCAGACAAGCCGAGCACAGCGGCGCCAGGCAGCAGCACGATGAATGACGCCTCACGAACCTCCTCAAGAAACGCGAGGAGGACGCCCGTGATACGTATGACCTTGCCGGAGAGCAGGGAGCGTGGCCACGTCGTGGCTGTGGGAAGGACGGACGACCACTAACTCTAATTTTTAAATAGTAAAGATTAGGGCCATAAATATTGGAGAAATTGAGCTATTTTATGTGAAATTAATTCGTTCAAAATAGAGTGGTTGATACGGTGAGAGTCGCAGTGTACGCACCGACAGCTATAAGTGTAGCAGCGGTGTCGCTCCTCTTAGAAATACAGTGGTCTCGTGGTATACGGTGGAGCTCGTTAGTCGGTCACGTTCAGCTCGTGACGCTTTGGAGGAACACGAGGCGCATCAAACCGATCAAGAAGGTGAGTGAAAAATAAGGCTAGTCTCAGTGGGAGTTTCGTTACAGTTTCATTCTCATTAAATGTGTTGCCACATAGGCATTTTAGATGACATGGCAGTGTATTTAAGAAGAGAGAGGAGAAATGGGTTTCATCTAGATGAAACTCTCTTGGCACGAATACCAACTCCCTCTGAGTCATGAAATTAAATGTCTATGAAACTGTAGAATGAAACTCTCCATTGAGAGTGGGTATTTCATTCGAGTTTCATTTCATTTCATATGACATGACAGTCTTGAAAACAACGCCATGAAACTCTCCATTGAGACTGGCCTAAGGGAGAGAGAGAGAGAGAGTTACAGCTAGTGTTACACGAGGCACTCGGTTAGTAGTGAATGAATTCACTAAGGGCAGTCCCAACCCATGGTTTCCATGGACAGTTTCCAAAAAAAAGAGAGCCCAATTAATTACCCTTAGAAACTAGTCTTCCCAACCCATGAGTTCTATAGCAGTTTTTATACACAGTAAAACTTAAATGCACCAAAAAACGAATGGATCACTTGTGGCACTCATACAAGACAAAGACTCACAACACATGTATCCATCTCTGAAACACTCGCTGAGCACAGCACAGCATGTATACGTTGATCGCAAAGACTATATAAATAATACCAAACACGTTGATAGTAAACTATATATAATAGCAGTCCATAAATAATAGGTAGCAGATTAGGTAACAAAATAAGCCATATCCATAAGCATTACAATATATAAATATTAAACTAAATAGGTATCCATCATCCAGTCTCTCTCTCGCTGGGTAATGATAATGCATAGTATATATAAAATTAGATAGAATAGCCATCATCCGTCCATCTCTCGCAGTGCTTGTACTTCAGTGATGCAATGTACCTCCACAGATGCCATAGAGAACTCCAAAAGCAATCATCTACAATGAAAATAGTTAAACAATGAGTTTTCAGTAAAACAAATGAACATTTATCTGCACCACAATTAAATCATTCATATCAGTTTATTCAACAAAATAATTTAAGTACCTAATTGGAATTCCCAAACTTATGCCAAATATGTTCAATCAAGTCTAACTGAAGTTGCTTATAAATAGAACGATCATGAATTCTAGCATTTCTTTCTAGTACTTCTGCCATCTCTGGGTTAGCTCCATGAGTGATGGTAGCTGATTGTACAGACAATGTGCTTGCTTCCTTGTTCAAATCGATAGAATCTCTTCCATGCCCTTCTCATCCTCAATTATTATATTGTGAAGGATGATACAAAGCTAGCATCACATTCGAGATCCTTGTTCATAAAGACGTCTTTGGTCGGCGCAAAATGCAAAAGCGAGATTGCAATATTCCAAATGCACATTCAACATCCTTTCTTGCCCCTTCCTGGTGTTGTGCATACAACTTATGTTTATCAGATTGTGGTTTGCGTATTGACTTAACAAAAACAGCCCACTCAGGGTATATACCATCTGCTAGGTAGTATCCTTGGCTATATTCCCTTCCATTCACATTATATTGCACCTTAGGAGCTTCTCCTCTTAGCTGCTCGATGAACAAATCAGATTGATTAAGAACGTTAATATCATTGTTGGACCCAGCAACACCAAAGAAGGCATGCCGTATCCAGCGATCATGTGAGGCAAGCGCCTCTAGAATGATAGTAGGAACACCATGGTCACCACGAGTATACATCCCCTTCCATGCGTAGGGACATTTCTCCCAATGCCAGTGCATGCAATCAATACTCCCTAGCATGCCAGGAAAACCACGACGTTCACCGAGTTGAATCAAGAGCTCTACATCTTGTGCTGTGGGACGTCGTAAGTACTCAGCACCAAATACTTCAACCACACCCTTAACAAACATCTTCAAGCACTCTACAACAGTACTTTCTCCAATTTTGATATACTCATCAAGTTGATCTGCAGGGCTGCCATTTGCCAATTGACGAATAGCAGCTGTGCACTTTTGAATAGGCATCAAGCTAGGTCGATTCAGAGCATCAAATCTCAAGGTAAAAAAAGGAGACCACTCACCAAGGGCTTCAACTATGCGCAAGAATAAGGGCCTCCTCATCCTGAACCTTCGGCGAAATATTGTTTCATTGTACACTGGATTCTCCGAGAAGTAGTCATCAATTAACCGCTGCTTAGATTCTTCACGAGGCCTGTCAACAAATCTCCTCGACACAAATCTTCTTCCTTGACCATATAAAGCATTGATATCTTCAAGCACATCAACCATAATATGATCTGCAACATCTTCAAGTATTTCTTCCTCTATGAGATAATCATCCAGATTGTACGGATCCAGGCTTTCGTCACTGTCATCCGGTTCAGGATCACTTGGGTCCGACATCATGAGAAGGGAAGAATGTAGAGAGCAGAGGGAAGACTCTGGTCATCATGTACATATATACACCACTAGTGGTGCTTAGACTACTGCCATTTGAGTGTTCAGACTGCTGAAACAAGTGTTCAGTCGTGTTCAGACTACTGCAGCATGTGTTCAGACCGCTAAAACAAGTGTTCAATCGTGTTCAGACTACTGCAGCATGTGTTCAGACTACTGCAGCATGTGTTCAGACTATTGCAGCAATTATTCAGACTATTTATTTTTACCAACAGCAAGAATAAGTGTTCACACTATAGCAGTATGAAAAAAATAGTATTTAGATAAGAGACATACCTCAATCATCGTTGCTAAACAAACTCAGCCGCATGCACTCCATTGCCTTTTCTCTTTCAGCTAAGGCCTGCTCACTTAACTGACTTGTACTTGAAAACATTAATTCTTTGTACATCTCTAGCATTTTGCACTTTGTTTTCTCTCGAGCTGTTTTATGACCAAGCTTGGCTGTTTCTAACTTCTTATTTGCCAAACTTTCTTGCACATCAACCATGTTCTTACAGTCTTTAGCAGCCATCTGTCTTGCTTAAATAAATTTTTCAAGCTTCTCACTTATCGCAGATATACCATCAGATGTCTTCCTTTTACCATTTCTTTCTTCTTTTGCTTTCTTATGATCTATAGGACGCTGTGATGCATCATCTTCAATATTCAGGACACTTGATGGATTTGCACTTTTATTCTTCTCCTTCTCCATCTGCAGTTTTTTCACATATGCAGACCACTTCCTTTCATGGTGCAGTATCTTCCACACATGCTGCAGTACAAAAGTCTTCTCATTATGTTCAGAAGCATACAGGTTCATTGCATGATCAGTTATTTGATCGTCACTCATTCCACTTTCATATACTTTGTTCATTCTTGTCCAGCAGCCATGAAAGTCACTAACAGGTTTCTTTATGCGGTCCCAACGAATCTTCAACTGGTTACGATTTCTTGTTCTACTACTAATTGTTGTATTGTTATATGTCGTAGTGACATCTCCCCAATACTGATCCGACTTCTTATCATTTCCATCAACGGGGTCAAGAGAATTAAGCAACCAGGCACTAGCCTACAGCAAGCATAGGAACAAACAAAATAATCAATCACAGATTACATCAGATTATCATATCAATTTTATGAAAATAAAATGTAGCTATCTTACCAAACTTTCATCTTCTTTACGTGTCCAATTCAATCGAACTTCAGACCTAACAGGTTGGGGAGTCTCATCACCATCGATGTCAATTGGTTCTTTATCCGCTGAACCAACAACACTAGTATGCATTGAAATATTTCCAGTTGGTGATACTGCATGTTGACTAATTGTAGCACCAACAAAATGGGAGTTTTCTGGTAATTGACTAGCACTTGGATTGTTCAAAAATGAATTCTGCTGCAGAAAGTTCGTGAACCCTTGAGAGTATACAAGTGGTGATCTCAAAAGACAATTTAAGTGATTTGTCTCAAAAAATTGGGCAACATATAGAAAAAAATTGGTTGCTCTTGTACTACATTTTATCATATAGAAAACCTAAAACATTGCGATCGAGAACAAAATATATATTAGAACTCGGACATTGCTAGTTATATCCGAACATTATCTAATCTCATAAATTTGCAACTCATCAAATATCTAAACCACATCTACGATGATTACTTTTCTAAAAAAATGTCTTGATGATTCCAAAGAAGGGCATACCTATCTCTTGTGCAAGTAGACAAACCGTGCACGAGTGGAGCAACGCTGCGACAACAGGTTGAGGACCACCGTGGCTTGAAAAATAGGGTTATGAGCAAGAGGAGCTTGACGAGCGGTGGTCATGAGCACGGGGCTTGAGCACGGACCCTCGACTTGCCTTTGGTCTCCGCAAACCATTCATACTGTGATGATTGGGGTTGGGGTCAAATTAGTGGGAAATCAAATGGGAATAGAACCGAGGCGGCAAGGTCATGAGGCAAACTGACCGCTCTGTGGACGTCGATGAGGAAGGACACGCGGGAGTGAGCGCGCGGGAAAAAGGACGCGAGCCACCTTCGCAGCGGCGAGGGGAGAAAAAGCGCGCGGAGGGGAGCGGATGCGCCGGGCGAGTTGCGCAAGCGGGGAGGAGGCGACGCCTGGCGCGGCGCGATGGATAGAGACGAGTCGCGTGGGGATCCGGATGGGGGTAGCGCAAAGAGCCGAGAAACGATGCGGGTCGCCCAACGCAAAAACATCGCTTCCAGCCGCCTTGGGCGTGAGAGGGCGTCGTTTCGATATGAGAAACGGTTTCTACTTTTTCTCCTTTCTCTTTTCCTTAACTAAGGTGCCACATCAGCATTTTTGCCTAGTTAACAGGGTATTTAATGCTATGGAAACTACCTGTGGTTTCAGGTTGGGACTGCCCTAATGACAATTAGCGCACTAATTCTCCTCTAGTGGTAGATCTATGGTATAGGATACTCAAATGGCAATAAAAATGTCGGCCATTCATATAGCAGGACATAAGTTGTTCTCTTTTCTTCGTCTATACTCAAGTCAGACGGAAGAAGACGAAGCAGCAGTAGCTGCAGAATGCTCCAAATGATACAGTGTACATCCAGCGGATCAGCTTTGAGATTTTTCTATGAGCAGATGTGATGTTAACTTCTAATATGAATCAATGCAATGATTTGTGATGAGTTTACGACAGGGAGGCATTGCGACGTGATCCGTAATCCATTGCATCCATCTCCTGGTGGTTGCAACGACAGAGACATGTCCTCCTCCATCCTAGTCGTCCCCAAATACAATACTCCAGCTAACTGCAATTGTACACAGTTTTCAGGGACACAAGACATGTTTTTTTTAGAACTTTGTGGGGTAATCCCCACCTTTTTTTTAAAAAAAAAAGTGTAATTGTACATGTCTAATAAGCAGTAGCCGATTGCTAACATGTGACAAATTAATCTTTTGATTGTAGTATGCCCCAAGTCTCCTAATCGTTCGATTAATCTTCGGATTATAGTATGCCTCAAGTCTTGAAATTGACCTCTACTGTTTAAAGACATGCGATGTCAGGTTACTTGGTGTCTGTAAAATGGTTGTACTGCATATATGCTAGCTATCTCTTTGGCAATTGACACACACACATACATATACATATATATATATATATATATATATACATATATATATATATATATATATATATATATATATATATATATATATATATACACACTTCATTTTCGTAAGATAGAAGGCAAAAAAGAATTAGAATTTCAAGTTAATAATTGGAGTATGTACACATTTTTGAATGACTTGGCCGACTTAGCATTTAGAGGGTGTAAAGCAACAGCATCGCAGTCAATGCCGACCAGGTGATTCTTTTAGTCGAAATGGAACCACTTTTAGAGATCCGAAAGTCGACAGTGCTTGTTGCTACCAAGAAAAAATACGCTTGATTTTAACCCATACAGACACCGGTGGTGTATTTGTAAAAGTGAGGAAAATCAACATGTATGCATGTAGAATGTAGATGAGACATGAGAGTGAGCTTTGCAACCGAAAAAATTATATTATAAAACAAACCAAGGGAGATATGATGAGATTTGTCATCATCACGTTCATATGGGACTGTCTATTCATAAGTTGTCTGAAATTTTCTTAAGTTTAAATCATTTGTTGTGATCATTGGATCAATATCCAATCGTATGATATTCATTGGATCAATATCCAATTATATGACAATCATATGACACACCAATCTCTACACAAATCCAATGGTCACAACAAGTGACTTAAACTTAAGAAAATTTTAAGCAACTTAAAACTAGCAAAACCGCATTCATA
The DNA here is from genome assembly GCA_036346255.1 of Ampelocalamus luodianensis. Lineage (NCBI taxonomy): Eukaryota > Viridiplantae > Streptophyta > Magnoliopsida > Poales > Poaceae > Ampelocalamus > Ampelocalamus luodianensis. The sequence goes on from CM070621.1 coordinate 75,431,651, forward strand.
TTTGTATATATCCTCTGCCGTTGCTACTACATTGTATCACCGCATAAACCATGATTCAAACATCACGATGGGAAGAGGATGCAAACTCCACTAGATTTACCCAAAATTAGATGCGGAACCTCTGTATTACTGTAGAGGTCAACAACATGAATAATATTTTGTGAGGAGTGACAGTCCGTTACAGTGAACCATAGCAGCAACATGATTTTACTGTGGTGAAAAGGCGTTATAGCAAAAGCTCTCTAGCTATTGACCTGGATCTTTGATTTTCGATTGAACGGTGGCGATTGCTCCTAATGGCAATGCATCGTAGATCCTCTGCATTTACTACTTCATTACAGGTGATCGTTTCCCAAAATCATAGCATAACACATACTACTGTATCTAATTAATTTGATAAATTATTACGCTAGCCCTATTATATAGGGCTAGTCGGGGCCTCGGGGGAGGCCAGGAGACAGGGGGTGCTTCATGAGAGAGAGCAATTAATCATGCAGCAGACAGAGCACTAAGAACAGCTCGATACGCCAAAATGATGGAAGAAGTTGGGGAGCAACTAGCTAGACGGCCAGGCAGGCGGGCAGGGCTCCCACCATCTATCTATTAAATTATTAAATCTATCTATTAAATTATTAAAATAATAGAAAAAAACATTATGTTCTCTCTTTAAAGCTAAAAATTATCGCGTTAAGTTAATCTCTATCTACTACTCCCTTCAGCTAAAAATTATCACGTTAAGTTAATCTCTATCTATTACTCCTTTCAGTTCACAAAAACAAGTCATTTTGGAACTCTTGCTGTCAAACTTTGAAAATTTTGTCTATCGGTATATTTTTAAATATTTAGATTACATATATGGAAATAATGTGTATCGATTCGTCTCGGAAAATATTTTCAAAATATTATAATTTTATTGGATTTTATAAATAATTATAATAATAATTAGTGATTAAAGTTGTACTTTGGAGATAAACTCTGAACCAACCTAAGTTTTTTTATAAAAAAAAAACTACAAATAAACTCCCAACGCCATTCTGTTTGTGCAAAGCTCCAACACGCTCGGTGTGATCTGTGAACGACGGCTGATTGGAACGTACCAAGATTCAAGCCATCTCATTCTCCAATCTTCAGAAGTTAGAGAAAAGCATGTACTGCTCATTCTTATGTAATGGAAAATTTTCTTTTCAGTTCTTCCGTGTAGATGATTAGCCAGGTGAAGCTTATGAAGGGCAATGACCAGCACCAAGAAGCTAGCTGAGGACTTGGCACAATTGAAAAGTCAGGATTTCTTTTGAGTTTTGATAACAACTTTTGTATTTATGCTAATTGCAACGGGATCTATATGAGTTCTGATTGCAGGCGTGCGTTTTATTGGCCTAACAAATTGTTCTATAAGGTCGATCGTAACGTGGAAAGATACTATAACCCACGGTCTAAAATGAATCCACGCAAAATACCATTAAAAAAAAGTAGGATGCGTCTAATATGAATTTATGGTTTATCCATGGGTAAATAAAAACGGGTTTGCTAATTCACATGTGTCTGAAAATGTCAAAATTCATAGTCGCTTTCTCACCGTTGGATCTCACGTTGTGATTCGTGCGGTTCATCCTCTCTGGCGACGGCGTCATCATCCTCTCCAACGACGACGGCCGGCAAATTAGGGTGCGGGTTCACCCGTTTAGGGTTTGGGGTTCACCGGTGCCCCCCCCCCCGGCTTAGAAGGAGGGGGATGGTGGAAGCATGACGGCGGGCGACGGCGGGGTGCTGCTTCGGCTGTGGGGCAGAGGAGGGCGGTGGAGGTCGGCGGGGGCGGAAAGACCGGAGTAGTTAGAAGGCTGTGACGGATCCAGCGGCGGTAGCCGCCGAAAACGAGAAAGAGGGCGACACAAGGGAATCACACTAGAGAGGAGGAGGAAAGCAGTGGTGTGGATTTGGAGGAGGGGCGAAGGAGGAAAGAAGTAGGGAGGAGGCGGGAGAACCGAGAATGAGTGGTTGGATCATAATGGACGATGGATTCAAGCGTCCGAGCGCAACGCTCACATCAGACGTACTCAAGCTACGTCTACATGTCTAATCAAGTGGTTGAGTTCTAATTGAATGAAACTATGGCGATTGCTCTCGGCATCATTCTATATTTTCAAGTTTCAACGCTTAACCAGTAAACCCGAAGAGCAACATACTAGGAAGCCCAACAACTTTTTTTAGACACAAGGATTAACCCAGCTTTATTGAAAGCCAACAACAAGCCCAGCAGCTGCAAGGCAATATGTAGAAAAAATATTGCATCTATAAAAAAAATTTGTTGCATACGGTTCACGGCGATGTTGCAATATTTTTCAACGCATTTTTTAGATGCTTTGTTTTGATTTGTGATGTTGCAATCATTGTCCGGGGATGTTGCAACTGTTGTCTGAGGATGCTACAACCATTGTTCAAGGATGTTGCAACCGTTGTCCGGGGATATTGCAACCATTGTCCTAAAATGTTGCAACCGTTATCCGAAGATGTTGCAACCGTTATCGGGGGATGTTGCAAATGTTGCATCTGTAGGGAAAAAATATTGAATTTGTAAAAAAATAATATTATATACTGTTCACAACAATGTTGTAATTTGTAAGTTGCGCAAGACGTGTGTGCTCATGCATGGACCTACCCGCGGCAGTGCTCATTGCTTCCACGACAAAAGTCAGAGATGAAGAGAGAAACGTTCTCGATGGCATGCCACCAATTTACATTTTCGAACCGTACGGGTGGGAGCTTCCACCTGCACGTCTGATTCCTAATCCCTCCTTTATTATTATTATTATTATTATTATTATTATTATTAGAGAAAGATACGGTCCAAGTTACAGTGCTTCAGATTTAATTTGCACAATTACCATATTCGTACTGTGAAGTATTATGCACCAAAATAAGAGTAGGAACGCTATTTGCATACTATGCATTAGGATTAAGTTGACTAGTATTACAAAAGAACGCCCACCAACACGAGACATGAGAAGAAAAAAAAATGCAGTATTTGAGAGAGGTTCTATCACGTTGTGGTGTGTTAGCATCTTGGAAATTTGGCAAGAAATTCATTTTTATGGCCTTGTATCACGTTGTAGTGTTTAGTTGATATTTTGCACAGCCGAAATCGATGTTTTGTCGGTCAGTGTCCATGTTCAAATTTCGTAATCAATTATTTGCTACTGCAAAGATGTTGATTTCAGGATTTACCATTTTATGTGTGAATGACATCGGGTCTCGAGGTTATATGTCATAGACACATAAATAGCAAATTCTAAATTTACACACTTTGTGATGACAAATAATCAAATCTCCTGTTCGAAATTACATGCATATAGATTGCACACGGTACTTTAATGCACCGTGCTTTTTTATGTTAAGCCTGTGTTGGCTTTGCATATGGCCTAAATAACTCTTTCGTTTTAGAGGAAAAATAAAATAAAAGTTACGTGAGCGGCCCACCCAGCTAATTGTTTATAAAAGCTGAGAGAAATTAGGCAGAAACAAAAACGAGATTCAATACTAGTACTCCTACTAAGGGCGTGCTACAATGGTTGTACGTAATACTCTTCGTATCATATATAGATAAAATTAAAAACAACTTCTATATTAGGTTGTATTTAAGTTATATATACATGACCCCACAAACTATACATACAATATGGATACAACAACAAAATAATCGTTTATAAGGGTCTTATAGACTATCTGTTGTATGTCAAACAACTTCATTATCTCTTCTTGTTCTCTCTTATCTATATCATTAAAAATCTTACGTGGTAAAGATTGTAATCTGCCGTGCATGTCCTAAGGGAATGTACAATGGTGTAGACGACTGCTGTCTATATCAGCCTTCTATGTTATCTATAAAGAGCACTAAAAACAGCTCATATAATGAGTTGTCTGTTAAATTATCTATATGAAACCTAACAATCTTTTAATTTTTGCTTCGAATTTTTTTGTTGTTATAGACAACAATTCATACAATAACGTTTTGTGTTATCTACCAGGTCTTATAGACTATTTGTTGCATGTTAGATGATTTTTTTTCTCTCTTTGCGTTCTCTTTTATTCACATCTTTAGAAATATCCGATGACAAGAATTATAAACGGCTGATACGCCTTAAGTAGAAGTATCTGCACGGGTCCACCTGTCGTCTGCAGCAAGTCAACACAAACACTATAACAGGGAGGGACCAGACTATTGACGCTAACGATACGCTACTAGTACGTACTCCTTCCAGTCCAGTCAGATCCAGTATCGCACAGTACTCCACAGTACTACATAACGAGCGAGACTTGCAAGGCAAATAATACATTACTAGATGGAAGTACGAGGTCGCCATAAATTGCCCAGCTCCAAAATACCGCTTTGATCACTAAAATTAACACTCATATATAAAAAAACAAAATTGTACAATTACAAATCTACTTAAAAAAGCAATACTCATATTTTTTTTCCCCACGTATCTAAACTATGTAGTCAATAAGTTATCCTTGATCAAAGTTTACCACGAATTCTAGGACTCCAATCCTAGAGGGTAAAGGGAGGGAGGTTTGGAGCGAGGCAGCTAGGCCACGTCGTTTCCTATTTTCTGGTCGTTCGATCGTGTTTAGTTGGTTTCTATGCCGTTCGATTGGATGATCTGGCTATCGTCTTATCGGATTGTATTTTTTTTTATTAATTAGCATCTGAAAAGTAAAGAATACAAATAAGATTATCTGGCTATCGTCTTATCGGGTTGTGCGGTACTGGGCTAGTGGCCTACATGTTTTATCGGGGCCCAAGCGGGTAACGAGGATGGGGAGTAGGGGAATGTCCCCATTCCCGTTTCACCCGATGAAGAATTGTATTTGCATATTAGTATCCCCGTGGGAAAAGAAATAACTACATCCTCATTCTCTAATAGATGAATTCCTCGTCGAGGAATAGAGAATAGGGTCCATTGCTATCCCTACTCCAAGCACACTCGTCCTGGCCAGCCAAGCGAACACGAGGACACGAACCAAACGTACCCTTAATCCATCCACATGGCGCTAATTACTCACAAACTAACAATCGATCGTTGCTTAATTAAGTCTAAGTCATCATGACGCCAGGCGAGCCTCACGTTGCCATCGGTCACGACCCGACCCAGACGACACGGCGAGGCCAAGGCAGGCCAGCACAAACACAGGAGAGATGCGAGTTGCATTCGCATCGTCTTCAAGTCTTCCTTTGGAAGAAGCAGAAGCAGAAGCAGAGCCCTTGTCCCAAATGGTAGCGAGTAGTGGTCGTCTCCTACTCCTTGGCTAAAACACCTCTCCACCTATCTGCCCATCTGCTCTCCTCTCCTCTGACTCCCACCTCGCCGCACCACCTTCCCACCCAACCATGCCGGGCCTAGCCGCCGCCGACAACTCGCCCCGGCGCTGGCCCGCCGCCGCGCCGCCTCTCGTCGCCGCTGCCCAGGAGGGCGCCTCCGTCGCCGTCCCCCTCGACCTCCTCCCGCGCCAAGCCGAGGAAGGCGGCGGCGGCGGCGGCGCAGCCGGAGACGGACGAGGCGGCGCTGGACAACCCGGATCTGGGGCCGTTCCTCCTCAAGCAGGCGCGCGACGCCATGGTCTCCGGGGAGGGCGGCGGCGCCGCGCGCGCGCTCGAGTTCGCGGAGCGGGCGGCGCGCGCGCTCGAGCGGCGTGGGGATGGCGCCGAGCTCGAGCTCGCCATGAGCCTCCACGTCGCCGCCGCGATCCACTGCGGCCTGGGAGGCACGCCGACGCCATCCCCGTCCTCGAGCGGGCCGTCGCCGTCGTCACGCCGCCCGAGGAGAGGATCGGAGGCGGCAGCCCGAGGAGCAGAAGGGGAGGAGTGGGCACTCGCCGCCTTCTCCGGCTGGATGCAGCTCGGCGACACGCACGCCATGCTCGGCCGCATGGACGAGTCCATCGCCTGCTACGGCAAGGGCCTCGAGATCCAGATGGGCGCTCTCGGCGAGCGCGATCCCCGCGTCGCCGAGACATGCAGGTGATCGTCGTTTGCTCTTTCTCGAACTAGATCTCTCTCAAATACGGCATTTTCCACCTCCGAGCTATCGTCAAAGGCGAGATCTTTTCCCCCTCACTGTTAGTTTAAATTGTTACGGATCTCGGCAGAAATGACATTAAGCTTGGAGTATATTACACAAACAACTAAGAAATCTAGAGGTGGCTTGACCAATGCGTTGCTTTTGTACAATGAACAGGTATTTGGCGGAAGCGCATGTGCAGGCTCTGCAGTTCGACGAGGCAGAGAAGCTGTGCCGGAAAGCCCTTGAGATCCACCGGGAGCACAGCGCTCCCGCATCGCTTGAAGAGGCCTCGGATCGCCGCCTGATGGCCCTTATCCTTGATGCCAAGGGTGACTACGACGGTGCCCTCGAGCACCTTGTGCTGGCCTCCATGACCATGGTTGCCAATGGACGTGACATTGAGGTCGCCACGATTGACATCGCGATAGGAAACACCTACCTTGCCCTTGCTCGTTTTGATGAGGCTGTCTTCTCCTACCAGAAGGCGTTGACTGTTCTCAAGTCCGCTCGAGGCGATGACCACCCGTCGGTCGCATCTGTCTTTGTCCGCCTTGCAGATCTTTACCACCGAGCGGGAGGCTCCGTGAGTCCAAATCCTACTGTGAGAATGCGCTTCGTGTCTATGCGAAGCCCGCGCCTGGTGCTGCTCCTGATGAGGTTGCTGGAGGCCTAATGGAGATTGCCGCCATCTATGAGGCACTTGGAGACCTTGACGAGGCCCTAAAGCTTCTTCAAAGGGCACTGAAGTTGCTTGAGGACTCACCAGGACAGTGGAGCACTGTTGCTGGAATCGAGGCACAAATGGGTGTGTTGTACTACATGGTAGGGAGGTATGCTGATTCAAGGAACTCATTTGAGAGCGCTGTTGCCAAATTGAGGGCTAGTGGCGAGAGGAAGTCGGCATTTTTCGGTGTTCTACTCAACCAGATGGGGCTAGCTTGTGTGCAGCTGTTCAAGATTGATGAGGCTGCGCAGTTGTTTGAAGAGGCAAGGGCCGTTCTAGAGCAGGAGTGCGGTGCCTCTCATCCAGATACTCTTGGTGTGTACAGCAACCTGGCTGCGATCTACGATGCCATGGGAAGGTATGTGTTAGTAACACAAATTAGTTTTTTCCCTTTTCCGCAACCTGCAGTCATTTTATTTAGAATACAATCATATCTTGGCAGCGCCACTCTGTTTGTTGAATAAAACAGATGGAGATGGATCTTGTAAAGCTCCGTGCACAATGCATTTAAGATCTCTAGATTGTTACAATGTGCTTGTAGTGGCGTCTATGCCTCATCATTTAAATCTTTAGAAGTAAGTCCCATGACTTTTTCTGCTCTCTGAAAGGATGAACTTGCAGGGTACCACGTCTAATGCTTCGTGAAATGTTGAACATGGGTGGGGTTGTGTTCGTGGGTGGGTGGGCGGGGTGGTCTGCTCCATTTGATTATCCTATATAAGGTTGATTGATTTGAATTGCAAACAACCAAGAGAATGCTTGGTGAATTGCCAGCTGATCATCTCTGCATTGTGAGGGTGCAAGGGCATCATTTATTATAGTGGTCCATCATCTTGTTGTCTACATGTTGCTGCATGCTAATGAATTATATGATAAAACTTTACGTGATTACAAAACCAGCGGTCCGACCTAAATTCATGCTAAGTGGCCTGTGTCCATTCATTGTACCAATTGTTTCCAAACTAACAGGCACAGTAACCATTACAGGATTGTGCAATTTAGGCATCGCCGTGCCTTTTTTGTTGTGGTAGATTTTGTACCTTGGAAAATAGCATCTACATTTTGGCACTCTTATTCCTGTTAGATGATCCATTTTTTGTCACTTGATAGTTGTGTGCATTTCCCTTGTGTTGTCAGAGTGGAGGATGCCATTGCAATCCTGGAGCATGTACTCAAGGTGAGGGAAGAGAAGCTCGGCACAGCAAACCCTGATGTCGAGGACGAGAAGAAGAGGCTCGTGGAACTTCTAAAAGAGGCGGGGCGGTCCCGGAACAGGAAGCAAAAATCACTAGAGAACCTTTTCGTGACCAATTCGCAGCAGCGGGTAAAGAAAGATGCTGGGAGGAGGTGGTCCAACTTTGGGTTCAGGAGTTGATCAGCTCACCTCACCTGGTGCTGGCCTTTGTAACATAAGGGGGAAAACATGTGTAAAGATGTTGTTGTTAGGGTAGGAAGATGATTGTGTTTGCTGTTTGAGATTCTAAATGTCTTGTTGCACATCGTTATTACAATTATCTTGGATTATTGTTTTTTGTTTTCTTTCACGGTTAACTGGTTCCTGATGTACCTGGATAATATATTTGTTGTGCTGGTGGTTGATGAATACACGCGATTTGTTTGTTACATCCATCGGCTGTTCCTGGAGTTCAAATGATTTCCTGTTTCCTTGTCTTCGAAGATAATGTTTCTGGTGTGTACCGTGAATGATCACTGAACATTGTTTCTGTTGAATTCCCATCTGCTGTGCCGGTGCTGGATGGGGCTTGAAACTGTCTGCTTCCGGCAACTCGGCTTTCAGCTGGTGGGTGCGTCTGGGTGGTGCCTGTCCCCCACTTGATTCTCTTGGGATGACGATTATAAAGTAGGGAGAATAATCAAATCCAATCTGGAGCTGCATCGACATCGTTTGGTGAATGACAGATAGCAAATATTATGCATTGGTATGAATGATGTGTGAATTGTACCAGATCTATATATGGATAACTTGACGTTTATGCAAACGTGCGCCCATAGCTAGCTGATGCAATCTTCTCACGTATTTGCGCGTTCTGCAGATTATTGATAGAAGCTTTGTACGTTTATCATCTGGTTTGGTTGTTTCTGTCAGAGATGTCTACTTAATCCATCCTATATATGATGTAGGATTGGTTTCGATCTTCCGGTGGATGGTAATTCGATTTGTAGAGATTGACTTTGACGATGAAGCTATCAACCTCGTCAAAAACGACAGTTAACCTTATTATTGAGTTGCATGTACCAATCAGCCAATCCAAAAGCTTAAGCTGATGAGGAAAGACAGATAATTCACTCATACTTCAACACTCCCTCTCTCCCCCTCATGTGAGCCTAAGATGTGGAATAAAAGTGGGTTACAATTATTATTTTTAAATTACGCCAACCGGGTCTTGAACTCAAGACCTCTCGGCTCTGATACAATATTGAGTTGCATGTACCAACCAGTTTACCTAAAAACTTAAGCTGATGAGAAAAGACGAACAATTCACTTATACTTCAATACTGATCACAAAGATCAATTCTTACAAGCAATCGAAGAACAAGCAAGAACGATATAACAAGCAATCGAATTGCGGATATATCATTAAGTACAAAGGTGAGATTCCACAAAGGGTTTTACGATCGGTCTAGCCGATCTGAGCGAAGAATAAGAGTTTTCATAGTGAAAAAACTAAACAAGCGAAATACAAAAGACTAAAAGTGGCAACCACAAAAGTTATAAGGAGGTTGTGGTAGGGGCGACCTAAGGTTTGTGCGCCACGGGAGCGCGCACAACACAGGCTCGGATCCCAACACTATTACAATATCCAAATTGGTCCAATAGGTGACACAGCACCTCTCTTTGATGATTGTGACATGTTGACTGTGAATCTGAAGGTGAAGCCAGATCCGTTGGAAAGGTCTCGTTGTAAGCTTTCCATCAAGTACTCGAACACCTCCAATGGACTCAGTATGTGAAAGTTATGATCGTTTTAAGTCGGTCTATCATGCGACTTTGAATTGGTTTGGGATTGAAATATGGTTGAAATTTGGCCTTCTTTGTGGTAGTAGTCTTGCTCCTCACCTTGGTTCCTAAGTAGAATAAAATCACATGATTTAGGTAGCAATACATTCGCAATAGGAAAATTATGAAGTCCTAGAAACCAAGTTACCTGATAGTTCAATTGACGTGCACGAGCTCTCGTGATTGGACCTTGCAAGGGCATATGTTCAGATCTATTGTGAGGAGTATTGGTTATATGCATGGAAGTGGTGTCCTCATTAATATAGATGGACTAACAACTTAATGTTTTCTCTCTCTCCCTCTCTAAAGAAAAAGCTTGATGATTGGTCTGCCAATGCATGAGATTGTGCTAACATCCACAGAAAAATTTTCTTACTGTGTTTGGCTCATATATAACAAGGTGAAAGGAATGGCCTATGTATGGAAGCGGGCGTAGCGTGCGCTTCAGAACACTGAATCTCTGAGGGAGCCGTTGTTGCGTGGGGTTACAAAATATTGTGAGCTGGGGCGCGGGGACGAAGCCCCTCGCGGTACGGACTATGAATCCGAGTCAAACACGTAATCGGGGTGTAAATATATACCGTCGACCTCCTGTAACCCTAATAAGAAGAAAAACAAAAACTCCTCGTACGAACGGAGCTGCCGCAATTCGGCTCTTGGGTACGTAGGTTTTGCCGAACCTCGTAAATAAATTCTCGTACCTCTTGTGTACTTATGTGATTGTTCTCTTGCGCAAAGGGCTATCGTCGGTTTCAACAATTAGTATCAGAGCAAGGTTGAGATGGTGACGCCAGGTGCTAGATTTAAAGTGGTGAAGTTCGACGGGACTGGTAACTTTGGATTGTGGCAGATGAGGGTGCAGAATTTGTTGGCACAGCAGGGTTGTTCCAAAGGGCTGCGCGAAGCAAAGCCGAAGACGATGGAGGATGATGATTGGGAGGAGTTGAAGGAGCAAGTAGTCGCGATCACACGATTGTGTTTTTCAGATCAGGTCATGTATCATGTGATGGATATGACCTAGCCAAAACCTAGCCAAAAGAAACCTGGGACAAGTTGCAGACTTAGTTTATGTCCAAATCCCTAACGAACAAGCTGTATCTGAAGCAGATGTTGTACGGGCTGAAGATGCACGAAGGTTCTGATCTTCCACAGCGTGTGAATGTCTTCAATCAGGTGATCACTGATCTAGGGTGTCTAGAGGTGAAAATCACAGATGAAGACAAGACGATTATCCTATTGTGTTCATTGCCACCTTCCTATGAACACTTGGTCACCACTCTGACGTACGAGAAAGATACTATTAAGGTTGATGAGATTATCGTAGCCCTGTTGGCGCATAATCAACCGAAGTTAAACGTAGGGAGAGCTCTCAGGGTGATAGTTTGTATACGAAGAGTGATCGTGAAAGAAAACAAGCCAATGAGAGATCTGGAAGGCGTAAATCCAGATCAAAGTTAATGCGCATGAAGAATATCGAGTGCTACAATTGCAAGGAGATGATGCATATGAAGAGGGATTATTCAAAATTGAAATAACAGAATGGTGGGAAGCGTGATGAGAAGATTGTCAATGTAGCTAGGAAAAATGACTTGGATAGCAGCGATGCAGATGTTCTCTCAGTTTCAAACGGTCGGTTGATAGATGCATGGATTCTTGATTCGGGGTGCTCTATCACATCACGCCTAACAGGGAGTGGTTCACTTCATACATGTCAGTTAATTTTGGTTCTGTTTACCTTGGTGATGATACATATCATAGTATTGTTGGGATAGGTGAGGTTAAAATTAAGATGTATGATGGTATTGTTAGAACAATGTGTGATGTTAGGCACATACCAGGGTTGAAAAATTCTATTCTTTTTAGGCTCCTTACATAATAGTGGTCTTACTTATAAAGTTGATAATGATAAGGAAACTATTAAAATTTGTAAAGATCCATTGACTGTGATGAATGATAGGAGAACTCCTGGAAATATTTACATATTGCTAGAGAGTACTATTGGAAGTGGAGTCACATAATGATATGACAAAACTTTGGCATATGCGGTCGGGCCATCTTAGTGTTCATGGGATGACGGAATTGCATAAGAGAGACCTATTGGTAGGAATTAAAAGTTGCAAGTTAGTTTTCTGTAAGTTTTGTGTTCTTAGAAAACAGTCCAAGGTTAGCTTCTTAAGTGGTAAACATGAAACAGAAGGAATACTTGATTATGTATACTATGATGTGTGGGAGCCTACTAGAAAACTGTCAATGGGTGGAGCTCAGTATTTTGTTACTTTTATTGATGATTTTTCCTGCAAGGTGTGTGTGTGTTTCATGAAGAAGAAATCTGAAGTGTTTTGTCAAATTTACAGTGTGGAAAGCTGAGGTGGAAAACCAAACAGGCAGGAAGGTAAAGTATCTGAGATCTGATAATGGTATTGAATATACTGATTCACAGTTTTAGAGATATTGTGAGGAGCATGGTATTCAGCGGCATTTCAAAGTGCGCAAAATACCGTAGCAAAACGGTGTGGCAGAAAGGATGAACATGACTATTTGTGAACAAGCAAGGTGCTCGAGGCTGAATGCAGGACTTCCTAAATATTTTTGGGCAGTGACTGTGAGCCCGGCGTGCTATCTCATAAACAGATCACCACGTGCATTTTTTAGTGGTAAGGTTGTAGAGGAGGTATGGATTAATAATTCAATTGATTTTTCTAATATAAGAATTTTTTGTTGCCCAGCCTATATGCATATACCAGCTGATGAAAGGTCGAAGCTTGATACAAAATCAACAAAGTGCACTTTTTGGGTTTCAAGAAAGATGTTAAAGGGTACAAGCTTTGGGATTCGACATCATAGAAGGTGGTGATTAGCAGGGATGTTGTCTTTGATGATAAATCAATGTTACAACAAAACAAAGAGGAGGTGGCACAGGAGATTGGAGGTTCAGATACGGTGCAGGTAGAGTTAAAACATAGTTCAAGAACTCACGATTCACACACATTGCCTCCAGATTCCACTTCAGAGGATTTGCAGAATTTTCAATTGTCAAGTGATAGACAACGACACACTAATGTGAAAGCTCCAAAGAGATTCAGGTATGAAGACCAGGTTTCATTTGCTCTTTTCGTTAGTACTGATGATCCAACTAATTTTTAGGAGGCTATTACAAGCCAGGAGAAAGATAGGTGGATGATTGCAATGACATAAGAAATGAAGTCTTTACAGAAGAATCATACTTGGAGCTACTTCATCTTCCTGATGATAAGAAAGCCATTGAGTGTAAATAGGTCTACAAGAGAAAACCTGCGGTATCAGAAAAAGAAGAGGAAAAGTTCAAGGCTTGATTAGTTGCAAAAGGGTATTCACAAAAGAAAGGATTGATTATGATGAGGTATTCTCCCTGGTTGTGAGGCATACTTCTATTAGGACAGTTCTTGCGTTGGTAGCCAGTTGGGATTTGCACTTGGAACAAATGGATATTAAAACGATATTTTTACATGGTGATATTGATGAGCAAATATATATGAAGCAGCCGGAAGAGTTCACTGAACCAAAAAATCAGCACCTGGTATGCAAATTAAAGAAGTCGTTGTATGAGTTGAAACAGTCTCCAAGATAGTGGTACAAACATTTTGACTCCTACATGTTGCAGATTGGCTACAGTCGATGTGAGTATGACATTTGTGTTTATGTTTGGCGCTTGATGATGGTTCATTTATTTTCTACTACTATATGTGGATGATATGCTAATTGTTGTAAAGCACATGTGTGATGTGATTAATTTGAAGGGTTTGCTAAGTCGGGAATTTGATATGAAAGACTTAGGCGACAACGAAAATTTTGGGCATGGAGATACAGGGGTAGAAGCTCGAGGAGGCGTGGTTGTCTCGTGGGAGTATGTTGAGAAAGTCTTATAGCGATTTGATATGAGCAAGGCCAAATCGATAAGTACTCCATTGGCACAATACTTTAAACTTTCTTACGTATTTTGTTGAATCAAACAAAAAATTGAAGAGATGGCGAAGGTTCCATATGCTAGTGCGATTGGTTGTTTAATGTAT